>OY804595.1:46900914-47500914 GCA_963680895.1 Fragum sueziense
CATCAACTCGGAAACACCGCGACTTACCATATTCTAGACGTCCATATGCATGACGTCATTCCGACAAGTCAACCATAATCAGAACAATCACCTGTAAAATCGATGGTTAACCCTTTCCCAAACGACAAAAATTTAGGGTAATCCACTTCAAAAACTGCCACAAGAGACAAAATGGATGTAAGTAAAGATATGATTTGTGTAAAATATGGCACAGAAAATATTGAGACAAAAGGAGAAACTGCTGGTTATCAGCAGTTTCTTCTTTTGTTTCAATGTTTTCCCAAGCCTTTTCTATTAGGGACGTCAAAACCAGGACTTGTTTGGGAATGGGTTAACGGCACAATTAAGTTAGAACAAGGTACATTCCTGAGTTGAGTTCTGTGAACAGAAGGACAGCTACAGATCGCTTAATGGAGCGCAACATCTGCCCCAGATGTCCAGCGATACGTCTAGTCTTGCTACGACGTTGTCGACACTATCGTCTTCGGTGACTTAGACAGCATTTGCGGTCTCGTAATGTCCATTGGAACAAGGTATTTCTTATTGGCACGTTGTGTTTACTTCTGGATAGTCCGTTGGTTAAACGCTCGTCTATAACCGTGTTGGAGAACGTCATGTTGATTCATGCGTTATTCAACGTCAGTGCATGACTGGTTGGCCCCAGTATTGGTCAACATCTCACGAAGAATATTTAACAATTCGTCTGTGACAGTTTAGTTGCATCGTTTTTGCAAAGCATGCATCGATAACAATAGTTTTTACACTCAAAAATGGCATGTGAACTTGAATTTTACCCTTACCCATTTTCCAGACTTATTACTGTGATATAAAGAAGGGTAATAAACTGAAAATTATCGTAAACTAAATGTTAAACGTCTGTTTGCCGACCTGAAAAATTTGCCTTATCTATTAAGAATGTTATAAAGAAAGGAAAGGTGCAGTTACTTTTTCTGTTAGTATAGAAATGGAAGAAATCAATAGGAGATATAGACAATAGAATAGAATAAAATAGAAATGATAAATTATAGCATACATGTAATTGGATATAGGAACGTAGGAACAGGGGGCTAAGGGGCTAAGCCCACAAAATCGGCAAAATAGGCCGAATTTTCCTTAATTGGCGCTGAAAATTTACACACCCATATTCAGATACAGGGGCTTCAACCACCCCGATATGGAATTGCTTCCTAACGGGCCTGGAATATTGAAAACATGATTGAAAATATGAACGTGTTAGTTCCAGTAATTATTCTCTTATCCTCAATCAATATTCTCCACAACCCCCTATTTAATAAAAATATATGTCAAATCCTGTCAGTGTTTTGGAAAGGGTTCAATTTCAGTCTCGTTTAACGACACGTGTTTCGGTCAGCAGAGTGCAAATGTATTTTTGAAATTAATCCTCTCCAAAACAGTACATGGGTTTGATGTCCTTAGATCTGGTACAGGCCCGTAGGAAGCAATTTCATGTTGGGGGTGCTAAAGACCCTATCCTGAATATTGGTGGGGGCTAATTTGGATTTTCCCAAAATTGTTAGTGTAAAAGTACGAAAATTTGGCATTTTGGCCAACTTTGGGGGGCTTAGCCCCCCCCCCCCCCCCTAGCCCCCCCCCCCTAGCCCCCCCAGCCCCCCCGTTCCTACGGGCCTGTGGTAGATAGTGTATTGGAATGATTGAAAGTAAAGAAGAAAAGACTGTTGTCCAGAGTTTCCTTCTTTTGTCTAAATTTGTTCCATGCTTAATTTTACAAAAAAATGTTTTTTTTTTCATACTCGTGCACTCAACATCCATTGTAATCTGCAACAAATGTAAAATTTATACAATTTATTTTTTTAGCTTTTGGAAAAGGACTTTCCCTTTCCCGAAAATACTCAAAGTTGTCGTTCCAGATGTCGAGAGAAAAAAAAAACATCAAAGAGAAATAATCAAAACTGTTAACTATTCCATTATTTTTTCCTTTACCTTCAGTCTCTTTCCTGCACAAGGTAGGATGTAGGGCAGATTTTGTCGCCGATGCTGCCCATGATTTTGAGTTTTGACCAGACTAAAAGTGTAAGGTCTATTGTCCGCGAAAAGATTTTAATCGTTGATTGAATACGCGCCAAGTATTTGTCCTGTCCTGAGTGAAAGGTCAAGATGTGGACTAAAATCAAAACTTCTGTTTTGTTTTGAAAATGTTTTTCGTTCTGTAGGTTAAGCCTATAGGCATATCAAGAAATTTATGTGAGAAATTTATTTTTCTTCTTTTTTCTATAATACATGTAGGCCCTATCCTTTAGTTTATGGCCTGTTTGTGCAGCATTTGGTTTAACCCATTAAATTCATACTGTGACAGTGCCGCCTTTTGACGCCCCACGTGATAAGGAGCTTTGGAAAACATTGAGGAAAATGAAGTAGGCTTACTTGTTGTGACAATCAATTTCTTCATTTTTCCGCAATGTTTCCTATAAAAAAAAGACAAAAAGGGTAAAATGTCATTCACTTTGAATGGTCGTCTGTAACACATCTTTGAATTTTGACAAGTCTTAATTTAACCCTTTCCCAAATGACAAAACTAACATAGGGTGGTCCAATTCAAAAACTGCTATGAATGACAAAATGGATGTTATCTAAAGATAGGGTTTGTGTAAAATATGGCATAGAAAATATTGAGACAAAAGGAGAAACTGCTGGTTATCAGCAGTTTCTTCATTTGTTTCAATGTTTTCCCAAGCCTTTTCTATTAGGGACGTCAAAAGCAGGTCTTGTTTGGGAAAGTGTTAAATCTTGTCGTTTGGAAATGGGTTAAACTAACACTGGTCAGACTCTAGATCACTATATTCAAAGTCCATGTAGGATTTTAGTCTACTGATGGATCTAGATCTTATGATAACTCGTAGAAACGTGTCCCATTTTAGTGTTTTTTTTTGGGGTTTTTTTTTTGTGATATGTATATATCTAGCCATGGGCAGATTCAGGGGTAGAGCTCGGGTTCCCCCCCCCCCCGAATTTGTGAAAAAAAAAAAAAAAAAAAAAAAAAAAAAAAAAAATAGACTCAGCAATGTAGGCCTAGATCTAGATCTGTATTTATTGAGTTTTACGTTGCCTCCTCCCGAAAAAAGACCTTCTCTGCAAAAAATGTCAAGATAGGCTTATAATGATAGGCCTATAGAATCTAGATCTAGATCTACTAGATATAGGCTAGGTCTAGATCTAGCCCACTCGATCTGATTCTCCATCTGCATTTTTGTATTTTGAAAAACGTTGCAGGCGACAAAATAAATGACAGATATAAATTAAACAGAATTCATGTAGAAAACTCGTGCATTGTGTAGATCTAGATCTATTTTTTTTCAACGTGCACGTGCTTGAGCATTCGAATATTCTCGGATCTTATCGTTACTCAAGATCCCCTCGAACGTATTACAGTAGCCGCCATGAGCCGATCCTGCCCATATCTCTCCGCAAGCATAACAACGGTAGTCGGATCAATAACAACGGAAGCAGACCAAACAACCATTTAAATCTACGCCAGAAAAATATTTGAAACAAACAGCGTTCAAAAGTCGACTGTATCCTCATAAATGTGACAAAATTTTACCAGATAAAATGATTGATGTGATTTACCGATTATTGACAGTATATTTCACTTGAATTATAACGTTAGCTAAAGGATTGAATTTTGTTTTGATGACGTCATTTACGCGCGTCTACTTTCACGTTCAATATGGCGTTCACTGTATTACGCTCGAGATCATGTTGCAACCACGTTCCAACGCGGCAAAAGGTTGCAAACAGTCTTGAGGGTCGCGATTGGTGCTTGAGAATCCAATCGCGACAATCGAGACTGTTTGCAACCTTTTGCCGCATTGGAACGTGGTTGCAACATGATCTCGAGCGTAATACAGTGACCGCCATATTGAACGTGAAAGTAGACGCGCGTAAATGACGTCGTCAAAACAAATCAATCCTTTAGCTAACGTTATAATTCAAGTGAAATATAGCCTACTGTCAATAATCGGTAAATCACATCAATTATTTTATCTGGTAAAATTTTGTCACATTTATGAGGATGCAGTCGACTTTAGAACGCTTTTTTTTTCAAATATTTTTCTGGCGTAGATTTAAATTGTTGTTTGGTCTGCTTCCGTTGTTATTGACCTGACTACCGTTGTTATGCTTGCGGGGAAAATATTTTAGACCTCTTCCTTACGACAAACGACACACTCATCAACCAGGTAAGCACAATGCCAGGACTCAGCGACCATGAAGCTGTATGCATAGAAGCAAATTTAAAACCGAAATTAGCTAAAACCAAACCCAGAGAAGTATTTATCTATAGTAGAGCCAATTGGAACCTCCTGAGACAAAACATGGAATCTTTTACTGCATCATTCCTGAAGAATTTTAGAAACAAGTCTGTACACACCCTCTGGAAGGAATTTACATCTGCTCTCGATCTACACATGAAGAACTGTATCCCAAAGAAACTTATAAGAGGTAAATCTTCCCTTCCCTGGATCACGCAAGACATCAGACGGACAGTAAGACGGAGAAACAAGCAGTACTGCAGGCATAAAAGGTCAAAAAATCCAAATGACAGGAAAAAATATCTTAAAATATCTTAAGTCTAGGCATGCCTGCAGGAAGAAGATCAAACTGGCATATGAGGAATATTTAGCTGGCATAATTGGTGCAGGTCAAGATGATAGTACAGTGTCTAAAACGGTCAACTCCAAAAAATTATTCTCTTTTCTTAAACACTGTAGACAAGATAATCAAGGAATTGCTCCCCTCCTATCAAATGGAAATTTGGTCTCGGACACAAAAGAAAAAGCTAATGTTCTAAATAAGCAATTCCAATCAGTCTTCACCCCTAAAACACCACTAAGCTTAGCACAATTATGCCAGATGCAAGTTAATGACAAGACAGACAAACAAGATACTGACAATCCAAGGGGAGACATCTTATCTAATCTTTCTATCTCTACCAACGGCATAGAAAAACTACTGAAGAATCTGAAGCCTGACAAAGCCGCTGGACCGGACAAGATAAAGCCCCTAGTGCTAAAAGAGCTGCATCAGCAAATTGCACCAGTTCTACAGGTAATTTTTACTGTTTCTTTAGAGACTGGCCAGGTACCTGAGGACTGGACGAGGGCAAACGTAGCTCCACTGTACAAGAAGGGAGATAAGTCAGTCGCGGCTAATTACCGCCCAATATCCCTGACTTGTATAGTGTGCAAGCTGATGGAGCACATAGTTGCATCTACTCTGGTTAGATTTCTGGACCATAACAACCTGCTCTACGACCTGCAGCATGGTTTCAGAGAGAAGAGATCGACAGAAACCCAACTCCTAATGCTAGTGGAGGACCTTGCTAGAGAAGCAAGTAAGGGTAAGCAAACAGACCTCATACTTCTTGATTTCAGCAAGGCCTTCGACATGGTGTCCCACGAGAAGCTGTTATACAAACTGCACACGTATGGTGTCCGAGGTCCCGTTCTCTCCTGGATACGGGCATTTCTTGGCAGTCGGACACAGACAGTGGTGTTAGATGGGGAGAGCTCTGATACTATACCAGTGACATCTGGGGTACCCCAGGGATCGGTCCTCGGACCGATCCTGTTCCTGGTATATATCAACGACTTACCAGAGAGCATAACTTCTCAGGTCAGACTCTTTGCAGACGACACGGCAGCTTACCTGACGATTACAGACAAGGACAAAGACGGTGCCACTCTGCAGACCGACTTAGACAAACTACAGAAATGGTCAGCAAAGTGGGACATGAGCTTTAACCCCTCCAAATGCCAGGTAATAAAAGTCACAAAGTCTAGGGTCCCACTGCCGACAACTTACACATTACATGGACAGACACTAGAGACTGTCAGCAGTGCTCGGTATCTGGGAGTGGACATATCGGGCAGCCTCTCGTGGAACACCCATGTCGACCGCATTACCTCCACTGCAAACAGGACACTTGGATTCCTCAAACGGAATGTGAAAAGTAAGTCACAAAAAATCAGAGAGTGCACATACAGGACCCTTGTTCGTCCCCAACTTGAGTACGCAGGTAGTGTCTGGGATCCTCACACGAGGTCCAACATCGACAAAGTCGAGAAGGTGCAGCGTCGAGCAGCACGGTGGACATTGTGTGATTACTCCAGACACTCAAGTGTCACTTCGATGCTTGAGAAATTAGGGTGGAGAACACTGGAACAGCGGAGAGCAGATGCCAGACTGTGCATGTTTTACCGCATTGTACATGGTCTGGTGGCTGTTCCCATGCCAGTGTACATATATAGTAACCCCCGCACATCCAGACATGGCCACCCTGTCAGCTTCAGACAGATTCACGCGGGAGTTGACTTTTACAAGTATTCGTTTTTTCCTATCACTATCGTCCAATGGAATGCACTGCCACCAGATGTTGTGCTGGCAGCGGACCTGAACCAGTTCAGGTCCGCTGTCAGCACCGTCTCACACCTAAAACCTTAAGCGCTGCAGCTGTGTTTTTATCATTTTATCTTTTCACCTATCTTTTTAACCAAATCATAAATCACCCATCATCATCATCATCATCTTTTATTTCTTAACTTTTCTTACTCTTTTAAATTTGGCACAGACGCGCAGCTGCTCAAAGTTACCCGCG
The DNA here is from genome assembly GCA_963680895.1 of Fragum sueziense. Taxonomy (NCBI): domain Eukaryota; kingdom Metazoa; phylum Mollusca; class Bivalvia; order Cardiida; family Cardiidae; genus Fragum; species Fragum sueziense. Next base: position 46,907,549 of record OY804595.1, read on the forward strand.
AGGGTGTGTAGCAGTATACAAAGATAGATAGATAGATAGATAGATAGAGAGATATGGGCAGGATCGGCTCATGGCGGCAACAGTAATACGTTCGAGGGGATCTTGAGTAACGATAAGATCCGAGAACATTCGAATGCTTGAGAATCGGTCGTCCTCCCAGTCTATACACCCAAACACACTTCCAATTTGTTACTAAAAATAGTAACACTTTTTAATGCCAGATCGAGGCTCTGACCCAATACACCCAAACACACTTTGAATTTTTAACCGTGACCTGTGTGTGCATGAGAGCAAACAAAAGGTCACGTGGTCATTTTACTATATAATTCATTGAGCGAGTTGTTATTTTCACGCGAGCATTTTTCAATTATTCTGCCTTAGTACTAAGAATATTTTATACAGTCATTTACGTTAATTATAAGAGTTTTGAGTTACAGGAATATTTTTGCAACTTTGATTGAAAAAAGAGATTTTTTTGCTTGTAATCATTCGTACCCTGTCTCCATCGCCCGTTACCACCATGCAAGTTCAGGATGAGCTACTGCTTTTGAAAACCAAATAAAATCAATTTTGCAGAAGCATGTGAGCTCCTTAATACTGTCCAAGTGTGAGCGGTAATATTTTGCATGTGTTTGTGCTCTAGATTAGAGCCAATAATGGACAGGTCACAGGATGTATTCCCAGCCTCGGAGCGTGGACAATTATAAATAAACTTATGGCTGAAATATTGTCGAGAGGTGTTAAATTAAAAAAAAATGACAATGTTTTAAACCTTTACCAAACAAGAAATGTTAATGTTTTGACTGTCAAGGGCGGATCCAGGATTTTTTCAGGGGGGGGGGGGGTCTAGCCCATGAGATGGAAGATGGCTTTAAATTTGTGTAACGATACATGTATAGGCCTACTGTACTAACTTTGTATAGTCAAAATTCGATTTTCGGCCAATTCATGGCGAGGTCCGGACCCCCTTCTAGATCCGCCCTTAACTGTGCTACAGAGATTGTTTCGAAAATCATTTCAAGAGACAAATTATTGAAATACTTTTAATCAGCAGTTTCCCCTTTTGCCTCAACGTTTTCTATACTTCTATGTACACACGCAAGGGTGGATCCAGGATTTTTTCGGGTGGGGGGTCCAATTCCAATTGCCAGGGAGGGGGGGGGGGTCCACGCCCAAATGATGACTTAAATATGTTAAATCATGACGCTTTGATTATAGTCAACATTCAATTTTCGGCTTATTCCAGGGGGCGGGGGCGACCATCCCGAACCCCCCCCCCCCTAGATCCGCCCTTGCACATACAAAAATCCTACTTTCAAGATGCCCATTCTGCTGTCTGCAAGAGCTTCCAAATTGAATCAGGTGCCGTTTAGAAAAGGGTTTTAAAAGCCGCTGTCAAACTTGAAAAGTCTAAATAATTTGTCGTTTGGGAAATGGGCTATATAAGAGCAATGCTTTTATTATCAAATTGATCTACCATAATGAATTATCTATCTACATAAGCCTTTCGGTACTGACATTGTCATCTTCACACTAAAAATGGCATGTTTCGTACATTTTTTTTTTGTTGGGGAAAGGGGGTTAAATACATGAAAATGACAGTTGAACCTGGCGGCTAGGTCCTCAAAAGATCCGTGGATACTACGTTTTCGGAGGGTCAAAAATGACTTAAAAGCCAGTAAAGACCATAATTGGAAGTCAGTCAATGATATCCCGTCGAGATTCACAGAGGAATCATCACAAAACTGAGTGTGATTCCTCTTAAACTTCTTTCCTCCGTTCATTTCCATTACACGTTGGATGCTTTGCTCTCAATTGGGTCAGAGCCTCGATCTGGCATTAAAAAGTGTTACTATTTTGAGTAACAAATTGGAAGTGTGTTTGGGTGTATTGAGAGCAAAGCATCCAACGTGCAATGGAAATGAACGGAGGAAAGAAGAAGTTTGAGAGGAATCACACTCCGTTTTGTGACGATTCCTCTGTGAATCTCGACGGGATATCATTGACTGACTTCCAATTATGGTCTTTACTGGCTTTTAAGTCATTTTTGACCCTCCGAAAACGTAGTATCCACTGATCGTTTGAGGACCTAGCCGCCAGGTTCAACTGTCATTTTTAGCTCACCTGAGCATGAAGTGCTCAAGGTGAGCTATTGTGGTCGCTTTTTGTCCGTCGTCCGTCCGTCTGTCCGTCCGTCCGTCCATCTGTCCGTCCGTCCGTCCGTCCGTTCACAATTTCTTTCAACATCTTCTCCTCCTAAACCATTGGGCCAATTTTGACCAAACTTGGCGGGAATGTTCCTTGTGTGATACTTTTCAAAACTTGTTCGTGAATTTTTGATTTGTCAAAAAATGTGGGCGTGGCAGGCAGAAAGGGGCTTATCAGACTAGAAATCATAAGAAAATTCTTTAAAAATCAACCATTGGGCCCAATTGAACCAAACTCGGCAGGAATATTCCTCGAGTCACTCTTTTCAAAATTTGTTCAGAAATTTTTATATTTGTCAAAAAATGTGGCCGTGGCAGGGAGAAAGGGGCTTATTAGACTTAGAGAAATCATTAGAAAATTCTTTAAAAATCAACCATTGGGCCAATTTGAACCATACTTTGCAGGAATGTGCCTTGAGTCATTCTTGTCAAAATTTGTTCACAAATTTTTTCATTTGTCAAAAATTGTGGCCGTGGCAGGGAAAAGGGGCTTATCAGACTTGGAGAAATCAGAAGAAAATTCTTTAAAAATCAACCATTGGGCCAATTTGAACCATACTTGGCAGGAATGTGCCTTAAGTCATTCTTTTCAAAATTTGTTCAGAAATTGGCAGGGATAAAGGGGCTTATTAGACTTAGAGAAATCATAAGAAAACTCTTTAAAAATCAACCATTGGGCCAATTTGAACCAGACCTTGCAGGAATGTGCCTTGAGTCATTCTTTTCAAAATTTGACCACAAATCTTTTTATTTGTAAAAAATTGTGGCCTTGGCAGGGAGAAAGGGGCTTATCAGACTTGGAGAAATCATAAGAAAATTCTTTAAAAATCAACCAATGGGCCAATTTTAAGCAGACTTTGCAGGAATGTTCTTTGAGTCTCTCTTTTCAAAATTTGTTCACAGTTTTTTTCATTTGTAAAAAACTGTGACTGTGGCAGGGAGAAAGGAGTTTATTAGACTTGGAGAAATCATAAGAAAATTCTTTAAAAATCAACCATTGTGCCCAATTGAAGCAGACTTTGCTGGAAGGTTCCTTGAGTGACCCTTCTCAAAACTTTTTCGCGGATTTTTGATTCATCAAAAAATGTGGGTGTGGCAGGGAGGAAGGGGCTTATCGGACTTAAAGAAATCATAAGAAAATTCTTTAAAAATCAACCATTGTGCCCAATTGAACCAGACTTTACTGGAATGTTCCTTGATTTACTCTTTTCAAAATGTGTTCATAAATTTTTCCATTGGTCAAAAAATGTGGGCATGGCAGGCAGGAAGGGCTTATCAGACTTAGAGAAATCATAAGAAAATTCTTTAAAAATAAACCATTGGGCCAATTTTCTATTTCCCTTATCTGTTGCTCTCAGGCTGGCCCCATGTTTATCTTATGTAAACAAGTAAGGGATTAGCTTTAGCTTATCAGATGGTAATCTTTCACTATTTTCTATCAATCACAGACAAAATCTTGTTAATTGAGCCTATCATAAATGATCAATCTCTAACAGATCAGTATGCTTTGAAAATTAGCCCTATGTTGTATATTGCGAAATCATGAAATAATTGTTGAAAATTAACTAACTCAACAATAATTATTGTGCTAATTCATACCCAACCTTACAGGATCGATTGGAACAAAATTATTTCTTAATTGTTTCCAAACAGAAAGTCCTTATAAGTTTCATGCCTTTGAATTTGACAAAATTGCCATTATCACTCTTGTCATCTTGATTCAGGTGAGCGATTTAGGACCATCATGGTCCTCTTGTCATGTATTTAACCCCCTTTCCCCAACAAAAAAATGTACGAAACATGCCATTTTCAGTGTGAAGATGACAATCTCAGTACCGAAAGGCTTATGTAGATAGATAATTCATTATGGTAGATCAATTTGATAATAAAAGCATTGCTCTTAAAGCCCATTTTCCAAACGACAAATTATTTAGACTTTTCAAGTTTGACAGCGGCTTTTAAAACCCTTTTCTAAACGGCACCTGATTCAAGTTGGAAGCTCTTGCAGACAACAGAATGGGCATCTTGAAAGTAGGATTTTGTACGTGCAAGGGCGGATCTAGAGGGGGGGGGTCGGGATGTTCGCCCCGCCCCCTGGAATAAGCCGAAAATTGAATGTTGACTATATAATCAAAGCGTCATAATTTAACATATTTAAGTCATCATTTGGGCGTGGACCTCCGCCTCCCTGGCAATTGGGCTTGGACCCCCCCCCCCCCCGGAAAAAATCCTGGATCCACCCTTGCGTGTGTACATAGAAGTATAGAAAACGTTGAAGCAAAAGGGGAAACTGCTGATTAAAATTAGCCTATTTCATTAATTTGTCTCTTGAAATGATTTTCGAAACAATCTCTGTAGCACAGTTAAGGGCGAATCTAGAAGGGGGTTCGGACCTCGCCTTGAATTGACCGAAAATCGAATTTTGACTATACAAAGTTAGTACAGTAGGCCTATACATGTATCGTTACACAACACAATTCACAAATTTAAAGCCATCTTCCATCTTATGGGCTAGACCCCCCCACCCCCCTGAAAAAATCCTGGATCCGCCCATGACAGTCAAAACATTAACATTTCTTGTTTGGTAAAGGTTTAAAACACTTTTCTTTTCATTTCTTTTTTAATTTAACACCTCTGAACAATATTTCAGCCATAAGTTTATTTATAATTGTCCACGCTCCGAGGCTGGGAATACATCCTGTGACCTGTCCATTATTGGCTCTAATCTAGAGCACAAACACATGCAAAATATTACCGCTCACACTTGGACAGTACTAAGGAGCTCAAATGCATCTGCAAAATTGATTTTATCTGGTTTTCAAAAGCAGTAGCTCATCCTGAACTTGCATGGTGGTAACGGGCGATGGAGACAGGGTACGAATGATTACAAGCCAAAAAATCTCTTTTTTCAATCAAAGTTGCAAAAATATTTCTGTAACTCAAAACTCTAATAATTAACGTAAATGACTGTATAAAATATTCCTAGTACTAAGGCAGAATAATTGAAAAATGCTCGCGTGAAAATAACGACTCGCTCGATGAATTATATAGTAAAACGACCACGTGACCTTTTGTTTGCTCTCATGCATACACAGGTCACGGTTAAAAATTCAAAGTGTGTTTGGGTGCATTGACTAAGCAGCCAGTCTACAATATTTCCAGTCTATTTTTTTTTTATTTTAGGACTGACTCATTTGACGCATCACTTTATCCATTTTTGGATAAAAATCACTACGCGGTGCGCATAACTCCAAAATCCTGTCGCCAAAAAGTAGCAAGCAGAAAATTGCAACTACAAATACATTTGCAACAAAATAAAGTTTGATTTTCGTCTCAATTTCATCTAATAAAATAATTAATTCAAATTAGATTATTCATTTTACTCTATGCAAGCATATGAAGCAAATATGCCGCGTGACAGGAAGTCATGAGGAAGTACCACGTGTATGCATTTAAGGGCGCTGACATCTTGAAAGTAGTTAACCCAGAATGCCCACCAGAGATAGATGGTAATCGACAGGTGGCGACATCTATTGGTAGATATTGTGTTTGGGTGTATTCACAGATATGCATGTAGAGTAGCCTCCCTTGTATTAGGAAATACCGGAAACGAGAGCGCCACAAATTGTGTAAACAAAAACCGATTATGTCATAAATTATTGACTCATTTCACGAGTAAATATCGACCAAATTGAGAAGAAATAAAGGACAATCAAATCAAAATGTCAGGAGGGTACGTTAAAGCCTACAGCGACAAAACTCACTTCTCAGTCCCCGCCGACGCCAGCGACTATACTGACGACCCCCATCACCAGAATGGGAACGGTATTTACAATGATTACACGGTTGATCTTCACCCGAAAGAATACTCATCGACATTCAAAGTGGCATGTTTCAGATTCACGAACAACCGCCGAACAAAATGCATGATGTTGGGAGGACTGCTAGCACTGTGTGGTTTACTGATTGTGATAATTGCCATAGCTTCAGCATCTAGATCAAAATCTGATTCAAAGACACAAAATGCTAATCCAGTAAAGACAGTTGGTAAGTTGGATTGACAGATAAGCGGGGATATTTAGCTGCGATCAGGGCTCCGGAAATTTCGAAATCTGAATCGGTCCACGTTTAACACCCCCCCCCCATTCCCCCCGCCCATGCACTAGCACCAAAATTGGACACCCCAAACACACTCATCATTTTTCAAATCTTTCCCATTTATACAACAGTTCGGGCTACCAGCTCTTCCATGTTTCAATTCCCTATGATCAAACTAAATTGTGATCTGTAGCTCGAGTGAAAGATACACGAAAACTAGTGACAAAATTAAATTTCTACTTTCACTTTGTTAAAACGCCCTAACTGCATTAGGCACTTTGGGCAGTTTCATCTATGTTATGTTGGGAATGACAAATGATTTAATCACTCTTACGTGAAAAAATGAAATCACTGTTAGGCGACATCTGAAGTTTTTTCCTATTCCGTTTTTTAAACACGTGGAGTGTTTGCGATGTTCCCCAGATGTAAAACATCACATGATCCGATATAGGTCAAACGGATCCAACTATACCTCACGAGAAATGACCTGGCAGAGCAGCCCATGCTAATCGAATGGAAAGCTCTGCCAGGTCAATTCTCGTCCGCTATACCTCCCTCGTGTAAATCGTATTTACGTCATAGATCGTATAAATTTACGTCATGCTATTTTGTAGTTCGAATGTGGATTTTTATGTTCTAATGAAGAAAAAATAATAATTGGGCAAGAAACGAAGGAATAAACCAAGTAGGTAATTTACGTCTGCTACGATCGCCAGAAACCTCGCAAGTGACACGCTCAAGTAGGCCTAGATAGATCTACGGATGTGTTTCATATCTTTCTTTTTCTTTATGTATTTGGGAATGTACAATCGACTCTGGATGAATAAAATCTAATGGACAGTCCCGACTAAACGCGTGGACTATTCGCATATGTTCTGGAAAGGTTTAAATATTTGCAGACTTCAACTGAAGCCTTGATACGTCATATCTCGTAATCACGCACCTGTTCAATGGTGTCTCACGCGCGATTTGTAAACAAACCATTGTAATTGTTGCCTTACTTGGAAAAAGGGGTAAGCTCACGTGATCAATTCGGAACCAAAATCTGTGGTTGGGAGAATAGAAATTTCAAAGGACGGATTCACATGTGTTTGGCTTAACTGGTACCCGTCGTATGACTATGAATACAACATAGTGGCATCAGAGACGGGAACCAGTCTAGTGTTTGGCAAGAGCTAAATCTGAGATCATTCATCCGTGAAACTGCAGGTAACTGTAAGCATGCCTGCGGGTCAATTATCGGTTTCTGTCACCTTCTTATCTCGGGGTAAAGTGTAAAACCCTTGATTTTGTTATTTTTCTTGTTGATTTTTATGAATTGTGGAAATATTTTGGACCGATTTTTTCAGTTAATTTGATGATTTCAATCGGTCTTAGAGATCAAAATCCAGTCCAGACCGGTATTTTATTGGTTTTCTGGAGCCCTGGCTGCGATATCGTAGCCACAAACTTGATGATGGGTATGCAGGGTTTTCCCGGACGCAGGATATTGCGTCCTAGACTTTCAAAATTGTGTTCAGGACTCTTAAAAATATAGTCTGTGCGTCCCATGGGACTCCCAAATAAAAGTACAAGTACTAGCTTACTTGAAGTGTTGTTGTGATCGTCTAGTTTGAAGAAATTACACCTACTACACATTCATGTAGAAGTTTTTTAAGCAGACATTATGAGCATGACATCATTACTATTCTTGACAGACGCTTGCATAAGGTTCCGTTTTATTACTTACAATAAGAAATACTCTTGTTGGTAGGGGGGGGGGGGCGGGGTAGAAGGCATTTGTACCCAAATTGTTTTTTACTTTTCTGTGACTTTTCCTAAATATTACCAGATTTCATAAAATCAACACTATTTCCAGACTGCGAAAGTGTTATACAAAAATCCAGACATATTCCCGTTTTCTGGGTAGCAATGGAAGTCTGAATCATCAAATTCCAGCCCTAAATGTTCTTTGTAGTCATAAAGCAATTTATTATAGAATATATAATAGATCTATTGCTGTTTAGTAGACAGGTCCACATCTGTTTGTTACATCTGACTGGTCATAACATATGAATGAATAGTTAACTTATGAATTAAATTTGATTTTGATATTCAGAACGATTCCACCATTTTGTTCAATAAAAACCCTTTGACAGGCTGGGTGCCTATATTTTGTTAAACTTAGAAAACCAAATACATGTACTATTAATGGGTCTGCGTTTGCTCCTGTCTTTTTTAAATATGGCCAATATTTTGGGTTTTATAGTAAACTGATTTTTCCAAAATAGGACTCTTAAAATTAACACAAGGACTCTCAAAAATTATAGCTGAGAGTCCCAAGGACTCCTTCTTTACAAGATCCAGGGAAAACCCTGGGGTATGGGTTTGTGGCTACAATTCCACCCTATTCCTTCTTGTGAAGCAAGACATCTGACAAAAGGGTGGAAAACACCTTTTCTTGTATAAATTTTTGAATACTAACATATCTAATCATATATGTATCCCTTATAAAGATATTCCATGGCACAAATTCAGTTAAAAAGTATCAACAAGAATTTTTACCAATTATTTTTTCCAATGGAAAATTCAAGTCTTAGTAGAATAAAATGGGTGGGTACTCCGCTTCAAAACTGAAGTGAACTTTATTTGAAAGTGATTTCAACACAAAACTATGCTGGATTGACAGAAAAATAGTTAACCTGTGGTCAGGTAATATTCTTATTACATTCCATAGCTTTATTTTGAAGTTTGACTATGCTAAAGTTGCTGGAATGAATCATTCCAGCACTGCTCCATTGCAACGAATAGGAAGGAATTGTAACCGAAACCCAGATCAAAATTCAAAAAGGTTTCGGTTACATTATTGCAACTAGGGATATTGGCCTTATAATTGCCGAAATCACATGGTTTGTGAATTAAATCCTATGTTGTGTGTACGAATTGGAATCGTCTCATCAAGTTGATTTGAATGAGTGCCCACAACATAGGGTTTGGATTTGAAATAACAAATTTTGAAATCCTTTACCCCCTCTGATCTGTTGCTCTAGCAATCTGTCATGACAGACAGTCAGACTTGTCTTATGAAATTTCCATATTTCTGATAAATTTTTTGCCTGTTTGACAAAATTTAAGTGATGTTTTGGTCTACCAGATTATCCTGTTCTGTCAGACCCAGTGTCTGACAACTTGCTTTTGAATATAATGGAAGTTTTTGGTAAACATTTAGACAAAAGAATAAAATTAAAGTAACTAACGTTAATCTCCTTTTGTCTCAATGTTTCTTGCTATAATAAACACATAATTATTATAAATATCCATATATTTGCAAATTGCCATGTTACTGGTATTATACATAGATTTGAAATTTTGATTTTCAAAAAAGCAGAGAAAAAACAAGGAAATCTAGGTAAACATCATTTGACATTTCTCAGAGTCTCCTAGTCAAGTTTTAACTCTTTCCCACACATTGACACTTTTGGACGCCCCTCAAAATAAAGGCTTTGGAAAACATTGTGGAAAATGAAGAAATTGCTTGTGACAAGCAATTTGTTCAATGAAAATTGTCGTCTGCAACACCTATGAGTTTGGACTATGCTTAAGTTTTGTTGTTTGGTAATGGGTTAAAGACAACACTTTTAGTATTTTTAATGTTTCAGGGTTCCCAAAAATCTCCATATGGGGGTTTTGCACCCCCAAAATTGAATCTTGTACCCCCAATTTTTGCAAGCAGCCTTCTATGTTTCATATACAGAGGGTGCAAGTATGCTGTAAAATGACTGTATTCACTCCCAGTTTTAAAAGACAGTGGGAATCCTGATGTTTGATCACTTTCTTTGTTTGTTCTACTTGACAGGTTTGATAGCCTATGGTCCTGACCAGAGTGGTAAAATAGATTTCGAGCCGGCCAACAGTTTAACATTTATGCCATATGTGGAACGAATAGAGGCAGCTATGCATGGTAAGTCCATGACATTCTAAACCTTTCCCAAGCAAGACCTGGTTTAGACATCAGGGTCCAACATTAACTATATTGGTTACCAGACAGTCGGGCTTGTTGCTGCCGGATGCTGCTAGCCCTGACCAAATATGCGCTGGTCCTGACCAAATATTTGTATCAGAATAATAACATGGAAAAGGTGTAAACTACAATAATCTTTCATTTGAGCTAAAAGGCTAGATTTGAATCACAAATGAATGAAAATATAGGACTGTGTTTTTATTAGCTCACCTGAGCACGAAGTGCTCAAGGTGAGGTATTGTGATCTATCAATGTCCGGCGTCCATCTGTCCGTCTGTCCGTCTGTCCGTCACGGCGTCAACAATTTCTTTAAACGACATCTCCTCCTAAACTACTGGGTCAAAATCAACCAAACTTGGCAGAAATGTTCCTTGGGTGATCCCTTATAAAAATTGCTAAAATAATTGAAATCCATGAAAAACTCTGGTTGCCGTGGCATCGGAAAATGGGAAATTTCACAAAAGCTCAACAATTTCTTTAGACGACATCTCCTCCTAAACTACTGGGTCAAAATCAACCAAACTTGGCAGAAATGTTCCTTGGGTGGTCTCTTATAAAAATTGCTAAAATTATTGAAATCCATGAAAAACTCTGGTTGCTGTGGCATCGGAAAATGGGAAATTTCACAAAAGCTCAACAACTTCTTTTAACAACATCTCCTCCTTAACTTCAGGGTCAAAATCAACCAAACTTGGCAGTAATGTTCATTGGGTGGTCCCTTATAAAAATTGCTAAAAGAATTGAAATCTATGAAAAACTCTGGTTGCTGTGGCATCAGAAAATGGGAAATGTCATAAAAGCTGATCATTTTCTGTAAACAACATGTCTTCTGAAACTACATGGCCAAATTCTTCCCTGGGACAACAATGCGTAACATATGCAAAGTTATTTGGCATTATTAAAACATAACTCAGGTGAGCGATTTAGGGCCCTCAGGGTCCTCTTGTTAAAAGAATTGTGAATGAGATTTGAAATGAGGCTGACCAGTTGGTCTAGTAACTTGGGGAACTAACTAGCCCTGACCAAGCAACAGGCAGGTAATGTCTGTCGGGCACAGGTTAATGTTGAACCCTGGACATCCCTAATAGAAATGGCTTGGGAAACATTGAGACAAAGGAAGAAACTGCTGATATTCAGCAGTTTCTCCTTTTACCTCAATATTTTCTTGGCTATATCACACACAATTTCATTCTTTATAAATATCCATGTTGTCGTCTGCATCGGCTTTGAATTGGACCTGCCTAAAATTTTGTCATTCGGAAAAGGGTTAAATCTATCCCGATCGAAATTTTTTAGGGTTGTCCTATTCAAAATAGTATGGTGCGTTATGTCCATTTTTTAGGTTCTGCTTGATGTAAGTGAAAGAGGTTTCCATCATACGTTTTCATGATCTTAAGACATTGCTCTAACCATTTAACTTTGATGGACAGCTGTAAAGTTAAAAATAATAGGAAAAATGGTGACTTAAATTTACAAAATTTTGAACCCGTAATTTTACAAATGGGTATAACTTTTTAGCTCACCTGAGCTCAACGAGCTCAAGGGGAGCTCTTAGGGTCAGTCACTATCCGGCGTCCGTCGTCCGTTGTGCGTTGTGCGTCGTGCGTCGTCAACAATTTCTTTAAACATCTTCTCCTCCTCAACCACTGGGCCAATTCTTTCCAAACTTGGCAGAAATGTTCCTTGGGTGACCCTTTTCAAAACTTGTTCGTGAATTTTTGATTCGTCAAAAAATGTGGGCGTGGCAGGGCGGGGCTTATCAGACTTAAAGAAATCATTAGGAAATTCTTCAAAAATCTTCTCCTCCTCAACCATTGGGCCAATTCTTTCCAAACTTGGCAGAAATGTTCCTTTGGTGACCCTTTTCAAAACTTGTTCATGAATTTATGATTCGTCAAAAATTGTGGGCGTGGCAGGGCGGGGCTTATCAGACTTAAAGAAATCATTAGGGAATTCTTCAAAAATCTTCTCCTCCTCAACCATTGGGCCAATTCTTTCCAAACTTGGCAGAAATGTTCCTTGAGTGACCCTTTTCAAAACTTGTTCGTGAATTTTTGATTTGTCAAAAATTGTGGGCGTGGCAGGGCGGGGCTTATCGAACTTAGAGAAATCATGTGAAAAATCTTTGAAAATCAATTATCAGGCCAATTTGAATCAAGCTTGGCAGAAATGTCCCTTGAGTGACTGTTTTCAACACATGCTCATGAATTTTTGATTCGGTGAAAATTGTGGGCGGGCAAGGGTGTTGCTTATCAGACTTCGAGAAATCGTAAGATAGTTATTCAAAAATCTTCTTCTCCTTAGCCATTGGGCTGATTCTTACCAAACTTGAAAGGAATGTTTATTGGGTGACCCTTTTCAAAACTTGTTCGTGAATTTTTGATTTGTCAAAAATTGTGGGCGTGGCAGGGCGGGGCTTATCAGACTAAAAGAAATCTTTAGGTAATTCTTCAAAAGTCTTCTCCTCCTCAACCACTTGGCCAATTCTTTCCAAACTTGGCAGATGTGTTTATTTGTTGACCCTTTTCAAAATTTGTTCGTGAATTTTTGATTCGTCAAAAATTGTGGGCGTGGCAGGGCGGGGCTTATCGGACTTAGAGAAATCATGTGAAAAATCTGTAGAAATCAATTATCAGGCCAATTAGAATCAAGCTTGGCAAAAATGTCCCTTGAGTGACTGTTTTCAACACATCCTCATGAATTTTTGATTCGTCAAAAATTGTGGGCGTGGCAGGGCGGGGCTTATCAGACTTTGAGAAATCGTAAGATAATTATTCAAAAATCTTCTCCTCCTTAACCAATGGGCTAATTATTACCAAACTTGATAGGAATGTCCCTTGGGTGACCCTTTTCAAAACTTTTTCGTGAATTTTTGATTTGTCAAAAATTGTGGGCGTGGCAGGGCGGGGCTTATCGGACTAGGAGAAATCATGTGAAAAATCAACGGGGGGTATGATCACTTTCAGTGATATTCTAGTTTACAATAATTTAATTTGACATAATACTGACATATATATTTGTTTACAACAAAATTTATATTGTACACAATCAAATACACGAAGAATTCAGGTGAGCGATATCAGTGCCTTTCAGGCACTCTTGTTTAATAATCATCATACCTTTATAAAATTTTACATGTACATTTACAGAAATAGTGCACACCGATTGTCATAATTATTTTTCGGCAATTTTCATATTTAGAGGTTGCTCTATAAGCAAAGCTCAAAAAGCTCTAATTCTAGTTAGAGCTCGAGGTATTGCATTTGAAATAATTGAATTGTCACAGAATATTAGCCAAAGGCCGGACAATATAGAAGAACAAAAAATCGTGACATTGTGTATTGTACTAAGACTGCAGTAGAGAGAAAAAGATTGGTGGGTGGGGAAATCGTGGTGTTTTATTCTATCAGACGAAAAAAATCCACGTAGAGCTCAAGATATTGCATTAATGATAATCTTATCTAGGTCCCACAATTGTAAGACAAAGGCTAGACTGTGATGAAAAACTAAATCTCATGACATTTAAAAATGCGCATGACCAAATCACAGAGGAAGAAAGTGGTGGGTGGGGTAAATAATTTTGTTTTGTTTATATAACGTTTGGCCATTATACTTATTCAATAAACTGAACTTTATGAAGAATCAGAACATCAAACAGGTCAATGACAAAACATGCACAAATAATTCAGTAAAGTTTTGTTTTGATTGGTTTATATTTGTAGCTATTATTGTGAAAGAAAAGTAAAAAAAGGCAATTTCACAATTTAGGCCTATATTAACTTTAGATGTGTGATTCCGATCAATAAAAAATGCATATATGCAAGATCAGATGGTCCCCAACATTTTGTCAAAATTTTGTTGAAAGCGGCAATTTTGAAAAATTCAATGGCACATTACTCTACACGTGACATTGCTATTCAGATGAAAATTTCACTGATGCAAGCTTTTATAGTCATCAACATAATGTATAAGTTTTCTTTTTATTAGTCAATATGCGTGACTGTTACACTGAAAAAATGCTGAAAATGCAATTTTGTAAAATTTCAAGAGCAAATTATTCTAAATGTTTGATTTTGATCAAGCTAACAATCGCCCTTACGCAAGCTTCCCATTTCTTATAGGTTTCGTCTAAATTGGTAAATATTTGTGGCTCGAAAAGGCAATTTTGTCAAGTTCAATGGCACATAACCCTAGCTGTGAGGTTCCAATTACTAGTAAGCTAAAGAATCACATGTTTGAAAGATCTTAAAGTTAAGTTTTATATAATTGACCAATATTTGTGGCTATATGCAATTTTGTCTAAACCAAGGCACATAACTCTGAATGCTTGATTCCATTCAAGCTAAAGATCGCTCTTAAGCAAGATCCCACGGTCACAAATATTTCTTCCAAATTTCGTCTTAATTAGTCAATAGTGTTGGCTGTTATAGTTACGAGTACAACAAGACCGAAAAGCGAATTTAGTCAAATTCAAGGGTTTATAACTCAGGATGTTACGTTTCGATCAAGCTAAAAATTACACTGATGAAAGATCTTATAGTACCCAAATTTCTATCCAAAATTTCGCTCAATTCGTCCATAAATTTTGTGGATATAAGAGGCAACAGAAAGTTTAGACCTATTATTTTGATAAATTCAAGGGCACATAACTTCGACTGTTTGCGTCCGATCGAGCTAAATAGAATCACATATATAAAGTCTTAGAGTCAACAACATTTTGTTTAAGTTTTGTCATAATTGATCAATATTTGTGGTAAATATAGAGAAAACATGGTTGAAAAGGAAATTCAAATCCAATTCCAGGGCCCATAACTATGGATGTAAGACTCCGACCAAGCAAAATTTTAATATTCCACTTATGCAAGGTATTATAGTCACAAATGTTTTGTCCAAGTTTTGTTTTGATTGGTCAATCAATCAACAAATATTATATATGGGGAGATCAGATACGGACAACATATCATAAAAGTTTGCATTGATGTGATAATTAGGTGAACACGAAATTATATGGGGAAACTAAAGAAGAACGCGTTATATAAAAACATAACTTTTATGACGTCATATATACTCGGCAAAACTGCTAACGCATCACTCAGATCTTTGTTAATTTTTTTTTAACGAATCTACAGAATACCTTCAAAATTTGCACATGCTGACTACCACCATTTGATAAGATATCTATAAAATTTCATAGTAAATGTTACAGTATCTAGTAAAATATTGAACTTTTAATAAGAACACCCTTAATTCTAAAATTCATAAAGTCTAAAATTTGATTAAAATGGAAAATTCATGCATACCTTTCAAACCTTTTGTATTGGCTGAAGAGTTTCTGTTTATAAAAGTTACCCTTCAAAAAACAAACCGACGGCTTTAACATTTTTATGGGCGCGTAATGTATTCCCAAAGACGCATTGTTACATCACTAGTGCCGTTGGTGTCATTGATGGCGTCGACGGCGACGTAGGTAACGTAGACAAAAACGTATCGGTCTATATCTTATGAACTGTATAAGATGCAGTCTTGATATTTCACACATAGACAGGCCCCAACAAGTCCTTTCACCTGACACTATAAAATTTGACCTTGTGACCTTGACCTTGAAAATTGACATTTTCTTTCAAAAAGGTGCGTCTATGCGAGGTACGTTGTCCCGGAACAGCCCTTGTTATGTTAGATAGAAAATTGATTTTTTCAGACTTCAATTTTATAATAAATCAGCTTTCAAAATCAATTCAAACAAAAATGATTGAAAAAGATCACAAGTTACAGGAGCCGAAAAACTGTTTTGGCCCCCCTTTGGTATGACGCGGTAGCAGAAAAAAGAAAACTTAGAAATAGTTTTAAGAATGAGTGCAGAAACTTGTCGGATAAACATTTGCCAAATTATAAATCTAAAACTTTGACAATAAAGAAGTTATGCAATTTTAAAAAAGTGATGCGTTAGCTCTTTTGCTGAGTATATAAAGTTCATTTTAAGGCCCACGGCTGTCCATCAAACTTTTTTGGTGATGTCTACTTATCCTTTTTACGAATCCATTTGATTTAAACCTCTTTCACTTACATCAAACAGAATTACACAACACACCGTACTAAAAGCTACGGAAGACGCCAGAGTGGTTGTTAATTCAAGTTAGATTTATGTATAATACAGCCCAGAAAATTTTGAGGTAAAATGAGAAAATGCTGATTATCAGCATTATCTTCTTATGCCTCTATGTTTTCCCACACCTTAAAGGCATCAAAACCAGGTCAGACCTGGATTTGACAACCCCAGAAATTAGAGTTTTGGAAAATATTTTTGCAAAAGAAGAAAATGCTGATAAATAGCATTTTTAGCTCACCTGAGCACGAAGTGCTCAAGGTGAGCTATTGTGGTCACTTTTTGTCCGTCGTCCGTCTGTCCGTCTGTCCGTCTGTCCGTCCGTCCGTCCGTCCGTCCACAATTTCGTGTTTACACTCTAGCATCTACAAATATAAGCCAATCTTGACCAAACTTGGTCAAAACATGTATGGCCATAAGATCTCGGATGAGTTCGATTATGGGTCAGATCGAACTAGAAATGCAGGAGTTATCTGCCCTTGAATGCGAAAAATACTTAGTTTTGACATTGTTTACACTCTAGCATCTACAATTATTGATCAATCAAGACAAATCTTGGACATAACATTGCAGACCATAAGATCTCGGATGAGTTCGACTTTCAGTCTGATCTGACTGGAAAGACGAGAGTTATGTGCCCTTGAATTTGACAAAATTGCCATTTTCGGCTGTTTTTGACCTTGTTTACACTCTAGAATCTACAATTGTTCATCAATCAAGACAAAACTTTGACACAATGTTTGTGACTATGAGATCTCGGATGAGTGTAATTTTCAGTCTGATCTGATCAGAAAGTCGAGAGTTACTTGCCCTTGAATTTGACAAAACTGTCATTTTTGGCTGTTTTCGATGATGTTTACACTCTAGAATCTACAATTATTTATCAATCAATCCAAAACTTGGACACAATATTGGAGATCATAAGATCTGAAATGAGTTTGATTTTCAGTCTTATCTGATCACCAGAAAGTTGAGAGTTATGAGCCCTTGAATTTGACAAAATTGCTGTTTTTGACTGTTTTCGACCTTATTTACACTCTAGAATCTACAATTTATGACCAATCAAGACAAATCTTGGACACAAGGTTGGAGACCATAAGATCTCAGATGAGCTTGATTTTCAGTCGGATCTGACCAGAAAGAAGAGAGTTTTGTGCCCTTGAATTTGATAAAATTGCCGATTTCGGCTGTTTTTGACATTGTTTACACTCTATAATCTACTATTATTTATCAATTAAGACAAAACTTGAACACAATGTTTGAGACCATAAGATCTTGGATAAGTTTGATTTTCAGTCCAATCTGACAAAAAGTGGAGTTATGTGCCCTTGAATTTGATCAAATTGCCGTTTTCGGCTGCTTTAGACCTTGTTTACACTCTAGAATCTACAATTATTGACCAATCAAGACAAATCTTGGACACAATGTTGGATATCATAAGATCTCGGTTGAGTTTGATTTTCAGTCTGATCTGACTATTTAGTCAAGAGTAATGTGCCCTTGAATTTGACAAAATTGCTGTTTTCGGCTGTTTTCGTCCTTGTTTATACTCCAGAATCTACAATTATTTATCAAACAAGACAAATCTTGGGCATAATGTTGGGCAAGATGAAATCTTGGATGAGTTCGATTTTCACAATGTTATTGACCATAAGTTCGTTTTCAGTCTAAAAGTCATAAATATTTTTTGAATTGAAGAAAAGTGTTGCTTATATCATTTTGGTTCAGGTGAGCGATATAGGACCATCATGGTCCTCTTGTCTTCTTTTAGTGTCTTAATGATTTCTGTGTTATATTCACAAGATGAGTACACAAATCCTTGTTAAATTATCATATCAACATTTATTTTGTCGTCTTCGAAATTGCAGTAGTCTAAATTTTTACTGTTCGGAGAACAGGTTGAATTATTATAGGTCTTTGGTAAACTGTTTTGAAAACATATATAGCAGCTTTGATTTAAGTTACTGTAATTTGTCTGTCTAATCATTGAGACGATTCCAATGAGTACCCACAACATAGGGCTTGATGAACATTAAATGAAATATTGCATTTTGAAAAGCCTTCACTTCCTCTTACTTGTAACTCTGAATATTTCTTTGATTTTAGAGTATCAGGCTGTACATCAGTGGGCACATAGAGAAACATACATTCCTTGTGATGTAAACACAACTACATTACCTGACAGTCAGGTGTGTCGTTACACTAACGAGAAATTTGGGAATCATTGTCAGAACATGCACCTTTATGGCATGGATGAGGGGCGACCATGTGTACTCTTAGCCCTTAAAATGGTAAGTAGGACCTGTAATTATCTTTACCTCTAATTATTTAAAATTAATGGGTTTCAGAATAAAAAGTATGTAGTGCATAGTTATCTGGTTAAGGAGAGGGTTGACACTCGTTATATCGACATCGGATAAGGGGAAATTCTGTCAAAGTTGAAGTAACAAACCTCTTCAATGACTATCAAAAGTTTCCAACGGAATAATTTAGTGAAATGATTTAAACCATTGAAATGTAGTTGGAAATGGATAGAAATTGGTCATCTGGAGCAATACATTTCTTTCCATTTCCTACTATATTTCATTAATAAACATACTTTGTATGTAATAGAAATGGTCAAATGTCATTTTAATGGAAACTGAACAAAATCATATAAGTTGAACTCCAGATATGTCAAAGTATTTTAATGGCCCCTTTGACTTTGACGCAACAAGTGTCTACTGTACATCAATCAATAATATAATAAAACGGCTTCCGTGGCCTAGTGGATAGGGCGTCTACCTTGGAAGTGGGAGGTTGAAGGTTCAAATCCCGTTGGAAGCCAGCCTACAGGGTTAGAACTGAAGCGACCGGTTGGTGAGCCACCAGCTAGTTAAACTAATGGTTACCGTAGACCCATCTCTGCCAGACATCGGCCCGGCATCACAAGTGAGGAATGGAGAGGTACTGTGCGTTCAGACGAGAGTGTCTCATAAGCCAAACTGGCTGACTTTTTTAACTCATTCCCAAATAGGGCAAGTTTAAGGTGGTCCAATTCAAAAGCTGCTTCAGACGGCCAATTTGATCTTAACCCTTTCCCAAACAAGACCTGGTTTTGACGTCTCTAATATAAAAGGACTGGGAAAACATTGCAACAAAAGAAGAAACTGCTGATAACCAGCAGTTTCTCCTTTTGTCCCAATATTTTCTGTGCCATATCTTACACGAATCCTATCTTTTATAACATCCATTTTGTCATTTGTGGCAGTTTTTGAAGTGGGTCACCCTAAAATTTGTCGTTTGGGAAAGGGTTAATGAAAATAAATTTTTGTACAATTTTGCTAAGAAAATATTGAGGCAAAAGGAGAAAATGCTGGTTATCAGCATTTTCTTTTTTTGCCTCAATGTTTTCTCAAGAATTTTAAGTCAGAGACGTCAAAACAAGGTCTTGTTTTGGAAAAGGTTAAATAGGGGTGACACTATAATACACAAGCCTTTACCTTTACCTTTTATGATTACAGCCAGAAGGTGTACAACCAAAGCCTCTCGACTTCACGAACAATCAGAATCTTGATGTCAAAAACAAACTGGCAGATGCAGCGTCAAAAACAGACATCGGCATCACCTGTGAGGGAAAGGTAATGTAGCATTTTAGGGCTTTTCATATGCTTACAAATTTTTGGAGTGACTATTTATAGGATTAAGTTGGGGTGGGGGATGGGGGAGGCTATTTAATTAACCCATTAACCCACACATTAACTCTTTTTGACTCCCCAAAAGAAAAAGACTTTAGAAAGCATTGTGGAAAATGAAGAAATTGCCTGTGACAAGCAATTTCTTCATTTCCTACTATGTTTTCTACCCAAAATGTTTAAAAGATTTTATATTTCATTCACATGAAATTGTCGTCTGCAACATCTTTGAACTTGGAACAGCCCAAAATATTTTTGTTTGGTAATGGGTTGAGTCACTCGAGCATCTGTGTTTGGCTAAAGTGTTACGACCAATCAGTATCTTAATGTCAGAAACAAACTGGCAGATTCGGTATCGTCAGCAGACATCGGTATCACCAGTAATATAGCAATTGACCAAACGCCGACTGTCAATCAGAAACATCGATTAGCCAATGGACGATCAGAAAAATGTCATGCCCCAATTGTTCTTCATTGCACGTGCTATTGTATCGATTTATTGACTGACAATCAAAACAATCGACATGCCAATGGCAAAGAATTTTGTGCTAACAATAGACTAGGTTTACCGTTATGTTTTGATAAACCGTCGGTGTTGTTGTAAAATCTCGTAACTACGGCTTGAATCAAGCCGTAGTTACGAGATTTTATAACAACACCTATGATATACTATTTCGTTTGTCCGAGTTTACGTCACTTTTAACTGGATAAAATCTTTCCCTATTAACGATCACATTCCCATTGTTTGTCTTAAGTTCTATGTTGGGCGGAGCGATCTGTCGATTGGCGTTTGGTCAATTTAGTGATTTTCATATGCTATCAAATTTTAGCTATTCATATTCATAGAATACTGGGGAGGGGGGGGGGGGCGCAATCCCAGTCAAGTGGACTGCTGCTTTCGGTGCAATGCTATGGTTAATGTTTTACATGCCACTGCCATATCTCTGTTTCTACTAATGCTATTGCTCTGAAACTTTGCACATGCATTACTCTTTTTAGTACCCTACCGGCGAAGCCGAAGGGGACTTTAGGTTTGCACTCTGTCCGTCAGTCAGTCCGTCCGTCCGTCTGTCCGTCAGTCCGGTGAATTAGTTTTCGGGACTTTTTTTCTAAACGGGGATAGCTATTGAGCTGATTTTTGGTATGTAGACCCGCATTGATGAGTTACAGAACAAGTTTAAGTTTCGTTCCGGTCTAGTGATTTTTGGGGAAGATATGAATGCTGGACTTAGAAAATTACTAGGAAATTACAGTTTTCCAGACTTTTTAGCTCCACTGGCCGACAGGCCAGCGGGCTATTGTCATGGGGGTGTGTCCGTCGTGCGTCCGTCCGTGCGTGCGTCTGTCCGTCCGTCCGTAAACTTTTTCTTTAAAAATCTTCTTCTCAGAAACTACCAGATGGATTTCAATCAAACTTCACAAGAATGATCCTTGGGTGACCCTCTCTTAGATTCCTTCAAAGAATTTTGATTGAATCAGAATAACCTGAGTTATCTGCCCTTGAATGTCAAAAATGGCTGGTTTTGACTTTAATTTTACTCTAAAATCCACAAATATTAACCAATCAAGACAAAACTTGTACCAAATGTTGGTGACAATAAGATCTTGCCTTGTTGTAATTTTCAGCTTGATCTGAATTTTACATCATGAGTTATGTGCCCTTGAAATTGACAAAATTGCCATTTTTGGCTCTATTTTGACTTTGTTTTCACTCTAGCAAATACAAATATTGACCAATCAAGACAAAATTTGTACAGAATGTTGATGACTACAACATCTTGCCTTGGTATGATTTTCAGCTTGATCTGAACTTAACATCATGAGTTATGTACCCTTGATATTGACAAAATCACATTTTGGCTCGATTTTGACATTGCTTTCACTCTAGCAACTACAAATATTGACCAATCAAGACAAAACTTGTACCAAATGTTGGTGACAATAAGATCTTGCCTTGTTGTAATTTTCAGCTTGATCTTAATTTTACATCATGAGTTATGTGCCCTTGAAATTGACAAAATTGCCATTTTTGGCTCTATTTTGACTTTGTTTTCACTCTAGCAACTACAAATATTGACTAATCAAGACAAAACTTGTACCAAATGTTGGTGACCATAAGATCTTGCCTTGGTATAATTTTCAGCTTGATCTGAATTTTACATCATGAGTTATGTGCCCTTGAAATTGACAAAATTTCCATTTTCGACTCTATTTTGACTTTGTTTTCACTCTAGCAACTACAAATATTGACCAATCAAGACAAAACTTGTACAGAATGTTGGTGACTATAAGATCTTGCCTTGTTGTATTTTCAGCTTGATCTGAATTTTATATGAGTTATGTGCCCTTGTTATTGACAAAATTGCCATTAGTATTAGGTAATCAATACAGAACTTTCACAGAAATATTACTGACCATATGATCTTACTTGCTCGTAATTTTCAGCTTGGTCATGCATTTGCTTGTTTGCGCAGCCTGAACCTTTGAAATTGCATTCAACAAGACAAACAATCAGGCCTGTGGAGCGCTTCCAGGCCGCCAGGACTGTCTAGTTTTCTTAATGCTGGCAGCTATTGAGCTGAATTTTGGTATGTACGAGGTGTGTCCATAAAATACGTAGACAGGTCCAGAATAATAAGAAATAATTGCATGATCTATCTAAAATTTACACCAGCGTGTGCAGAATTTTAATATGAATATGTGTACCAAATTTTATGAAAATACACGCAACAGGTACAAAAATACATATGGAACAAACAAGTAAAGAAACATACACGGGGCACTTTGACGTCGTTTACGACGTCGACGTTACAACTTTTCAAAGTACTCTCCACCCGCGTTCACGCACTTCCTATGTCTGTCCACCCATTTGGTATACGTTTCAAGGAACCACTCTTTCTTGTATGACCCTACAGCGGAGCGAACAAAGTACTTTAGTTCGTCTAAGTCGGCAAAACGTTTGCCTCTCAGATCCGCCTTTAATCGCGGAAAAACTTCAAAGTCCTCCGAAATGATTCGACGCACCTCCTCAACATCCCGATCGTTTCGCCGAGGTCTTCCCGGTCTAGTCTGGTCACAAATATCTTCCAGTCCATCCGAAAACCGTCTGTGCCATTTAAACTCTAGCGCTCTGGACACGTCAGCCTTGCCTCGCTGCATAAAATTGAATGTTTCCGTTGGTGTCATGTTCGCACCGACACAGAATTTAATAACGGCGCGTTTTTCTTCCGTGATAGCAGCCGGTTGTTTATTGCTTATAACGTCTCCTGGCAAGTTGTTGACGTTCAAAACTTTCGGTAAAACGTCAAATGACATCACTGCTGAAGTGAGTGTATTTCCCGCGTATTTTTTACAAGAAAACTTGCGACAAAAAACTAGTTTTATGTCTTTTTATTTTCAAATATCTGAAGTGCCCCGTGGTAGCGTTATGCTGTTGCTATGGTGACGGTTTTGCTTGTACGTACTGTCGAAAACAATATAAAATGTAGCAGAAGTATTTAAGAATAAATGGACCTTTAAATTGATAGTGTTTTGGGATCGATAAAACTACTATTTGGTGAAAAACTTTGGTTGTCTACGTATTTTATGGACATACCTCGTAGACCCGCATTGATGAGTTACAGAACAAGTTCGAGTTTCGTTCCGGTCCAGTAATTTTCGGGCAAGATATGGATGCTGGACTTAGAAAATTTCTGGGAAATTACAGTTTTCCAGACTTTTTTTCTTCATGCTGGCAGCTATTGAGCTAATTTTTGGTATGTAGACCCGCATTGATGAGTTACAGAACAAGTTTAAGTTTCGTTCCGGTCCAGTGATTTTTGGGGAAGATATGGATGCTGGACTTAGAAAATTTCTGGGAAATCACAGTTTTCCAGACTTTTTTTCTAAATGCTTGCAGCTATTGAGCTGATTTTTGGTATGTAGACCTGCATTGGTGAGTTACAGAACAAGTGTGAGTTTCGTTCCGGTCCAGTGATTTTTGAGGAAGATATGGATGCTGGACTTAGAAAATTACTGGGAAATTACAGTTTTCCAGACTTTTTTTCTAAACGCTTGCAGGTATTGAGCTGATTTTTGGTATATGAATACATATTGATGAGATACAGAACGAGTTTGAGTTTCGTTCTGCTCCAGTGATTTTTGAGGAAGATACGGATGCTGGACTTAGAAAATTTCTGGGAAATCACAGTTTTCCAGACTTTTTTTCTTAATGCTTGCAGCTATTGAGCTGATTTTTGGTACGTAGACCCGCCTTGATAAGTTACAGAACAAGGTTGAGTTTCGTTCCGGTCCAGTATTTTTGAGGAAGATACGGATGCCAGCAACTGGACTTTGAAATTTTTTGGCTTCTTTTTCTAAACACATTATATAAAGCCGGTAGGGGACTTGGTATTGTTTTGCAATACTTCAGAATGCTTGTTGGACATGGAAATTCGTGGTTAAGTTGTCATATATCTAAAATGAATTTGTTTTTAGCTCACCTGAGCACGAAGTGCTCAAAGTGAGCTATTGTGATTGCTTTTTGTCCGTCGTCCGTCCGTCCGTCCGTCTGTCCGTCCGTCTGTCCGTCCACAATTTCTTCAAACATCTTCTCCTCCTAAACCATTGGTCCAATTTTAACCAAACTTGGCAGAAATGTTCCTTGTGTGACCCTTTTCAAAACTTGTTCGTGAATTTTTGATTTGTCAAAAAATGTGGGCGTGGCAGGGCGGGGCTTATCGGATTTTAGAGAAATCTTAAGAAAATTCTTTAAAAATCAACCATTGGGCCAATTTGAACCAAAGTTGGCAGGAATGTGCATTGAGTCACTCTTTGCAAAATTCATCCACAAATTTTTACATTTGTCAAAAAATGTTGCCGTGGCAGGGAGGAAGGGGCTTATTGGACTTAGAGAAATCATAAGAAAATTCTTTAAAAATCAACCATTAGGCCAAACTGAACCAGACTTTGCAGAAATGTTCCTTGAGTCACTCTTTTCAAAATTTGTTTCCAAATTCTTGCAATTGACAAAAAATGTGGCCGTGGCAGGGAGGAAGGGGGCTTATCGGACTTGGAAAAATCATAAGAAAATTCTTTAAAAATCAACCATTGGGCCAATTTGGACCAGACTTTGCAGAAATGTTCCTTTAGTCACTCTTTTCAAAGTTTATTCACAAATTTTTACATTTGTCAAAAAATATGGCCGTGGCAGGGAGGAAGGGGGCTTATCAGACTCAGAGAAATTGTAAGAAAATTCTTTAAAGATCAACCATTGGGCCAATTTGAAACAGACTTTACAGGAATGTTCCTTGAGTCACTCTTGTCAAAATTTGTTTTCAAATCTTACAATTGACAAAAAATGTGGCCTTGGCAGGGAGGAAGGGGCTTATTGGACTTCGAGAAATTATAAGAAAATTCTTAAAAAATCAACCATTGGGCCCAAATGAACCAGCCTTTGCAGGAATGTTCCTTGAATCACTCTTTTCAAAATTTGTTCTCAAATTCTTACAATTGATAAAAAATCAGGCTGTGGCAGGGAGGAAGGGGCTTATCGGACTCAGAGAAATTTGTCCTATTTCTCTTATCTGTTGCTCTGGCTGGCCCCATGTTTATCTTATGTAAACAAATATGGGATTAGCCTTAGCTTATCAGATGGTAATCCTGCGCTATATTCTTTCAATCACAGACCAAATCTTGTTAATTGAGCCTATCATAAATGATCAATCTCTAACAGATCAGAATGCTTTGAAAATTAGTCCTATGTTGTATATTGCGAAATCATTAAATGATTATTGAAAAAAAAACGTCAACAATTGTGCTAATTCATACCCAACCTTACAGGATCGATTTGAACAAAATTATTTCTTAATTGTTTCCAAACAGAAAGTCCTTATAAGTTTCATGCCTTTGAATTTGACAAAATTGCCATTATCACTCTTGCCATCTTGATTCAGGTGAGCGATTTAGGACCATCATGGTCCTCTTGTATCTTTGTGCATGCTTCTGTGACCATAATATCAACATTAAGGCAAAGTGCCATTATTCCGACAAAAGGTTTAGTGGAATTTCAACCCTTTTCAGACGTATGATATTTTCACTATCCCTAGTGATTATTATTCACTTTTCTTGACCCCAGTCAATGAAGAAAGCATCTTTAAGGACAAGCATGGAGGTGAAATCATTGATTATAATCCACATAGAGGATATCCCCTGTACACTTTCCTGGCACGAGACCAATTTCTGGTTCATGTTCTTATCTCTAGCTCATGTATTGGTATGATTTACCATTCTAGACCCCAGTTGATGAAGAGAGCATCATCATGGACAAGCATGGAGGGGAAATCATAATCCATATTTATGTAGATATTGTCCTTTGCTGATTTTCATACTTGATTGCCCCTTGAGTTGGCATATATGATTTACAGACATCTCTTGTTTACTTTTCTAGACCCCAGCAGATGAAGAAAGCATCGTCAAGGACAAACATGGAGGTGAAATCATAGATTATAATCCACATAAGGGATACCCACTTTACTCCTTCCTGGCACGAGACCACAAAAACTACGTAACTCCGGCGGTCATGGTCCAGTTTAACACGCTGAAGACAAATCATGAGATCCATGTACGATGTACGGCTTGGGGGGAAAATCTGAAGGAAGATATTTTTTCTATTGAGTTCACATTCCACCTTGTTTAACCCTATCCAAAATGGCAAAATTTGCGAGTGGTCCAATTCAAAAGCTGCTGCAGTCAACTGGATGGATGTTGATAAAGATGGAATTTGTGTGAAGAAAATATTGAGACAAAAGTAGAAAATGCTGATTATCAGCATTTTCTTCTTTTGTTTCAATAATTTTCCAAGCCTTTTCTTTTAGGGACGTTAAAACCAGGGTGAGATTTTTTTCACATAATTAACATTCCACCTTGTTTAAGATCTCGGCAATGCAACAGCAATATAGAATTGATTCAATTTCAATTTCCCCCCAGAGCACAAAACTTTACACTGGTTCAACTTGAAAAAAGTTACAGAAAAATCCTGTAAAGGATAGAAAGCATCAAGAGTTAAAGGAAAAAGGAAAACAATAGTAATGCTGGTTATCAGTGTTTATTCTTTTTCCTTATGCTTTTTTAGCTCACCTGAGCACAAAGTGCTCAAGGTGAGCTATTGTGATCACTTTTTGTCTGTTGTCCGTCCATCTGTCTGTCTGTCTGTCCGTCCACAATTTGGTGTTTACGCTCTAGCATCCACAAATATTAATCAATCTTGATCAAACTTTGTCAAAACAAGTATGGCCATAAGTTCTCGGATGAGTTCGATTATGGGCCAGATCGGACTAGAATGTGCTGAGTTATCTGCCCTTGAATGTCAAAAAATGCTGTTTTTGACTTTGTTTACACTCTAGCATCTACAATTATTGATCAATCAAAACAAAACTTGGAGACAATGTTGGAGACCATAAGATCTCGGATTAGTCTGGTTTTCAGTATGATCTGATCAAAAAGATGAGAGTTATGTGCCCTTGAATTCGACAAAATTGCGATTTTTGGCTGTTTTTGACCTTGTTTACAGTCTAGAATCTACAGTTATAAATCAATCAAGACAAAACTTGGACACAATGTTGGGGACCATAAGATCTTGGATGAGATCCATTTTCACTTTGATCTGATCAGAAAGTCCAGAGTTACATGCCCTTGAATTTGACAAAATTGCCATATTCGGCTGCTTTTGACCTTGTTAACACTTTAGAATCTACAATTATATATCAATCAAGACAAAACCTGGACACAATGTTGGGGACCATAACACCTCGGATGAGTTCGATTTTCTATTTGATCTGATGAGAAAGTCAAGAGTTACGTGCCCTTGAATTTGACAAAATTGCCATTTTCGGCTGTTTTCAACCTTGTTTACACTCTAGAATCTCCAATTATTGACCAATCAATACAAATCTTGGACACTTTGTTGGGGACCATAATATCTTGGATGAGTTGGATTTTCAATTGGATCTGATCAGAAAGTCGAGAGTTATGTGCCCTTGAATTTGATAAAATGCCGTTTTCTGCGGTTTTCGACCTTGTTTATACTCTAGAATCTAAAATTATTTATCATTCAAGACAAAACTTGGACACAATGTTTGGCACTGTTGCATCTCGGATGAGTTTGATTTTCACAATGTTATTGATCATAAGTTCGTTTTCAGTCTTAAAGTCATAGATATCAATTGAATTGAACAAAAATGTTGCTCATATCATTTTGGTTCAGGTGAGCGATATAGGACCATCATGGTCCTCTTGTTTCCTATGTATTTTCTCTGGAGATTGTCAAAAAAGATATTAATTTGGAGAGGGTAAATCAGAATCTGTACATGTACATTTACACACAAATATAATATACAGTAACTCAAACCCAGGGTTTTCCCTGTGCATAAGAAATTGGGTGTCATTATGACCCCTTTGCGTTAAAAGTTGGGGGTCATTTCTCCAATTTTAGAAATGCCTTAGGACGCAAGTATCATATGAAAGTCTGGATTTTAAAACTTCTGTCATTTATGACCCTCAAATAAATTTCAAAGAGGTCAACTGTTTTGAAATTGGGACAATGACACATGACTTGTGCATAATGGAAAACCCTGAAAACCAGTTACATAATGATGAAAAGTTTTACGAAATCTGATAAGGAAAAGAGAAAATGATTTGCTTTCAGCATTTCATTCCTTTCCAAAAGAGATTTCTACAAGTAGATGAAATTCTTGAGAGTAATTATACTGTTTAATCCTTTCCCAAACCAGACCTGTAATTGATGCCCAGTATAGAATAGGCTTGGGAAAACATTGAGGCAAAAGAAGAAATGCAGATTATTTTCTCTTTTTGCGTTAATGTTTTTTTGTGCTGTATGATTCACATTTTTATGCCCCGTATCGAAAGATTGGGGCATTAGTGTTTCACAAACACATCTTGTTTACATTTAGTGACATCTATTTTGTTGTCTGCAGCAGCTTTCAAATTGGACCAGTCTAAAATTTTATGGTTTGGTAAAGGGTTAAAGACTCTTTCTACCTTGGTCACTTTTCAAGGTTTTAAAGCTTTAAGATACTACATATCAGCTTTCGCATGGTAGATAATCAGGTGATACAATAATTTCAGAAAAATTTAAAAAATATCGTTTATACTGGATCGACTTGAATTTGGTTTGAAGCAGAAAATGTGGACAGACGTTGCCCATTAGATAGATGTATTGGATTTGTGAAAATTCGGCTGATGAAAAAGTTATTGGAGATCATCCAAAATTTTGGTTGACCTTCAATAACCTTTTTACGGGTTGATTTTTGAAAAATCTGCCACATCCAGCTTATTCCTGGCATTTTTCCACATTCTCTGCTTCAAACAGAATTCAAATTGATCAAGTATTGACAAAAATATTGATGATTTTTCTGAAATTCTGATTCCCCTGAATAACCACCATGTTTCAAAGAAAGGTTGTTTATTTTGAAATTGATTTGCAGTAATGAGCCTGGATCTGGAAAAAAGGTGATCTACACTTATTGTTTTTGAGACCATCATGGATCCTGATCAGCACACATTTTCATGCAGTCTGATCAGGACTCATGCTGCTTTATAACAGCTTAACCCTTTCCCAAACAAGACCTGGTTTTGACGGCCCTAAAAGAAATGGCTTGGGAAAACATTGAACCAAAAGAAGAAACTGCTGATAACCAGCAGTTTCTCCTTTTGTCTCAATATTTTCTATCCCATATTTTGCACGAATTCTATCTTTAATAACATCCATTTTGTCATTTGTGGCAGTTTTTGAAGTGGGTCACCCTAAAATTTTGTCGTTTGGGAAAGGGTTGAAAAAATTAGATAACTTCTGGCTACTTAAACCCATTGCTAGACGGCAAACTTGTAGAATTTTCGTAGTTCAAAGATATTGCAGACGAAAATTTCAAGTGAATTAAATTCTGCATTTTTTGGTATTTTTGGGTAGAAAACGTTGTGGGAAATGAAGAAATTGCTTGTCCCAAGCAATTTCTTCATTTTCCGCAATGATTTCCAAAGCCTTTATCTTGATGGTCATCAAAAGGCGTCATTATGTGGGAATGGGTCACTAGTTGATAGTTTAAGACTGTAATAATTTCCTTTAATAAAAAGACCACACTTTTGCACAGACTGGTCTGAATTTGTGTTGGTCTAAGATGTTTAACCCTTTCCCAAACAAGACCTGGTTTTGACGTACCTGATGGAATAGGCTTATGAAAACATTGAGACAAAATAAGAAACTGCTGATAACCAGCAGTTTCTCCTTTTGTCTCAATATTTTCTATGCCATATTCTACACAAATCCTATCTTGAATAACATCCATTTTGTCATTTGTGGCAGTTTTTGAAGTGGATCGCCTTAAAATTTTGTCGTTGGGAAAGGGTTAAAGGACCATTTTTCCAGATCCATGCTCAAATATATATTTTTTGATTCCAATCCATTCCAATTCTTTTATTCCAAAAATGGTTGTGATATGACAAGTTTTTTGTGTGATAATGCATTATCTTCATTAATTAATCGTTGATTTGTCTATTTGTTTAAAAGAATCTCCATTTATTGTTGAACAATATGTGTTTTATATTATGTGTTAGCCTTCCTTCAAATAAGATTATGTGAGTTTGATAAGCCCTTTCCCAAACAACAAAAATTTGGGGTGGTCCAACTTGAAAGTTGTCGCTGAAAACAAAATGCATTTTTGAACATAAAATATTTGTACAAATTAGCACAGAAAATATTTAGCCAAAAGGAAAAAATACCAGTTATCAGCATATTCTTTTTACTCAATGTATTCCCAAGCTTGCTCTGTTTGGGGACATCGAAAGCAGGCTTTGTTGGGAAAGGTTTAATACACTTTGCTGAGCAGACATGTTAAGCCATCAAGAAATAAGCAGCGAAAAGCATTGTTCGATCTTATTCTCTTCTTTACTTTGGAATTTCTTTTTTTACCAAATGATTGTTACTTTGCTGTCTTTGCAATAATCAAGGCCCTAATGATACTTCAATGACAGAGGGTAGATGGCATCCAAGATTGTTTTGTTATTAAATTACAGCGTCATATATTGTACTTGTTTGTATATTTTTTAAATACTAATTGATTACTTTATTTTGTTGATTGATATTTGTACATATTTTGTATACCTTCAATCCTTTCCCAAACAAGACCTGAGGTGCATTCTTTAGAGCGAGATTTCTTGAGATATCTTGAGATTTCTTAAGATATTTTAGGAAAAAGCGTTCTTTAGAGCAAGATTTTTAAGACGCCCAATGGGAGGCGCCATTACCCTATACTTCGTGCGGAACCCCTCGGTCAAATCTGTACAAACAATATAAAAGTGATTTGACGAGTTGTTCCTAACACTCCATAATTCATAAACCGCGGTGTTCCAAATGTTCCATACTTTATACAAATGACGTCATGATGACGTCATTTGTATAAATATAGAGCATTCGGAACAGCTCGGTCAAAGTCTCGGTCTTAAAAACGCTTTATCCAAAACACTTTAAGAAATCTTAAAAAATCTCGCTCTAAAGAATGCACCTCAGGGTTTGATGTTCAATTAAGAATAGTTGTAGGAAGACATTGAGGCTAAAAGAAATGCTGATAACTATCATTTTCTCTTTTACCCTCGACATTTTCTTTGTCATCTGCAGCTGCTCTCAAATCGGACCACACAAAACGTTTGCTGTTTGGGAAAGGGTTAAATGAATAAATTTGAGCCATAATTATTATTTACAAATGGTCAATTATCAACTGTTCAGTCAGTCTACATGTATCTAATTCTAAGGATAATTCTTCTGTTAACCCATTACCAGACAGCAAAATTTTAGACTTGTTAAAATTCAAACAGGTTGCAGGTGACAATTTCAAGTAGATGAAATCTTACATTTTGTTTTTGGTGTTGAAAACAATGTGGTAAATGAAGAAATTGCTTGTCGCAAGCAACTTTATCTTTTTCGACAATGTTTTCGGAAACTTTTAATTTGTTTGGCATCAAAAGGTTGAACAATTTCTAAGATTTCATTAACTTTGAATTGTCGTCTGCAACACCTTTCAAATTGGAACAGTCAAAATGTTTGCCATGTGGTAATGGGTTAAGAGTAAAAAAGAAACAAGAGTTGTTTCATGAATCTGTCTTGTGAAATTTAGAATTTTCACCCATTATCCATCATTGAGATATATTTTAGAATTACCACCTACATGTATCTGTCTGTTCAATCATCCTGTAATTACAATTTATTTTGGACCTTGGTTGAAGTCAAATGCTAAGGGCACATTGTTTTGAATACAAAAAATGGCCATTAAGTTAGTGCATCTCTAATGAGATTTAGGCGTTGTAAGAATTTTCGTGTGACATTGTAAACAATCTAAATGTATCCAATATATACGGACATATTGAATTGGAACTTTCCACCGACAAATGTTTATGATGTCGCCCAAAAAGCCGTGACATCACATGAATCTCATAAGTGATGGACCTCCTTAATCCTTTTCCGAACGACAGAATTTTAGGTTGATGCCAAAAATAACAAAATGGATGTTATTAAAGATAGGATTTGTGTAAAATATAGCACAGAAAATATTGAGACAAAAGGAGAAACTGCTGGTTATCAGCAGTTTCTTCTTTTGTTTCAATGTTTTCCCAAGCCTTTTCTATTAAGGACGTCAAAACCAGGTCTTGCTTGGGAAAGGGTTAATAGTTGATAATAGTGCTATACAAATATACATGTTCCTTACATATTTTCGCAGTTTTTCAAATAATTATACTGTATTATTAATATATGCCCTTAAAGATAGGGTGGATCTATATTGGTGTCATCTTTTTCCGTCTATGTTAGTCCATATTACATTAACACAAATAAACCTTTCACAAACGGCACACTTTTAGACCTGTTAAGTTGGAAAGTTATTACAGACAACAAGATAGATGTTGAAAGAGATGCGGATTGTGTAAAACTTAAAGGCTACCAAGCTAGTCAGTTGATTTCACCTTATATTGGAAGAAAATCATTAAATTAACATGTTTTATAAAAGATCCGCCAAACTCGGTTGTTTTAAAAGTGTTGTTTGCTTTTCTTTACGTCGTTACTTGGATGATTTTCGAGAAAATAAAGATCGGCAATTTCCGTAAAATCGCCACGGATTGACGTCATCAATGGCTTGACTCCGCCCCCAATCTAGAGCATGAGGTTTCTGACAAAGATAAAGTGTGCGACTTTTCTGTCAAAAAGCGAAGTCACAGTTTTTATCCATTTCTCGATCGTCAGAGTAATACAGACAAACTTAAACCGTCCTTTGGCACATTCCTTCACTCACTAACGGCCTATTCTTTGACAGTTTTAACATTTTTTCTAACATTTACTAAAGACGAATTCCGTGTTTTGAGTATCGATTCTGGAAGTCGCTTTATGACAGAAAAGTCGGACATTTAACTTTCTCAGAAATCTCAGGCTTTCCGGGAAATGACCCATGACTTACACTTTTTCCCGCCATGACGTCATTCAGTGGCCGGTATGACGTCATAACTTCAAGTCGGAAGTTCAGCGTTTTTTCTTCGGTAAAGATCGGAAAAGACCAAAATATCCAATTTAAAAGACGAAATAAAAACACTTCTAATGTTTGAAAATTGTAGAAACTTTGATATTTGGTTATTAGGAAGGTGTTTTTTTCGACACAAGCGTTTAATTTCGCCAATCAGCGGACACTTTAACAGATTTGGATGAAAGTCTCACAGTGTTCAGTGTTTCTAAGCTGAAGGCATCTTATGTTATGTACATGGTGGTGTTTCACGGAAAAAGAAAAGTCTTAACACTTTCTTAACCCTTTCCCAAACAAGACCTTGTTTTGATGTCCCCAATAAGAAAGGTTTGGGAAAATATTGAAACAAAAGAAGAAACTGCTGATAACCAGCAGTTTCTCCTTTTGTCTTAATATTTTCTATGCCATATATATACACAAATTTCGTCTTTGATAAATTCTATTTTGTCATTTGTGGCAGTTTTTGAAGTGGATCACCCTAAAAATTTGTCGTTTGGGAAAGGGTTAAACAATGCCATGTTCAACATCCCTAATTTCTTAGGCTTGGCAAACATTTGGGGAAAAGAAGAAAACTTTGATAACCAGCATTTTCTCCTTTTGCCTCAATATCATCTATGCTATTTCACACAAATCCTATCTTATTCGGCACATGGTTTGTCATATGCAGTGGCTGCCAGATTGGAACAGTCTAAAGTTTCGTCGTTTGGGGAAAGTTTAATGATAAAAAGTAGTGTATATTGTTACAATGAAACTATTGTTTAGACTTACTGTTTATTACTTTTGTTATACTCAAAGGTTGTGAAATTGTCATATCAGAAAGCATTAAGTGAAACTGTTGACTACATAGAGCAGATTTTATTGATCATGTTATGATTGTTTGTAGATTATGTAGATAATGCACGTGTAGTTTAGATGTCAATGTTTATTGAATTTGATCTGGTAGGTTAGCTGATTTCCCTTGACATGACACTGGCATTCATGCAAAATAGGTTAGATTTTAAATAGCCTTAATTCATAAGTAAACGGATATTAAAGGGGGAATAACACTTAACATCTTGCAAATTTTCCGAGAACTTCGTACAAAAAAATAAATATATATTATTAAAATATGGTCTTTAAATTGCATATATGCCAAATCTTAGCTTTCTACCTTGTGTATTGGCTTAGATGTCGACGGATTTAAACCCCCATGATTTTTTGTCGGGGGGATAAAAATTATAATAATAAAACATATGGGGTTTTAAATCCGTCAACATCCTAGCCAATACACAAGATAGAAAGCTAAGATTTGGCATAGATGCAATTTAAAGGCCATATTTTCATAATATATATTTATTTTTTGCACGAAGTTCTCTGAAAATTTGTAAGATGTTAAGTGTTATTCCCCCTTTAAGGGAATGCAAGGAAATATAACTGAACTATTTTTAGGAAAAAACTTAGGTGTATAATTTATTATAATAAAAACTAAAGCTGTGCCATGTCATATGAAATTAGTAAAATATGTAGCATAATCTTCAACGTTTATTAAATTTGATCTGTAAGTATAGCTGATTTCCCTTGACATGACACTGACCTTCATGCGAAATAAGTTGATATTTTGCTAATAGCCTAATAAAAACAAAAGACGCTAATAGCCTTATATAAACAAAAGAGACTTAAATCATAGAACACAGATATTAAATGAATGCAAGGAAATAACTGAACTGAATTACTGAACTATATTAGGAAAAAAAAACTGAGGTGTGTGATTTATGATAATAAAAGCTAAAGCCATGTCATATGAAATCAGTAATATACATGTTTGTAGCATACTTTTCAATGTTGATTGAATTGGATCTGTCAGAGTAGGTCCCAATCAACAAAATTTAAGATTGGTTTAAAATCAATAGTTGTTAATACATAGAGACACTATTGGCACAATATACTGTGGCACAGAAATTTTTTAGAAAAAAAGAACAATGCAGACTACAAGCACTTTCGTTTAAGTTAACCTATTACTCCACAGTGACACATTTTAGTGCCACTCAAGAAAAATCCCTTGGAAAACATTGTGGAGAATGAAGAAATTGCTTGTGACAAGCACTTTCTTCATTCTTCACATTTTCTTATAGAAAGTGCAAAGATTTTTAAAAATTCATCAACGTGGTATTGTCGTCTGTTTTCAAATAGGTACAGTTCAATTTTTTGCCTTATGGTAAATGGTTAATCTCTAATAATATGCTTTCTGAGAATTTTGAGGTCTTTAAGTTCCTTAACAGTCTAAACATTTGTTGTCTGGCAAAGGGTTAAACAAACTATGATCTGAGCTTATTTTTCACTTAAACCTTTCCCACACAATTCACGTCTTATGGCTCTAAAAGAGAAAACGATTCGGATGAAAGGCAGGAGAAAAATAGAAAAAGCTGATTACTGGTATTTTCTATATTCCCTAAAAAGTCCAGGTTCATTCAAGTAAACATAAGTGCATTCATTTTCTGGCCTATTTATACCCCCGCAAAACGAATGTTTTATTATACCCCCGCAAAACGAATGTTTTAGGGGGTATACTGGAATCAACCTGTCTGTCTGTATGTCTGTATGTATGTATGTATGTCTGTCTGTCTGTCTGTCCGTGGACAAAATACTTCTCCAGAGCATATCTAAACCATATATGCTACCAACTTCAAACTTGGCACACTTATAGATCTTATTGTGGGGAAGTCTCATGTACAAGAATCGTTACTCTGCCACGCCCACTTTTTAGCTCACCTGAGCACGAATGTGCTCATGGTGAGCTATTGTGATAGGGCTGTGTCCGGCGTCCGTCGTCCGGCGTCCGGTGTCCGTCGTCCGTCGTCCGTCGTCCGTCGTCCGTCAAACTTTGCCTTGTGTGCACTCTAGAGGCCACATTTTTTGCCCAATCAACCTGAAATTTGCTCAGAATGATTGTCTTGATGAAATCTCGGACAAGTTCGAAATTGGGTCATTTGGGGTCAAAAACTAGGTCACGGGGTCAAATCTTAGAAAAACCTTGTGTGCACTCTAGAGGCCACATTTTTTGCCCAATCAACCTGAAATTTGCTCAGAATGATTGTCTTGATAAAATCTCGGACAAGTTTGAAATTGGGTCATCTGGGGTCAAAAACTAGGTCACGGGGTCAAATCTTAGAAAAACCTTGTGTGCACTATAGAGGTCACATTTTTTTCCCAATCAACCTGAAATTTGCTCAGAATGATTGTTTTGATGAAATCTCGGACAAGTTCGAAATTGGGTCATCTGGGGTCAAAAACTAGGTCACGGGGTCAAATCTTAGAAAAACCTTGTGTGCACTCTAGAGGCCACATTTTTTGCGCAATCAACTTAAAATTTGCTCAGAATGATTGTCTTGATAAAATCTCGGACAAGTTCGAAATTGGGTCATCTTGGGTCAAAAACTAGGTCACTGGGTCAAATCTTAGAAAAACCTTGTGTGCACTATAGAGGTCACATTTTTTGCCCAATCAACCTGAAATTTAATCAGAATTATTGTTTTGGTGAAATCTTGTACAAGTTTGAAATTGGGTCATCTGGGGTCAAAAACTAGGTCACGGGGTCAAATCTTAGAAAAACCTTGTGTGCACTATAGAGGCCACATTTTTTGCCCAATCAACCTGAAAATTGATCAGAATTATTGTCTGGATAAAATCTCGGACGAGTTCGAAATTGGGTCATCTGGGGTCAAAAACTAGGTCACGGGGTCAAATCTTAGAAAAACCTTGTGTGCACTCTAGAGGCCCCATCTTTTGCCCAATCAACCTGAAATTTGCTCAGAATGATTGTCTTGATAAAAGCTCGGACAAGTTTGAAATTGGGTCATCTGGGGTCAAAAACTAGGTCACAGGGTCAAATCTTTAGAAAAACCTTGTGTGCACTCTAGAGGCCACATTTTTTGCCCAATCAACCTGAAAATTGCTCAGAATGATTGACTTGATAAAATCTCGCACAAGTTTGATATAGGGTCATCTGGGGTCTAAAACTAGGTCACAGGGTCAAATCTTAGAAAAACCTTGTGTGCACTCTAGAGGCCACATTTTTTGCCCAATCAACCTGAAAATTGCTCAGAATGATTGGCTTGATAAAATCTCGCACAATTTTGAAATTAGGTCATACGGGGTCAAAAACTAGGTCATGGGGTCAAATCTTAGAAAAACCTTGTGTGCACTCTAGAGGCCACATTTGTTGCCCAATCAACCTGAAAATTGATCAGAATGATTGTCTTGGTGAAATCTCGGACAAGTTTGAAATTGGGTCATCTGGAGTCAAAAACTAGGTCACGGGGTCAAATCTTAGAAAAACCTTGTGTGCACTCTAGAGGCCACATTTTTTACCCAATCACCCTGAAAATTGATCAGAATGATTGTCTTGATCAATTTTCAGACAAGATTGAAATTGGGTCATCTGGGGTCATAAACTAGGTTATGAGGTAAAATCTTTGTAAAACCTTTTGTGCACTCTAGAGGCCACATTTTTTGCCCAATCAACCTGAAAATTGATCAGAATGATTGTCTTGATCAATTCTAGGTCACGAGGTCAAATCTTAGATAAACCTTGTGTGCACCCTAGAGGTCACATTCTTTGTCCAATCAACCTGAAAATTGGTTTACAAAAAAAAGTTATTATATCAGGTGAGCGCTTCAGGGCCAATGGCCCTCTTGTTGAGTTATTGCCCTTTGTTGTTTGTACCCTTGCATTTTTGTCCGGACCATATCTTCTAAACCATAAGTGCTAGCAACTTCAAACTTGGTACACTTATACATCTCATTGTGGGGAAGTCCCATGTACAATAATCGTTACTCTGCCACGCCCACTTATTGAGTTATTGCCCTTTGTTGTTTGTACCTTACATTTTTGTTTGGACTATATCTTCTAAAGCATTAGCACTAGCATCTTTAAACATGGTACACTTATAGATCTCAATGTGGGGAAGTATCATGTACAACAACCGTTACTTTGCCACGCCCACTTTTTGAGTTATTGCCCTTTGTTGTTTGTACCTTACATTTTTGTCCGGTACATATCTTCTAAACCATAAGTGCTAGCAACTTCAAACTTGGTACACTTATAGTTCTCATTGTGGGGAAGCGTCATGTACAATAGCCATTACTATGCCATGCCCACTTTTTGAGTTATTGCCCTTTGTTGTTTGTACCCTTATATTTTTGTTTGGAACATATCTTCTAAACCATAAGTGCTAGCAACTTCAAACTTGGTACACTTATAGTTCTCATTGTGGGGAAGTGTCATGTATAATAGGCATTACTATGCCATGCCCACATTTGAGTGATTGCCCTTTGTTGTTTTTGCCCTTTCATTTTTGTCCAGACCATATCTTCTAAACCATAAGTGCTGGCAACTTCAAACTTGGTACTCTTATATGTCTCATTGTGCAGAAGTGTCATGTACAAGAACTGTTACTCTGCCATGCCAATCTTTTACAGTTATTTCCCTTTGTTGTTTTTACCCTTGCCTTGTCTGGACCATATCTTCTAAACCATAAGTGCTAGCAACTTTAAACTTTGTACACTTATTGCCCTTTTTTGTATTAAAAGCTTGTGCGGGGGTATCAGGTCACATCCTGTGACAGTTCTAGTTTTTTTTATCACACTAAAACTGTCATTTTGGAAAGGGTTGAAATGTGTTGCTTAATGTTGAAATAGGGCTTATTGCTACTGAAAAATATGGATCCTGATCAACCAGCACAGTCTACTCTGACTGGCTGAGATTTTGTATGATGCCAGTCTAATTGTGCTGTCTGTCAATGATTAACACTGTTCTGTACATATTTTTGTATATCATAAAAACTGTGAGTGAAAAGGAGAAATGGAGAAATGTCGATACCCAATGCAGTCATCAAAATAGAACATGGTTTGGGAATAAGTAAAAGAAAAATCGAAACAAATGAGCCGGATTCTTGATAAAGGTCCATTAAGGTATTTGAGAACAACATGGATCCAGATCAGCCTGTGTTTACACAGTCTGATCAGGATCCATACTGTTCTCTTATAGAGTATTTATTATCTGAAGCAACATTTTCTCTTTCAATTTGGATTTTTCCCTTGCCTTCTGACATATTTTTGTGCAGGGTTTTCCATATGCATAAGAATTTGGGGGTCGTTGTGACCCCCTTGCCTTTAAAGTTAGGGGTCACTTTTCCAATTTTGTTGGTCAAATTTTATAAACGCCTTAGGACTCAAGTATCGTAAGAAAATTTGGACTTTGAACCTTGAGTCATTAATGACCCTCAGGTAAATTTCTAAAGGGTCATTTGCAACAATGGCACACAATTTTTTGTGTCATGGAAAACCCTGTTTGTGTGAGGTGAGCTATATTCTTGTCCGACCAAGGACAACTCTTGTTGTACATAATGTGCCTTACTTCTATAGTCATTCCTTCAGCAAGCTTTATCAGCAATCTGTATTATACATATCCATGTTATATAAATAAAGGTTGAAATTGTATACATATATCTCTTTATTTTTTATGCCCCAACATTGAAAGATCAGGGGCATATTGTTGTCTGTCCATCTAACTGTTCATCTGTCTGTCATTCCGAAAACTTAATGTGAAAACTTCACATAAGCATTTTCGAGGCCATTAGTGTTTCACCAACACATCTTGTTATTTTGTTAATCCTTGCCCGTTTGGCAAAAACTGCCAACTTTTCTAAATTCAAAGATGTTACAGACGACAAAATCAAATTAATGAAAGTTTTCATGTTATGGTCTGTCTAGGTAGAAAATATTTTGGGAAATGAAGAGATGGTTTATTACAATAGATTCCTTCATTTTCCACAATGTTTTCCATAGCCATTATCTTGTAGGGAGTCAAAAGAGTCATTGTGCTATGTGGGAGTGGGTTAATCCCATCTATCTGGCTATGTCAAAGTCGGAATCTGATTAATAGTCTACCTAAATCTCACCCAAAATGTGACTTGTGTAGGAACTTTTTGTTAATGCTCGACCTCCATGCTTATATGAAACTTTGATATGTATGGAAGATCACTAGGGTGGAGGTCACGTGATGGAGATCATTTCAAGGTCACTACAAGGTCAAAGGTCAACTAAGTGCAAAAATCAATGGTATAGCTAGAAATTCCACAATAACCCACTTAGTTCTTGGTTTAGACTAACAATTTTGGTATCAAAATAAAGCTGGGACATCCATCTTTAATTTGAGATATAGATATGCAAAACAGCTAATTTGCATATATAAGATTTTGAAGATTTAATAAGAAATTTTGGAGATTTTTTTGTCATTTTTCATGGAATACAGTTGGAACATAAGCTATAACTCAATAAGTTTGTGGTGTAGATTCACGAACTGGGTACCAAAATGAAGCCTAAACTTCTGCCAACAAGTTAAGTTACGCAAAATAGCTAAATTACGTATGTATGATTTTTAATTAATATTCTAATTAATTGATAAAAATATCGCCGATTTGTGAATATTTGATACACACGGCGATCGGACTTAGAGAAATCATGAGAAAATTCTTTAAAAATCAACCATTGGACCAATTTGAACCAAACTTGGTGTGAATGTTCTGTGAGTGACCCTTTTAATTATTTTTTTATCAAAATTTTGATTTGTCAAAAAAGTGGGCGTGGCAGGGCGGGGCTTATAGGATTTTGAGAAATCAAAGAAAATTCTTTAAAAAATCTACGATTGGACCAATTTGAACCAAACTTGGCATGAATGTTCGTTGAGTGACCCTTCTGAACGTTTTAAAATAAATTTTGATTAATGGTTAAATGTGGGCGTGGCATGGTGGGGCGGGGCTTATCAGACTTAGACAAATCATAAGAAAATTCTGTAAAAATCAACCGTTTAGTAAATTGGCAAATTTGAACCAAACATGATGTGAATGTTCTTTGAATTACACTTTTGAACAATTGTTAACAAATTGTTTGATTCATCAACTAATGTGAACCTGGCAGGGTAGGGACATTTTCAACTAATAATAATGAAATAATTCCTTAAAAATCTATCATTTTCCTGATTTATACCCAACTTTGCTGGATCGATTTTAACACAATTGTAACTAAATTGATAATGATCGGAACAGAAAGTACTTAGTTATAAGCCTTTGCCTTTGAAAAAAATCACTTAAGCTATCTTGGTTCAGGTGAGCGATTTAGGAACACCATTGTCCTCTTGTTAAGAATATAGCAGGAAAACAGCTTTAGTTCACCATGTTGGTGGCGTACACTAACAATTTAAAATTGTTGTTTCAAATAAAGGCTACATACATTTATCCATACCTAATTTAAGTAAAGCTTGCAATTTCTAGCTTACCATCATTTCCAAGATTTTTAATATCTTTTTTTAAAAAATCATGATGAAATATCACAAATACATATTCTATACATATATTGCTTTAAAGATTTATGGAAGGGTTCAACCATATTGTATATTCATAACTTCCAGTCACGAACAGAATTGAGCATTTTGATGCCTTTTTACAGAATCAGACCGAACTATGGTATCCAAGAGAGTGTGTTTTCTATGGAAACGCATCTTTTAAAAAGCTGGTTGAGGGGTGTAGCTGGAGAAACAGCAATAGCAGCATTGGTGTCATTCATAATTATTAAGATCAACTATCAGGGTCAGATAAATTATTCATCAAAAGGAATCACTTATGCCAAGGGTAGACGCTGCTCTTTGATTACATAATTATAGTTCATATAAGTCTTCCTTTAACAGTAGACAAAGTTGCAAATTGTGCTCATATTTTTATCGAAGGAAAAATGCCTAAATTCATTTCAATCATGATTTCTTGACATTTAGCTGTCAAAGTGACGCATTAGGTGATCTTGCATTTGTTCATCATGGATTTTCCTGGGATGTTTGGCATGCCTCAACTACTTGTCCCTCTTAAACTCACTAGCCATTGACAGTACCTGTCTCGGCAAAAAAGTTTGTCGTTTTGCATACAAGTGCTTTGGTACTCAACATTTATAGCCTATCTACTCTACCTCATCTTATTAATCCTTTGATTGTCGCGGGGCTGGTCTATTTTCATTTAAAGGGCTGGTATCTTGTCATTTAATTAAAAGAAAAGCATTAAGAATTTGATAAGATTTGCATTACCTATCTATTCCAGCCTGGTTTGAAGCGTCTTTGTATGGACATGTTTTAATCAAAGTACTTCCTGGTGACAAACATACATTCTCTTATCACTATGTTTTGTTTCCGAAGCAAGAATTGAGCCTCTAAAGTCTTTATATGCTCCTCAGAAGCTTCTCCAGATACCCAGTATCACCCAATGATTGACTTCTGTTTAAATTTGGATTTTTTGTTACACCATGTCTAATTTCATACTGGATTTTGTATATGCAAGCAAGTCCAAAGTCTCTTTTTGGATAGACCAAAGTCCACCTTGCATTAACATGGATTAAGATTCTTTTCGACATATGTTTTTTTTTGTCCAGCATAGTCCAATATCATGTGGTCGTTTATTCAACAGTGAACTTCAAGTCAAAACTCATCAATAAACAGCAAATCTAATTGACAGCTAATTAATGGTTTCTTCATCCACCAGTTTGCGTCATATTCCATGAGTGTTTGAATCATTATTTTCTAATGAGTATGTGATTAGAATTACCAACATACCATAATCATTTTAGCCTGTTAATCCCAAAAGATGAGAAATTAAAGGCAATCATAAATGTTCACATTAACTTGTGCAGACAGATGGGCAGATATAAAGTACAAAACTACCAAAGTCTGATTTTGGGCAGTCTTTAACATGATTATACAGTGTCATTAAGTCTTCCCAAGAAACAAAATAACTTTATGAAACATGAATATTCTCCAAAAAGGACAGTTTTGTTTTCAACTGAAATATTCAAAATCATCTGTATGCAAAAATATAATCTGCAAAAATGTTAAAACACGGACAACTAAGCTTTAATTTGACATCAAATTATTAGTTTACATATGGAACTTAGAAAGCTACAGCTGGTTTTCTTGCTGCATTCTCAAAATTAGCCTAATATCAGCAGAATTTTTATTGAATCTTCAAAAATGCATATGGAATATCTTAACTAATTAGCACAAATGTGCTTAGAATTGCATATTTGTGTCTCAGCTTCAATTTAATACCGATAACACTTTTAAGTCGATATGCAGAACTTTAAAATAAGCTTTATCTAATTTTCCTATTGCATTCCCCAAAAAACGACAATAATTTCATCAATTATTCCAGTTATATCTCAAGTCATAAATAAACAAATTATCTATTTTATTTAAAGCTATGCTGAAAAATTAAGATGGGTGCCTAACCTTCATTTTAAAACTATAAAACTGTTAACCTACACACAGAACCTAGTGAGTCTGTTTCTCTAGCTATATCCCATTTAACAATTTTTTCAAAGATATGTTTCTATGGAAACCACATTCTGTGGAATATTGAAGTTCAATCTGATTCTGGAAAAATAGACTTCAAAGTGCTTATTTTTGTGTTTTACAGGAAGTTGTACGTACATATACCACATGATTTAGTATTTCCAAGACGCTTGAAGCACTGTATATATCTAATATTCACAAAATTGTGATGTGTTCATCATAATTCAAAAAAAATCCATAAAAAAATCGTGCTCATGCAGATAAGCTTATTTACAAACTTGAAGTAAAGTATGGATGTCTAGGTTTTATTAAATTATACAAAAACTGTTTGTGTACACCAAGATAGTAAACGTTATATAGGGAACAAAAACAA
The DNA here is from genome assembly GCA_963680895.1 of Fragum sueziense. NCBI lineage: Eukaryota > Metazoa > Mollusca > Bivalvia > Cardiida > Cardiidae > Fragum > Fragum sueziense. Next base: position 46,951,923 of record OY804595.1, read on the forward strand.
AGAAAATTTCATCAAAATTTCCCATTAACTTATAAAATTTATGCATTTGCGTATTAGTTGATTTGCATAACTAATACCGAAAAATAAAGATAAATGCTTTAATTTGATACAAAAATTGTTAATCTATACCAAGAACGTATTAAAGGTGAGCTATATCTGATATTCCCATTGTACTCTAAAAAAATTGACGATAATTTCATCAATTATTCTTATAAATTCTACAGTCATGAATTTGCAAATAAGATTATTTGCATAACAACTCTGACAAATAAAGACGGATATGTTAGCTTCAATTTAAAACACTAGATGTCTAAACCCAGGATTAAGTGAACTATAGCCGTTTATCCCGCGATACCCCAAAATACTTTTACAAGATATGTTACCATGGAAGCCACATCCTCTACGATACTGTAATTCAATCGGATTTATGTACATATATATTAAAATATGCATAATATTATTGGATGCTTAACATATAGATTATGATTAAATCAATCCACAAAACTTTCCAGCGACATGAGCGAAAATGGCAATATTGTCAGATACAAAATCTTATAACTAAGGACTTTTTGTTCCGATCAAGCTAAAAGTGGAACTGTTCTTGCATAATAAATTTGGTCACAATTTGTTAAAATCGATTCAGCAAAGTGGGTTATAAATCAGCACAACGGTTAGTTTTCATAGAATTACTTCAATATTTCGCCAAGTTGAAAATATCCCCACAATGCTACGTCCACATATGTTGATGAATCAAACAATTTGTTAACAAATGTACAAATGCGTCATCCAAAGAACATTCACAGCAAGTTTGATTCAAAATGACCCTATGGTTGATTTTTAAAGAATTTTCTTATGATTTGTCCAAGTCCAATAAGCCCCGCCCTGCCACGCCCACATTTTTGACTGATCAAAATTTTGCTAAAAATGTTCAAAAGGGTCACACAAAGGACTTTCATGCCAAGTTTAGTTCAAATCGGTCCAATGGTCAATTTTTTAAGAATTTTCTTGTGATTTCTCTATGTCTGATAAGCCCCGCCTACCACGCCCACTTTTTTTGACAAATCAAAATTTTTGATAACAAATAATCAAATGAGTCACTCAAAGAACATTCACCACAAGTTTAGTTCAAATTGGTCCAATGATTGATTTTTAAAGAATTTTCTCATGATTTCTCTAAGTCCGGTCGCCGTGTGTATCAAATATTCACAAATTGGCGATATTTTCATCAATTAATTAGAATATTAATTAAAAATCATACATACGTAACTTAGCTATTTTACCTAACTTAACTTAAGAATAGAAGTTTAGGCTTCATTTTTGTACCCAATTTGTGAATCTACACCACAAACTTATTGAGTTATAGCTAATGTTCCAACTGTATTCCATGAAAAATGACAAAAAATCTCCAAAATTTCTTATTAAATCTTCAAAATCTTACATATGCAAATTCGCTGATTTGCATATCTATATCTCAAATTAAAGATGGATGTCCCAGTTTTATTTTGATACCAAAATTGTTAGTCTAAACCAAGAACTAAGTGAGTTATGGTGGAATTTCTAGCTATAGACGTAACGTCAAAAGTTGCGGACCAACGTTGTAACACGCAAATCGACCGTTTTCCGACGTTAACGTTACGCGAAGGTGTAAAGAAAGTTATAACTTTCCCCAAAACATGAGAAATGACAAATTTTCAATGTTGGCCAAAAGAAAACATTTTCACAATAATACCAATACATGCATACATGAAAATAGCACCGTACAAAATTAATAATCTCAACTATCAATAAATAAACAACAGAATTATTTCGTAAGTATTGAAAAATCAAGCTCTAATGAATATTGAAAGTGAATATTTTACACCTGTAGGAGAAATGGAGCCGTTTCATACGCTAAATATAACTTGTCAAGTATGCATATTTTTGTTATTAAGATATTTCTACTTGCGCAAATGTAAAAAAAATAAAATAAAAATAAATAAACAAATAAAAATAGAAAAATGTGAAAACACTCACTAAATAATCGTCTTCAAGTTTACTCGTAATCAGACAAAAGATAGAATATTCTTTTAAATGGGGTCTACAACAAATGCATTATATGTAGGAAAATTGAGACTCCGAGACTAAATGCTGCAACAGATTAGATGAAATCAATGAAATGCTTTACTTAAAAAATGTCTTCTATTATCTCAACGTTTTCTTATGCCTTGGTCAATGCTTTTCTTTCTTTTTTCTGTTACGGGTCTCAAATTTTAACCTTAAGTTGCGTAGACCACAAATAGCAAGATAGTCAAACAAACAACGATAAAACAAGTGGATCTAGAGCATCGATACATGATCGTAAAACGCCATGAATAGTTCTTCACAAATCAACATGACGTCAAATCGTCAAAAACGCGTTTTTTTTTAACATTTTTAAGACGCTACATCACACTCTATATCTTCGCTAGTTGAAGAGATATTGACTAATGCATTTATTTTTTTTCAAATTCTATCCGAGATGTATGTCGAAAATCAATTCATATTCAAAATATTTTGATTTTCTTAGAAAAAAAAGCTATATATGAAAAAATCACCCTTGCATTTGGGACCATTTTAGTGAAAATGTGACATTTTTAAGACGCTACAAACACAATAAAATAATGATTTTCTTCAACTCCAATCAAGACAAAAAATTAACTACAAAAACTAGAGCTCAGATGTATGTCCCAACATTTTTTATATTGATTTCTAATCGCTATTGGAAAAATAAATAAGATTTAAAAATTAGACATACCGAAAAAATCAGCATGACGTCAAATCGTCAAAAACGGGTTTTTGTGACATTTTTAAGACGCTACATCACACTCTATATCTTCGCTAGTTGAAGAGATATTGACAAATGCATTTATTTTTTCAAATTTTATCCGAGATGTATGTCGAAAATCAATTCAAATTCAAAATATTTTGATTTTCTTAGAAAAAAAGCTATATATGAAAAAATCACCCTTGCATTTGGGACCATTTTAGTGAAAATGTGACATTTTTAAGACGCTACAAACACAATAAAATAATGATTTTTCTTCAACTCCAATCAAGACAAAAAAATAACCACAAAAACTAGAGCTCAGATGTATGTCCCAACATTTTTTATATTGATTTCTAATCGCTATTGGAAAAATAAATTAGATTTAAAAATTAGACATACCGAAAAAATCAGCATGACGTCAAATCGTCAAAAACGGGGTTTTGTGACATTTTTAAGACGCTACATCACACTCTATATCTTCGCTAGTTGAAGAGATATTGACAAATGCATTTATTTTTTCAAATTTTATCCGAGATGTATGTCGAAAATCAATTCAAATTCAAAATATTTTGATTTTCTTAGAAAAAAAGCTATATATGAAAAAATCACCCTTGCATTTGGGACCGTTTTAGTGAAAATGTGACATTTTTAAGACGCTACAAACACAATAAAATAATGATTTTCTTCAACTCCAATCAAGACAAAAAATTAACTACAAAAGCTAGAGCTCAGATGTATGTCCCAAAATTTTTTATATTGATTTCTAATCGCTATTGGAAAAATAAATTAGATTTAAAAATTAGACATACCGAAAAAATGACGTTTTTTAACAGCGTGACGCTACTTATCTCTTTCTTTCCATTCCTCCATAGTTTGTTTACACCATCCAACTACCGTAAGATTTACGCTATATCTTCTGTGACTTCACTGACGTAATTTGCCAAAGTTTGTGCGATTTAAAAAGTCTTACTTTTTATTCTATTAGGATTCTCGCGAGTTTGTTTGGTAATTTCTGTTACACGTGACGACGTCATTTTCTGCGGCAGAGTTTATCTATTTTGTTTATCAAATTGTCTGTATTCAAACAATGTTGAAATTCGACATATATTAATAAATTACAATTCAATATCTTTTATATGATACCAAATACATGTGTGTTTCTCAAATAAAAATAACAAATATGCGGTTTTAAACAGAAGTGAATAGCCAATTTTGTCTTGGTCCGCAACTTTTGACGTTACGTCATACCATTGATTTTTGCACTTAGTTGACCTTTGACCTTGTAGTGACCTTAAAATGACCTCTATCATGTGACCTCTACCCTAGTGATCTTCCATACATATCGAAGTCTCATTTAAGCATGGAGGTCGAGCATTAACAAAAAGTTCCTACACATGTGTTTTCTAGCGCCTTATTTCTATAATTTAGGTAGACTATAAAATACGGTGTTAACTTACAGTAACATCTGACAGGCACCAGTAAGGTGTCATCTTCAATATCATTTTCCTCTGACCAATGAAATAAACTCTTCCAAGATTCTGTTCAGCGATAGAGACCGACAATTAGGCGACAAGGACATCCAATTTCTTTGCAGAACCATGTGTTGACATGTGTTTGACATGGAAATCATATAATGAGATTCAATTGCTTAACCCTTTCCCAAACGACAAAATTTTAGGGTTGTCCAATTTGAAAGTTGCTGCGGACGACAAAATAGACGTTGAAAAAGAAAGGATTTGTGTATAATATAACACAGAAAACATTGTGACAAAAGGAGAAACTGCTGGTTATCAGCAGTTTCTTCTTTTGTCTCAATGTTTTCCCAAGCCATATCTATTAGTGACGTCAAAAGCAGGTCTTGTTTGGGAAAGGGTTAATGTAAATATACCTGATTTGGTTTTCCCGGGGTCAAAGAAGATGATCCCAAACTGGTGCCTGTCAGATGTTGATGTTAGTTAACACAGGATTTTAATGAGATTGATGAATGTTCCTACATATAGAAGTTGCACATTTTTGACAACACCAGATGAATTGCAAGTCAAGAATGAGACCGGATCTGGAGTAAGGGGCCTAAATCTTTTCTCCGAAAAGACGTGGTTTTGACGTCCCTGAGAGCAAATGGCTAATAAAAACATTATGGCAAAAGAAGAAAATACTGATAATCAGCACTTTCTACTTTAGCCTCAATATTTTGGTTTAAGATTTGAACAAACGCATGCAAAATTGTATTGAAAATTAAGAACGTTTTCCATTGTTTACATGAGTAGAATTTGTAAACATGTCCCATGATAACATGACTGGACTATATTCTGTTTTTATTCGGGAGACAGGGCGGAGCCTAGTAAACGGTTCATTCAATTTTAGCTTGGGAAGAAACAGCCTTCTCGATTAGCGGTAAATCGTCGGTATTGTTGCAAAACATTATAACTACAACGTGAATCAATCTGTAGTTACGAGGTTTTATGACAACACATTTTATAATCGCTCATTCTTTCAGTTTCGAAATATGTTCATGCTCGTGCCGCACGTTTTTTCTCTTCTATCTACCAAGTTATCGAGGAGTAAACTCGTCGAATAACCTCTTTACTTAGCCACACCCTGTCAGGTGAATAAAAACGGAATATAAAATAGATTCACAATTAAACGAGAATGATTACAGTTAAATTGCCTTGTCAAAACAGCTGTAATCATTCTCGTTTAAATCTTTCCCAAACAAAATCTGGTTTTGTCGTCGCTAGGTGAGGCTTGGGAAAACATTGAGGCAAAGGAAGAAAGTGCTGATAATCAGCAGTTTCTCATTTTGCCTCAATATTTTTTAGCAATTTTGTACACAAATTCAAACTTTATTTACATCCATCTTGTTTTCTGCAGCAGCTTTCTAATTGGACCACCCTAAAATTTTGTTGTTTGGGAAAGGGTTACACACCAATGACAACCAATCAATCAATCGATCAATCAGCCCCATTCCCCTATTCCCACCAACCAAACTAATCGGTCACCATGAATTTGGCTTTTACTATGAAACGAAATCGAGCTACAAGAGCGATTTATTCTGTATGGAGAGTATTTTAAAAAGCAGTACAGATTCTGGTCAGACCTCACTGGTAAAATAATCAGCATTTTTCTCTTTTACCAGAATATCAAAATCAGGACTTGTCTAGAAAATGGTAAAGATTGATTGATTAAGGTTTAACGCCCCTCCCAGCTGCTATGGTCATATCGTGGCGGCTGGAGCACCTAACCATGGATTCATGTCGTTTTCTATACCACTACTACCAAAGCATCCAGCTGCCCGCCCACATAGGTTGACGAATTTGGTCAGAAAGGATATTTGTCGCGGACGAGGCAAGCATTAAAGAAAATGGGCACTGTAAATCAGAACCGATTTAAGGTTTACAGACCCTAAAAAATCGCCACTTTCTAGCCGTACGAAATGCATCAAATTACACACACTTGTAAATACACTTCAAATAAGTTGATTCACCGTGCCGTATTACAAGATTATGCTTCAAGAAGAAAATAATTATACCCCCCACAACGAAGTTTACAATTTGATTTCTGTGTTCTAACTCAAGAACCGTTTGACCTAGGATCAAGAAACTTTACACAGTTGTTGCCCATGACTCAAGGAGGTGCCCTATTGTTTTGAGGTCACCAAGGTCAAAGGTCAAGGTCACAGTTGGACTTTGTTTAAAATCAGTTTCCATGCTCTAAGTCAAGAACTTTTTGACCGATAGCACTTTTTCAGTGACAAGGCCCTAGTTGGGGGTATTCGTCCGCTTTGCGACAGTTCTAGTTTACAAATATTATTTTACTCTATATTCATAGAGGGGAGTTAAAATTTCCAAAAGTATGCATTAATTTAAAATTCTAAACTGTTCAAAATGCTTATGTTTGTATTTGGAATAGAAACGTAACTCAGTTTAGGAATTTCTGGCAGTTCAAGTTTCGCATATGTGTGTGTGTGTGTGTGTGGGGGGGGGGGGGGTGTTTGTGTGCGTGCGTGCGTGCGTGCGTGTGTGTGCGTGCGTGTGTGTGTATTTGTAAGGACATCATGATGTTAGACCCCTTTTCCTGTGTCCTATTTTAAGGTCTTTTTGTCAATTTTAAGCTACATGAAAATATGAAACTCAAAAAGTAATACCAGAAATGGTAGATTATGCTTTTTGAATATGTATTTATACAATTTTAAAGATTTTACAGAACTTTGGCCGTTTTAAAAGTGAGTAATTTTTAATGAGTCGTTATTTTAAGTATTATGTAATTCTAATCATTTAAATTTAACTTATCTTAACATTTTTTACTGGGATTTGGGATGTTCTCATTAAGATGTGCTATAACAAACAGAGTTATGTGAATATTTAACATTTTCCCATTAATAAATAGATTAATGAACAAAGGGAGACTATTTCATTACTAGATAGCCTCTTTTTTGTGCCAATGGTGTTAAGAGAAATGCGAATGTCTTCATTATTTTGTACCAATAAGGTTATTTCATCTAAGACCCCCCCCCCGCACAAAACAGCCTCCGAAAGTCGTTCTTGGAGTTTTAAAACGCCGCTCAAACTTTTAGTACTTGTTATTTTTAGTAACATACTCTCAATCCCAAAGCGTTTTGGTAACAATACTCTCGAACCCAAAGCGTTTTAATGTTGAATGCGCGTGCTCTTTATCGCGTTATATGGAATGCATGTGCGTCGTCATTGTTTTCTCCACATATTTAGGAAGCCTCGTGTTGATAATGTCGATTTGTGACTATTTTTAGTAACAATTTTCATGTACACAATGTCGATTTCCCATCAAAATATCGTCTTTGCCTCCGGAAGTGTGTTCTGTGGGTACAGACTAAAACATAAGTGAAAGGACCTTGTTGTATTGAAATTCTACGCTAAAACAATGTTGTAATATTCGTGTTATAACATAAAAAGGCCATTCATGAAAAAATATGTTGTTGGCACTTAAAAATAATAAGAAAATATAGGTTTATTTTTTAAGGTTATGGGTTACCTCTTAAAAAAATAATAAAAAGTATAAACTTAAATTTTGTTCACATGAAATCGTGACTGATATGTTCAGAAGTAATTGCTGCACAATGCCAGATGAAAAGCATGTGTTTAATATTATTTTACAACCTGTCTTTTTGAACATTGGATGTACATGTTTTGATGAAGGTCTATTTTCTTAACTAGCAAATTTTTTACTTAATTTTATTGTGACAGGGTAAAGGGAAACACATTTGCTTCAAGTCGTATGAGAATTAATGAAAATAAAAATCAACATTTTCTCCTTTAGCCTCAATATTTTCTGTACCACATAGTACATAAATCTGATCTTCATTAAGACCACCGATTAAGAAAGGATTTTAAAATACCAAACAACGCTTTCAAAGAATAAACTAAATTTAGAGGGAGTGCTAAGTTAGAGGGTCCTTACTAAACAAAAAAGACGTCGTGATAGGCCTAAATCAAGGTAGAATACCTGTAATGTGGCCATTTTGAGATTGATAAAACATCGGATTTGTTCGAGTGTCGTCGTTACGTATCCGAACCTATTCGGGTGAGGTGGTAAACATTCGGCGGTGGAAATTTATACCGCCGAATGTTTTCGACTTCGCCCGAATAATTCCGATATCGCGCGAATCTCATCAAGGGTGAACTACCTTAATTTAAAAGAGGGGGTTACATGTACATTATGATTTATTTTTAGAACAAAAAATAAGATCAAGGAAGTATATATCGCAAGTGGGGGGTCAAAACCTCGTAACCTCAGCGTTGTGAAGCTGTAGTTACGAGGTTTTGACTCCCCACTAACGTAATATTTCAAAATTTCCGCTTGGATATTTTGTATATTTGTTTTGATCACGGACGTTAGTTACCGATCAAAATAACGGCGAAGGATCCAAAATATCTTTTTTAAAAGCGTGTTTATGATGTAAGTACCTTTTTAATATTCATTATCTGATGTAAATAAGCATGTGTGTGATAAAAGGTCAATTGGGGCATTTAACCCATTATCAGACGACAAAATTGATGATTATCAGCATTTTCTTTTGTCTCGATGTTTTTCAAGCCCTTTCTGTAAGGGACGTCAAAACCAGGTCTTGTTTGGGAAATGAATAAGAATAACAAGGGTCTAGATCAGCCTGTACATACGTACATTCTGATCAGGACCCAATATATTTCTCAAATATTTCTTCTTGACATGAATTCAGAAACTTCAAGACAGCAGATTGGATTCTTGTTAGACCGTCGTTGATGACACGTAATCGGAGTCTTCTTTGATGAAAGTTCGCTCTTTAAAGGCAGAATAACACTTAGGCCTAACATCTTGCAAATTTTCCATATGTTCCATTAATGTAAATATTATACCCGGGACAACAAATCATGGGGTTTTAAATCCGTCGACATCCTAGCCAATACACAAGATAGAAAGCTAAGATTTGGCATAGATGCAATTTAAAGGCAATATTTTCATAATACATATTTATTTTGTACGAAGTTCTCGGAAAATTTGCATGATTTTAAGTGCCATTCCCCCTTTAATTGATATTTGGATGTCGCTATTTACATAAATAGCGACATCCAAATATCAAAGAGCGAATTTTCATTAGAGAAGACTCGGATTAGATGACACGGTGATCTGAAAACAGGGTTCATCCTCTGTTTCAATATTCCGACTCAAATAATTGTACGTTATTAACCCATTCCCACACAAAGACTCTTTTTGACTCCCTTAAAGAAAAATGCTTTAGAAAACATTATGAAAAATGAAGAAATTGCTTGTGACAATCAATATCTTCATTTACCACAATGTTTTCTACCCCCCCCCCCCCCCCCCCCCCCAAAAAAAGAGCAAAATATTGAATTTTATTCGCCTGAAAATTTTTTGAATTTGGACATGTCTAAAATTTATCATTTGGTAATGGGTTAAAGTTTGCTTTATCGTAATATCTGGGAATAACATATATTGAGATATCCGAGGGTCGATACATTCGAGTTTGTGTAATTGCTGGTAAAATTGAAACTTAGCACTTCTACACTTTGGTCGTGTCTAGCTGAAATATAGTGGAAAAAGTAGAAATCTCTATCATTTTTTCTATTATACATGTACATGTATTTCCATGGGAAAAATTGCTCCCTGTGCTATTTTATTGCCAATTTGTTAACCCATTACCACACAATGACTTCTGTTGTGTCCCCCCAAAAAAGATTAAGGAAAACATTGTGAAGAATGAAGAAATTGCATGTGACAAGCAATTATTTCATTTTCAAAATGTTTTCTAAATACAAATCCTCCCCAACCCCCCCCCCCCCCCACCCCCCCAAAAAAAATGTAAACTTTATTCACATTAGATTGTTGTCTGTAACATGTTTAAATTTGGACTAGCTCAAAATTTTGTCGTTTAGTAATGGGTTAATACCCATTCATAATCAAGGGACCTGATTCTCACGTCGACACAACCAGTTATACAAAAAAAACGAATTTTATCGACTTAAGGTAGTCAACCCCTAATGAGAGTCCACACAACGTCGGAATTTTTCGTGCTACGCTGTTAATCATTCGTTATGTATCCGAATCTATTCGGGCGACGTCGTAAACATTCGGTGGTGGATCATTTAACCACCAAATGTTAACGACGTCTTCTGAATAATTCCGACGTCACGTTAATTGCATTACGGATGGACTACATTGATGTCGTTAGCAACGTTCGTAAACGTCGTAACTTCAACTTGAATGAAGTTATTTAAGCTGTAGTTACGTTACAACATAACCGATGATATTATATAGAGAATAGATGGTTCATGTCTTGGATGGGTCAAGTTTATTTGGCAAGGCGGAGGCATTTATCTTGTGAGCCGAAGGCGAACTTGATAAATTCCGCAGCCGAGCCAAATAAACTTGACCCATCCAAGACATGAAACATCTATTCTATTTATCCTGTTACGATCTTAAAACGACGTAGAATTACAGAAACATATTCATAATCCTTTGAAATCAATCAAGTAATTATTTTCACCGGCGATGTTACATTTTCAAAATGTTTGAATGCGCAAACGTTTAGTGAGCAGCAGAAAGTAATCCGCGTGGAAATTATCCTTTTCCATCAACATTTTATAATTTTACCGAGGTAAAAACCAACAAGTTATATTTAGGTTTTTGAATATGATAAACATTTAGTGTAAACTCAAATAGCAAAGAATAAGAAGTGACTCGAGTCGACGACTATGTCTTGACATGGCCGTTTCTTTGTGCGCGGATTGGAATTGGAAGGGTCTGTTTCGGATTGAACAAAAACAGATGAAATTAAAACTTGAAAAGGTAAAACTGTACAACAAGAACATGAAGCGCATACCACAAATCATTGAGTTCACTATTCGTCCCAACGTTAAATTCCTCACTCCTGGATTTAGCTTGTAAAATCTAACGTGTTCTGTAGATCTATTTTCTCCGATGTCGTCCATTTTAGACCGTCTCCGACGAAGCAAACTTCTGTTGTGCGTGGCAATGAAGGCATTATTTCAAAATAACTATAGCCTGGAGAATAAAAACAGGTACTACAGATCTATGTTTTGAAATACGATAACACACCAATGATCTCTGACCTCCTGCTGTAAAAATAAATCCTTCCTTGTTTTTCCTGCATTGTTTTGTTGTAAACACAAACATCGCTTCGATTCCCAGAAAACCACGGTGTGTAAATTACGTCATCCAAGCTTTAATCTACGTCATCGATTTTTAAAATTTAGGTCAACAACCCAGGTTCGGATTCTGTTAGTGGGGCATATAGTTGGGCAGGTTTAAAAAAAATGTGACCAAAGTGTGACATTTAAATGTTAAGAATAACAGCTAATTTTACAGAATATCATCCAGATTTCTTAATTAGGGTGGCTAAAAACTATTCTAAATGGTTAAGCAGTGCCGAAATTATATTTTAAATTCCTGTTCACTACTTTTTAGCTAAAATTGTGTGCACAATCTTGCAAAATGACAACAAAAAAGCGTTTCACTCCTGACAGCATATATATTGCACAATATGAGGAATTGTAACCCACGAATCACTAAAAAGTAGAGTGCAGAATGCCCACAAGGTTGATGGCTTCCTAAAAAAATTTGAGTGGTAGATTTCTGGCTGAATAGACAAAAATGAGAACACATTTTGAAAAATAAAAGTGTTTCACTCCTGACATAAAATTCAGAGGGGTATTGTATAAAACAGGCTCCACATCCTAAACCAATGAAGATAAGATAAAAAAGTAATTTCCAGATGATGATGCACATGTTGTTTTATGAATTACAAGTGCTTATTGTAGTATCCTGTCACTGTCTTTTATTTACCATAGCTTAGAAACTTGGTAAAACTGTTAAGTGTCACACAAAAACGTTTCACTCCTGACATTTTTGACATGTTTTAATGACATATCTTTTTTATTTGTGAAGCGATTTTCTTTAAACTTGGTACCCAGTATATAGACACAATAACACATCTTTTTAGCTTTGATTGGGCTGAATATGTTTCTCTGTAAAAGCAGTGGCATGTAAAAAGTGAATTGTCACATTTTTTTTTAAACTTGCCCAGTTCTCTTTTTAGACAAGGGAATGAAAAGGTGTCATTTATGCTATCTGGTTCTCGTTTTCTGTAGACCACTTGCCTCGGATTACGAGTGAACTTAATTTTGGCGTTTTTTTGTACTCTTGGGGCCAGAATATTGATTAAATTATACGCTGAATTATTTGATTGTGATGATTGTTGCTACTCTTGGAGATTAATAAATAAATTCATTACAATGACAAACAATTACAAGAAATTACAAACAGTTACAAACAAAAACAAACAAAAGCAAACATTTTGAAAAACAATTATACAAAATTTTACATAAGGATACTATCGACACGCTGACTAGTACGAATGCTATGGATGCTATTCTAACTTTGTGAAAAGTCAGAGCACGGCCATTAAAGTAATCCTTTCAGACAGTTGTATGCATATATGGCAGAGTGCTGAAAAAGAGAAGTACGTTTGACTGGATCTATATCATTGTTGTAACCGCCGCTAAGGACAGTTACAACAAAGTCCGTTTTGGATTTATTGCACAAATCATTAGCTAAATTGCGATCGATGTAGATTCTAATTTCGTATATGAAACGACCCTTTTGTTCTTTTAAGACGGAACATTCGTACGGTACGTGAGATATTTCGTCTAATATCTCTTCATTACACAAAGGACAAGTTGAAAGCATATCATATGGTAAGACGACCCAGATTTTTGCTAACAGTCTGATAACTCTCGGATTTACTAAAGTATTATAGAGCTTAATCATCATCATCATCATCATCATCATCATCATCATCATCATCATCATCATCATCATCATCATCATCATCATCATCATCATCATCATCATCATCATCATCATCATCATCATCATCATCATCATCATCATCATCATCATCATCATCATCATCATCATCATCATCATCATCATCATCATCATCATCATCATCATCATCATCATCATTAATATCATTATTATTATTATTATTATTATTATTATTATTATTATTATTATTATTATTATTATTATTATTATTATTATTATTATTATTATTATTATTATTATTATTGTTATTATTATTATTATCGTTTCAGATCACTAATTGGTCACTTATTCTATTGGATCTGCTGGGAAAGGAAATGCTGATAGAACGTGCTTTAATTAGGTGAAACTCAAACTTTAACTGGATCAATAACACTGATTGAACATTCCATGATGGGTGACCGTCGAGAAGACTACACTAATTTATCCCTGATGCTATCCCATGTGATGGATGATGTGGGAGTTAACGAGGAATGTGTGTTGAGGCGAAGAAGGATGAATCTGGTGAGAGAGAATATCGACACTTTTGGTTATAGAATGGGCCAGCCTAACGCTACACTCTATATATTCGGAAGTCAGACTGAGGGTACAACAACAGGCGGCCTTAACTCTGATACAGATGTACTTGGTGTACTTGAAGACTACAACGTGATACAAGATTGGAAGGACTGGGAACCAGGTAAACGTAACATGTTGATGATTCGAGATGAGAGAAGGTTTCCTGGATACTGTAAACTACAGGTGCTTAGTCTTGATGCTCCACTACCACTACGTGTAGTTGTTCCACCTGGGGATATACGGTTTGTGAATGACAGTGATGGTAACGTAATGATTAAGGGATTTACCTTCCAACCACTCACAGATGTTGTCCGTCATGGTCCAGCTGTAACACGACGTGAAGGTGACGTAGAACGTGATAATGTTCCCGCATTTAAATGCTACACCTGGCCCAAACACTACAAACAATGTACACCAAATGAAAGAAGAAGAGACTGGCCTACACCAGAGATGATTCACTACATGAAGTCAACTGGCTGTTTTGTTGTGAAGGCTGCACACCGACATGATGACAAGGACGAAACATGGAGAATTTCTACATCTCTCGCTGAACGATGTTTGATGTTTAGTTTGAATATAACACAAATTAGGTGTTATGTACTTCTCAAAATGATCATCAAAACATTCATATCACCCTACTTACCCGACACCATATCTAGTTATATGTGTAAAACACTGCTGTTTCACTGTATAGAGAATACACGTAAAGAGTTCTGGAAAGAACATAATCTACTCCAATGCGTTCACCAGGTCCTTCTGTACATGATAGCAGCAGTCCTGGATGAAAATTGTCCCAACTACTTCAATATATCAGCTAATCTTTTTCTGGGAAAGATAGACAATAGAAACAAGGCGGGTTTGTTACAAAGACTGAGATATCTGATAAGGAACAAGACTCGATTTTTACTGGGAATTCAATATGACCATATCAGTTCTAAATTGACAACACTTACAATAGGTTCGAATGTAAGATCTACTCTAGACGATATTGACGACGCTAGGAAAATACAGGTCAGAAAATTGATGACGTCATTCTTCTCATCACTTGGGTCTGCAGTAGTACAGTTTATTCATTCACACCAGTCACGCAAAGAGGAATTTTTGACTGTTAGTGGAGACTTAATCAATAAGGGACACCTACAAAACAAAGCAGTACGTATATCTCTACCCTTCATGTGTTCCTATTATGCATCTATTGAGGCAAGCAATTCTATCCTTCAAGGATCTGACCCAACACCTACATGTTTAAAACTGTTTGATCTCAGTCTCAACTCTGATGTGACGTCATCGCGGTTAAAGTTTGCGTCATACCTGTACTGTACAGGACAGTTAGAGAGTACACTGTCGGTTCTGCAGGACGTGGCAGAGAGAATGGATGACACTGTTATGATGAAGTGTGGTTGTCATGAACGAAAAGAGCCAAAATATCCAGCTAGATTCGGAGAGCGAGAAGAAAGTCAACAATATCCAACAACCGACAGTTTAGCACTTTGTGTGATGTTCTCAATGGCTGAGAGTCAATGTTGTCCTCGAGAATTACAGTATGAGCTGTTTAGATCTACAGATCAAGAGAGAAGAAACAGAGTTGAGGGCCGTGATGAGTGGATGGATCTGGCTGTGATGGATGTCCTCCCGTATATGTACTATCTACAATACATGACATACAGTCAGCTTGGACAAGCTTACCAACGGTTCACAGCACTTATGAAACTGACGTACTGTGTTTATATTCACAACGACCTACCCCACAAAGATACAGCCTACAACGTGTTAGGACAATGTATGGAGTATGAAGGCTGGCTGGATGGCGCGTTTAAATGCTACAGGAACTCTCTCAGATACAGACCAAACAACAACACTGTACGATGGCACATTATACGGCTAATGGCTATCTAGCCCGACAACGGGGTCATCAATTATAAAATGAGCAAAATATCAACAAACAGGACGTCGTATAGTTCATGCAGAGAGGTCCTACACTCAAAATAACACCCACTCAGTGCGAAATTGACAAAGAACGGTTGCAAAATATCTTGTTTTTTTGCAAAATATTTTTCAAAGCTGTTTGTCAGACACACTAAACCCCTTAATCGAATGGTTGTGAATAAATAGAGTATTTGCAAAACTTTGCAACATTACAATTATTTAGAATGAAAAAAAAATTTGCTCAATCCTGGCTGGACAGCCATAGCCGATACATTTCTGTTCATGTTATAAAACATATAACGAATTCTCTCTGAAAATGTCATTTGGGAAAGGGTTAAAATGTATCGCATAATGTCAAAATAGGACTTACTGAAACTGAAAAATGTATCTATCCTGATCAGCCACCACAGTCTGATCTGACTGGAATGGTTTGATATCGTAAACCTATGTGGGCAAGCAGCTTGAGGCTCGGTTAGGGTATTGTGGTAGTACTGGTATATCAAACAACTGGAATGCATGGTTAGGTGCTCCAGCCGCCGCAATATGACCATTGTAGTTGAAAACGGCGTATAACCTCAATAAACCAAACCTGATCTGACTGGTAGAGATTGTGTATGATACCAATCTACACAGTACTGTCTTTAAATGATTGAAACTTTTCTTTATGTATTTTTGTATAGCATAAGAAACCATAAAGGTCAACTACGAGCTATATTTTAATTTTCATAGCGTGAAAAGTAGTTAAAAACAACATCTTTCATGATTTCTATTTAAAATTTACCCCTCCGGTTAATTAGAAAGAACATGTAGACAACTGACCTATTTAAAAAACCGACTAAAGTGATTGTTCTTGAAAGATTATTCCTCTTTGTCAACATGACGCGTCTTAGCGGTTAAAAAACAATAACAGCATTTGTTGATCGCCGTCGTCATTTATGCTAGTTGCACATATTTCACCCATTTAAACTCGAAAAATATTTGATGAGCTGACCAAGATTTGTTCAAAATGATAGAATTCAATATAAAATTTATTGAGAAAAGAAAAAGGGCATTTCATTTGAATGCAAGCAATAATAAAAGAGTAAACAAAGACCGCATGGAAAGTACACGTGCTTGACCTTTGTTGATATATATGTCGGAGGCCACATTGGAATCTAGGCCGATCCGGAATCGGCCTAGTCCAGATTGGAATTCTACTCTGGCCTAGTCCAAAGTGGAATGCTGATCTGGACTAGTCCGATCTGGAATCGGCCTAGAAAGTTTCTAGTCCAGATGAGAATTCCAATCTGTCTAGGCCAGTCCAGAATCTGCCTAGACCAGATTGGAATCTGTTATTAACAGTAATTTGAGGTTAATATCCTCCTCTTTTTTTAACCAATTTGAATTTTAAACACTATTTTTGTTTGGAAAATAGTTGCAATAAGCCTTTTCTACCATGAGGATTAAAAAATCCTAAAATAATCAACAAACAATAATAATAATCATTCCCAAACTAGATATGAAATTACTAAAATATCAAACACATGATAAATATAGCTGTCCCAAAAATTTAAAAACAATTCCTCTGTTCATTTATTTTTTCTGAATTCTAAGGGTTTTTTTATTATTGCTATCATTTAATTCTGCAACAGAGCTATATGCAAAATTGTTTGTATCTTAATGACTGGAGAATGGTAACAACAACACAAAATACCGACTTGAATGCTGAGATTAAGCCATAAAGCCATATATTTTCATTTCTTAATCTGTTGAGAAGGAAAATAATTTAAGTATGCAAACCAATCATCTTTTTGTCACCTTTAATCTGCAATGTTTTTATATTCAGTTCTGATAAGAAGTGATTAATTACATAAGTACATGTATATGTGTCTTTGGTCATTTCTGGCCTTGCCTTCTCAACCAGAATCAGATATTTTGCATTCCAAGACAACTTAAATTATTTTATTAAAGTAAAATGTTATCAGACAACCTGTGATTGACCATATTATGTACTTTAAATTTTGTTTCATCTGGCCAGTGTAAGCACATATCTTAATCCATGTTAAGTTTTAAATTAATGCTTTATCGCCAAAATGTTTTAAATTTCCAAAGCTGTTATAAAACTCTTTTGAAATTCTGAAATAGATGTGATGGAGTTTTATTGGATATAGCATGGAAAAAAGTGGATTTTAAACAGGGAAATAATTACGATCAGGCGATACAAGCCTTACTGTATTGTTGGACGCTGAGATGTGCAGGTAAACGATTTAATCAATTTACCAAGTTACATGTACATAATATTTTCTGTCTTGTTTAACCCTTTCCCAAATGACGCAGCTTTGTGATTGTCTAAATGTAAAGTTGCTATTGATTGCAAAATTAAGTCTATCAATAAAACTGAAAACTTACAATGCAAAAACTTGAAAACATTTAATGAAGGGAAGAAAATTCGGGTCATCATCATTTTTTCTCGCATTGTCTTAAAAAGCCTTTTATTAGGGATGCCAGAACTATGGCTTGTTGAGAAAAGGGTGAATTACCAAAAACGTTTTACATTTGGGTTTTCATATAATAAAATTAATATGTTCTCTCTTAAGAGTAGGTTAAATAAAAATGAGAAACAAATCCAACATAAATTATATCACTGTAGAAAAACAAGAAATTGCTCTAAACTCATTTGTTCGCAGCTTACAGTTTTGTACTTTAATTCTCGCTATTTGTAATTGTTCCTTGACTTTAAAGTATGAAAACTAATTTAATATTTAGTTTATTGAACCAAACTTGTGCAATTTTGATATTTCCAAGTTTCTTTATTTTCAATTTCAATTTTCGAATGGATTCCAAACTGGTCTAGGCAGATTCTAGATCGGCCTAGCCAGATTGGAATTCCATTCTGGCCTAGACCGATCCAGAATCTGCCTAGACCAAACTAGAATTCTAATCTGGACTATTCCAAACTAGAATTCCAGTTTGGCCTAGACCGATTCTGGATCAGCCTAGGCCGATTCCGGATCGGCCTAGATTCCAATCTGGACTCCGACATATATAAGAATTTGGGCGTATGCAACAGAGAGACATGTTACGCTCAACACCCGCCCACTAAAACATGTATCTCGTTGGACATTAGGTATCCACGAGTATATTCAACAATATTACCTTATAAGGAAAACTCAAAATACGTCACCACATAAATAAACAAATCGCAGGATTTTAACGCGGTAAAAAAAACTTTGACTGCCGTGTTCAACACGTAAACGCTTTCGATTATGAAATGACCGTCTATGCATGATACTGAACCCATTTCCAAACGATTTATGAGAAAACCAGAAAATTACTTCATTTGGTCGTAGTTTACCTTTAAGTGAAAAGAAGAAAATGTTGGTTATCAGAAGTTTCATCCTTTCCTGCTTGGATTTCTAAACCCATAATATCCAATGCAGTCATCTTAGTTTGGGAATTGGTATAAAAACCAAAAGGAGCAAGAATCTGGAAAAAGTTCCCTTATGGCATTTTAGAACAGCATGGATCCAGATCAGCAGGTATGTTTACACATAGTCTGATCAAGATCCTTACTGCTCTCTTACAGAGTATTTATCACCTGAAGCAACATTTTCCCTTTCATTTGGGAGCATGGCCTTGTCTTCTAACATATTTTTGTTACAAATTGTGTGAGGTGAGCTATAATGTCCGAGGACAACTCTTGTTGTACATAATGTACCTTACTTCCATAGTCATTCCTCAAGCAAGCTTTATATCAGCATTCTGTATTATACATATCCATGTTATATAAATAAAAAAAGGTTGAAAATTGTAAACAGAATCTTTTTTTTTTATGCCCCCGCATTTTCGAGGGCATTAGTGTTTTCTGAACACATCTTGTTTCTTTGTTAATCCTTGCCCAATTGGCAAAAATGTCCAACTTTTCTAAATTCAAAGATGTTACAGGTGACAAAAACAAGTGAATGAAAGATTGCATGTTTTGGTATGTCTGGATAGAAAATATTGTGCGAAATGAAGAAGTTGCTTGTCACAAACAATTTCTTCTTTTTCTACAATGTTTTACAAAAGCATTAGCTTGTAGGGATCCAAAAAGAGTCAATGTGTGTAAATGCGTTAATTCCAAAAGTCAGAATCTGGTCTTGCTCTTTCAAAGATCCCAATCTGAATAAAATACGTTGTTAACTTATAGTAACATCTGACAGAAAACCAGTAAGGAGTCAACTTCATTGAATTTTTTTCTGACCAGTCCGGTCACAATTTTTTTAACATGTTTGCAAAATCTACCCCTGTAAACCACAAAATATCGTACTCTAAACTTCTGTTATTCTGCCTGCGATGGTTCGAATCTAATCTTGCAGCTTCGAAACAATGCATATAGAATTGTATTAAAAATAAGAACGCTTTTCCTTCGTAAATTTGCAAACTTATGCCATGGAGAGCCCAGGAAAGTTTCCTTACGATGTATGGTACACTGCATCCTATACAGTGTATGCGTGAACTGAGTCAATAAGAAGTGCAGCGGATTGTAGAAGCTAAAAGAGGATCCAATATTTAGATTTGCCCACTGTATGGGTCAAGCAAGGCCACTTGACGGAAGACCACAGTTGGAGGTACCGGTTGGACAAGACAAGTAGTGGTATCATTCTGCTTCTTTAGAGACATGTTTTCTGCATCCGGGGTAGGCAACTTAGCTTCAAGACCAGAGACAAAGCATCTTCGCAAGCCAAGGGTTCTACCTCCACTTTGTTCCTTACGTCGTAAGGAACAAAGTGGAGGTAGAACCCTTGGCCTGAGAAGATGGAGACAAAGCTGCATAGAAGAAGTATAAAAAGCTGATGCCAATGCTAACATCACGAAGCCTCAACTGCCAAACTCGAGGCAAGGTAGGGCCTATATATATCTATACTCCACATGATTGTGTCAGAAGCCTGATGATCTACGCAAATGAAACATGGCCGCTGTCCAAACCAAACCTGCAACGCCTGCAAAGTAACGATCATGCACTGATCAGACATATCAGCAACATACACCCCAGGATATACCCAACACAAGATCCGACAAGCTACGTGAACAGCTCGGCCTCGAATACCCGAAACACATCGTAAGAGAAAGGGGACTCCGGTGGTATGGACATGTTAAGAGGTCAAATGGGGCAATCCAAAAAAGCTCTTGGCACGCAGGTCACAGGCACACGCAGACCGAGAAGGCTCAAGATGGCATGGAGGCAGTTGACAGAGAGGGACCGCCGAGATTGAAGCCTATCCAATATTGATCTTCGACAGAAAGCAGGTGTGAAGACAACCATGCGTGTAGCCAGCCAGTTATCTTGAGTTTGAGTTTATTGGGGTTTTACGCCGTTTTCAACTACCAGGGTCATATCGCGGCGGCTGGAGCACCTAACCGTGGGTTCCTGGTATTTCTCGCACCAGTACAACCACAATATCCAAACCGAGCCTCCAGCTGCTCTCTCACATAGATGATTCACACCCATTGGTGAGAGACAAATGACTTTTGTCAAATGTCAGAATGGATACTGGCCGAGCCGGGGTTCGAACTCGAGACCCCTGGATTGACAAACTCCGACGTAACCGACTGAGCTATCCGGGCTCGGCTCAGTTATCTTGAAGGGAACTCACTGACGTGGACCATGTTTCTACCACTGCACGTTAGATATGAAACCCGGAAGTGAGTGAGTTGGCAGATCTACTTCAAAATGATAATACGTATGCATTGCGCTCTATTTCGAAACTGGGCGATTGAGTTCTGTAGGGACTGCTCAAATTCGAATTTAGCCAAAACCAAAAATATGCACGACATATACACATATACACGGTGTATAATCACGTGACTCAGAATTTCCGATAATTTCAATAGTTTTGTTCAAGTTTTACCAATTTGAATTAGGGTTGAAGCAGAGTAATTTGGTTGACCGGGTGACCGTAAGTAACTTTCTTATCAAATGAATCAACCACGACCATCTAACGCCTGACGTCTGCCTACCTGTTCTGCTTCAAATCGAATTCAAACTGGTCACATATTAACAAAATGATTAAAGATTTTCTAAAATTGCATGTCACGTGAGTATGCATCGTGGTATACCGGTAGTGCACTCACTAAACCAACCATCCCCAACGCGATATGATCATAGCCGTTGGAAGAGGCTTTAAACACTAATATCGTTCAATCAATCGATCAATCAATCAACCATCCCATGATCAATCCCTTCTCTCCTATTCCCACCTATCCCAAGTTCGAAGCCCGACTATGCTGACATTTGACATTTGACAAAATAATTGTGTATCTTACCAATGGGTGTGAATTATATCTATGTGAGAGACCAGCTGGAGACTCGGTTAGGGTATTGTGGTAGTACTGATGAAGAAGACCAGGAATCCATGGTTAGGCGCTCCGAGATATAACTGTAGTATTAAACCCCAACCAATCAATTACCACCCATCCCACCTAATCAGTCACCATTGTATAGCGTTTACTACGAAACGAAATCGATATTTAATTTTCTGTGGGGAGTTATTTCCAAACCACAAATTTTTAGAGTGGTTCAATTGGAAAGCTCATTCGGAAGAAAAATGAATGGTGATAAAGATATTTTTTGTTTTTGTTTTTGTGAACGATATAGCTTGGTAAACAATGAGACAAAAAGAGAAAATTCTGATTATCAGCATTTTCTTCTTTTGCCTCAATGTTTACCAATGTATTTCTAACATTGATGTCAAATCCAGGTCTTGTTTGTGAAAGGTTTGAAGCCGATACTGATCAGACTTTACCATTGCGCTAGTAGGGTAATCAGCATTTTTTACTTTTACCAGAATGTTTTTCCCACGCTTTTCTTATCAGGGAACTCAAAATCATGGCTTGTTTGGAAAGGAGTAAAGAAAATTTGGCATGATAGCTAGAGATTCTTTAACTCTTTCCAAACAAGACCTGGCTTTATAATCCCTGACAGAAACGGCATAACCTCCATTTTCCCCTTGTGTCTCAATATTTTATGCCCCCGTATCGAAAGATCGGGGGTATATTGCTTTACTCGTGTCTGTCCGTCTGTCTGTCCGTCTGTCTGTCCGTCTGTTTGTCCGCATACTTGACAAACTTTACATTGGATTTTCTGGTAAAGTATGAGACATAAAAAGCTCAAGTTTGGTATGTATCTATCTTTCAAAGATATCTATCTATTCCATGCAATTCGACCATCCTCAAGGTCATCCTTTAACCCTTATCAACCCTTTATACGAAAACTTAGCATTTTAGAAAAATAGCCACTTCAGGGACATTCGTGATTCACAAACACATCTGATTTGTAGTGTAACAAAAATTATATCTCTCTAAACACTTATTTTGCTAAGTGTAGTGGCTTTCACACTGGACCATAATGAAATATCGTCATTTGGCAAAGGTTTTAGGTAGCCCTTTATTAAAATCACCACTTTCTAGCCATACGAAATATACTCAGTTCCAATAGAAATTGTGCACTTTACATTTTGAATATCTCGAAAAGTATACCGTCTACCGCAAGGAAATTTTGTACAACACATCTCAAGACTATTGACAAACGATATATTGATGAAGAAATCACATAGCATGCACGGACTTTCGGTTATTGCGATTTTGCATTTTTAGTGTTTTACGTATGCCTCACGTGTCTCACGTGAGTTATCAATCAGAAATTACACTCGCTGCACTCATTTTGGCATATCGTAGCATAAAATCACATGTTCATTACATTTGTACAAAGTGCATTAGCATGAAACGAATTACAATTAACGTTGGCGAGCAAGACCGAACCAAGTGAAGACAAAAACCTTAAAAAAAATTGAATTTATACGGTATTTATTTTCTAATAGCAATTGGTCATTTGTATGGCATCTTAAAGGCAAACAAATTCGCTTTAGAACGTTATTGCGCCGTTCGACGGCAATTCACTAGACTAGTAACGTAGCGATTACTAGCGTTGACGTACACGTAACGTCTACAAGAAAGTTTAAGCTTTAACGTGGAAATGGCTTGGAAGGCCTGGCCAAACCCTACAACGGCACATAAGCTTGTAACTCTATCCACAGGAAAAGCTGTAAGGAGTGCAAATCTCATCACAATCAACACCATAATGATCTTACTCTGTGTATGCAATATGAGCAATTCTATCGACATCAGTTTTGATGCCAATTTTCTTTAAGGTCTAATCTGAAGTATGGTATCACTTTTACTCCCTTAATTGCCATTAACTTTGTGAAAATTAAGGTGAAGGTAAAACGCAAAAGTGCACACTTTCTTTTGGAACTGAGTATAGATCAAATTACAAACACTCATAAATGCACTTCACATAAGTTGATTCACCGTGCCGGATTTCAAAATCATGCTTCAAGAAGAAAATAATTTACAAATATTATTTTACCCTATAATCATCTTGTTTTGGAATTGGTTAAGGATAAGAACACGGTGGTCACCTATTTCACTTAAAATAACGAAGTAAATGCACGACATTTAAAATTATAGTTCAACTTTAAACTCGATTCTAAATACTTTCTTTAATTCTTTAGTTATTTAATTTTGATATCTCAAGTTTTTAAAAGACATTCTAAAACAATTTATTCTTCTTTCATGTCTCTGTTTCTTAACGTTTCAGAAGAATTTCCCTACTTTGTTATCTGATGGCAATTCTTGGAAAATAATAAGTTTGATATTTCATGTTTTTGTTTTGTATGATACCAAATGATATAAGCTGAAACTATAATTATGTTTACGAACCAAGAAACGCGTATATGTGTGACACGTCACGCTAAAAGGAACATTCTGAGAAATCCATGAAACCAAGTTACAGAAAACGATTCAGAATGGCAATGAATTTTAGGCTAAAAATAGACTACGTTTACCGTTATGTTTTGCTAAACCGTCAGTGTTGTTATAAAACCTCGTAACTACGGCTTGAATCAAGCCGTAGTTGTGAGATTTTATAACAGCACCGACGAAATGCAATTGTTTGTCCGAAATTACGTCACTACCAGCTCGATAAAATCGTTCCCTATTGGCATAATTGAATACGAGGTATTTGAAAATGAACATTGTAATAAGATAGGAAAACAATCTAGTTCTCAAAGTTTCGGTCATAGAGAGTCTGCACAGACGGATTATGCACGATACTATTTATACTTCCCACACGGTCCATGTAAGCGTAACGATCGAGATACATGTTGTCTCTTTTCAACGAAAACCTCATAACTGCAGCTTGTTTTAAGCTGCAGTTACGAGACTTTCGTTCAAAAGCAGCGATATTTGACATTTGTTACTTTCCTAGTATGTCTTTGTGGTACATATGAAAGAATCTGGTATGTAAGATTTTTTTTCATTTGTGCATTTAACCAATTCCCAAACTTGACTGTCTTTTGGTGTCCATAATTGGAAATAGCCCACCTCAGAAAGTGTTGTGACAAAAGAAAAGCATATGATATATATAATAATTATATATTGTGTATATATTTTTAACATTTTTTTAACATTTTCATCAACATCCATTTTGTTATCTGCATCAATAAAGCACAATTCTTATTCGCTCATCGAGTTTCGAATATACGAAAAACCGCGCATGCTTTTAGGACTAAGAATTTGGAGCTGATAATCCACATTTTACGAGACTTGCGATGTTAATAACATGTTGTATTCCATTCTCCTCGCAGAGTAACCATTCGTTGATCTCACATATCATCTTTGCAACCAAACTCCACACAGCGACAATGGGCTACCAAATATCCCAATTCAGGGTAGATAACTGCAGAGGAGATTACTCTGCAACGGGCTAACTCGGCTAGAGACTATGAATCGTGGTCTACAGAAGGATAACGTCTTTTATTACCGTTTAACTGTTTCATTTCTTGTATTATACATTAGAGAAAGAAAATATTATTTTGTTAGCATCAGAAGTGCTCTCAAATTTAAGTATTGATATAATTAACCCTTTCCCAAACGACAAAATTTTAGGGTGATCCACTTCAAAAACTGCCACAAATGACAAAATAGATGATATTAAAGATATGATTTGTGTTAAATATGACACAGAAAATATTGAGTCAAAAGGAGAAACTGCTGTTTATCTACAGCTTCTTCTTTTGCCACAATGTTTTCCCAAGCCTATTTCATTAGGGACGTCAAAACCAGGTATAGTTTGGGAAAGGGTTAAAATGGGACTATTTTTTCAAACCTCTTTGTACTGTATCCTTATTTCTTATAATCTTCCGGCAGCCATATACAGAGGCGAAATGAAGGAGTCTCTGTAAATGAGAGTGGTTGTAGTCTATTCGCTTAAAGCATTTCTTTCCAGAATCAGTTTCTTTTGGTTAATCATCAGAACGCTGCAGTTATTTATAGAAATTCAAAGAACTACTTTTACCGAATGTCACGTGGCATTAAAAAAATGGAAATAAATTTAAAGCAGAAAAGACTATTCATAAAAAACTGGTTGTGGTACAGTCCGGTCAACATATCGTCGCTTTCCAACGAAATCTCGTAACTGCAGCTTTAAACAATCTGCAGTTACGAGGTTTTCGTTGAAAAGCAGCGATATGTTTAGAAAATTAACATATATTATGCAAACAACATACATGTAATATCAAACTCAAAACACAACATAATATCAAACTCAAAAACTAGATCTACTATTATTTTATTTGTTATAGTTCGAATCTTGAAGGTGTCTCACAACAAGGCTCTAACATATGTATAGTACACTCTAACATAATTCGTCAATGGGAATAAAAAATCTTGTAACTCCAGTCTTTTCAAACTGTATTAACCCTTTCCCAAACAAGACCGGGTTTTGACGTCTCTGTTAGAATTGGCTTGGGAAAACATTGAAACAAAAGAAGAAACTGCTGATAACCAGCAGTTTCTCCTTTTGTCTCAATATTTTCTATGCCATATTTTACATAAATTCTACCTTTAATAACTTCCATTTTGTCATTTGTGGCAGCTTTTGAAGTAGATCACCATAACATTTTGTCGTTTGGGAAAGGGTTAACGACGATTCGATCACCCCAAACCTCAAACAAAATTATAATATGCAACCAAGAACAAAAGTTTTGATCCTTTTATTCTTTTAACTCTTTCCCAACAAGACCTGGTTTTCGCGTCTCTAAGAAAATAAGCCTGGGAAAACATTGAGAAAAAAAAAAAAAAAAAAAAAAAAAAAAAAAAAAAAAAAAAAAAAAAAAAAAACTGCTGATAATCAACTGTTTCTTCTTTTGTGGCAACTTTTTCTATGCTATATCATTCACAAATTGTACTTATAGTAACTTCTATTTTGTCGTCTGCAGTCGGTTTCAAATTGGAACAGTCCTTAATTTTGTCGTCAGGTAATGGGTTAAACAGTGTACTTTTGAGACATCTAAGGGTGAAATTGAATCATTTTTATCGTTCCTAATTCAGATGTTTGCCTTTGAATTTGGTTACCGTTTTAAAGAAACAAAAGGCGATTAAAATGAAAGCATCTAGTTGCATTTTAAATTACCACAGAATTTAATCAAACTGAAACTGTATTTTTTGCCATTTTATCAAAAGTTCAAACAACTTATCATTTCTACCTATTCGTTTATATCGTCGCTTTTTAACGAAAACCTCGTAACTGAAGCTTGTTTTAAGCTGCAGTTACGAGGTTTTGGTTGAAAAGCAGCGTATTACTTGTCTTTTTAGTTGACATAAAAAAGAGAAAACGTGGACCGCTATATAGTCCAAAGGCTAGAGACAGCTAGAACAGACCTGGTCGTGTTTATTCAACACCTGGGAATACATTGAGACAAAAGAGAAAAAAATGCTGCTATCCAGCATTTTCGCCTTTTGCCTCAATATTTTCTAAAGCAGGATCAGATAATTGTTTTTACATTTTAGCTGAAAAAAGCGTATTCGCGCTTTATTTTCAGTTTTGCCTGTATTGATGTTGTAAGCATTTTCGTTATTTTGAGCAATCTCGAACGCGCTTATCGATATTTACTTACTGAACTTTAAGCGGTTAAAAAGTTGCTTAAGACACTATGTTTGTAATAAGACTGAGCCTACTTTATCTTGTATACAATATTCACTGTTATGGAAGACTTGACTTGGATATTTACCGACATTTCTGTCCTTACACGAAATTTTGTACAAACAAATCATCAGTTGTTGATGACTTCTTTTTCTCGGAAGACGAAGTCCCGTGTTGTTTTCCATGTTATTGTGACCCACAATGTTGGATTTTCTCGGATTGCTGTCCAGATGCGGAAAGACCAGACGACATTTTTGTTAAGAATATGGCGTCCTGTCAGCATGCACATTATTTGAGCGACCAGTTAAGATCAGGAGGCCGCAGGACTTCCATTGCAGCTAAATATATAATTCTGGACAAGTGTCCATTCAACTCAACTGGACGTATTGCTGATAAATGCGCCGAGATATTTGACGATATCCCAAGTCTTGACGACATTTCTGTTGTTTCTGATAGCAGCCATCTTTCTAGAGTCTACAAGAACAAGTATTGTGCTGAGTGCAACGGTGTGAAAAACGTAACACGGTAAGACGAACCCTTTCCTGAGTGACAGGCAACACAATTGAGAGTACCAAGATCCCCTTTCAGATAATTTTTTACGAAAAAATCACTTTCTATGTGTATTGCACAATTTAAGAAAATGCGCCACAAAACAGGTATTCAAATAGAAACAGCCAAATATGGTTTGTTTTGTGTTTTATTTAGTTCTCTTCCCAGAAGGATTATGTTAAGAATGGGTTCTGCATCGAGAGTACGCCGTTCTACACCAAAATAACAAAATAAACGCTTTATTGAGCAGATTCAAAACTGCTCAAAACGAGTTCCGTAACATTAGTCCAGTTTTAAAACTGCACTGTTTCAAGATTGCTTACGACATATACGCCAATTTGTTTAATTTTAACACACAAATATATGTCTAATAAACGGTGCAAAACTTTGGCTTAAAATATTCGGAATTTTCTTAAGAGAATATGCTCTTTCAGATAAAAAATAAAAGTACAAATAAATAAATAAAATATACATCTGTGAATATCACTTTAAAAGATGTCGTAATTAAGACATTTTCGAACGTAATATATAATCGACGATTTGTATATGTTGAAGGTGGAACGCAAGAACTGGTTTATGTCGAGAAACACAACTCTTCAGCGACAGAAACATAACACATTCGAATATCTGGGAACGGCTTCTAGATATATGTCAGATTCAGTTTTTACCGACACCAGAAATACCGACAAGCACCATCGCTTGTACTGAAGTCATGCCCTACACAGGCTGTGAGCATGGAACCAAGTACATGGGACTAGACGTCTATGAAGCTTGCCTGAACTCACCCGGTAAGTAAATGGAGAAACGTCATTGGCCTCTGTTTCATGTGTTTGTGACTTAGTGGTGTTTATCTGATGTCATTGTTTTGATAATAGATTGTATAGCCCTTGCAACATTAACACCGGACATCTGCATATGTAATGACCAAACTTCGGCAACGCTCAACCAACGGAATTTGCATACGAAATTTAAGTTGTCCCGGGTTAATTTTGGTGGAATAGCCTATAATGAGAGACTGAATTGATATTTTGTGTAAAGCATGATAAATAAATGTACCAGATAATAATTTTAAAATAATTTGAACATAGTTGTAGAATGTATTTCCCGAGATATTAGGTAACCAATAAGAACTTGTTGAGTAGTGTCCATGTTTACGCTACAATATTTTCACAGGTTTCGTTTGGAGTTTATATATATTCCGGTGACGACGGTGAAATTTCGACTTTAGTTGTTTATTTGATTAATGTTTTTTCAGGACCCATGTATTACCAACTGTCGAGACCGAAAAATTTCCAACACTTTAATCTGTTTTGTTACGTCTGTATTTCCAACGCGTCGGGCCCAGTCAAAGACGTGTGTGATATTTCTGTGTTTGATGCAGGACAGCGCCACGTTTCCATGGTCGTTATGTTAGATCTTCGCCCTGAAAATTTGATGACTTCTGAATCTGGTGTGGATACTAAGGACCAATCAGGACGTTGTAACGTGCAGGAATTATACGACAGAATAAATGTAAGACATATAACAATTATGATCTGACCAATGACACGGTGGATAATCACGTGATGCAACAATTTCAGAAAATCTGCAATAATTTTGTCAATACGGGACCGATTTGAATTCGGTTTGAAGCAGAGAAGGTGGACAAGCGTCACGCATTAGATGAACGTGTTGGTTTTTTTCATAAATGAACTGATAAAAGTTATTGAAGATAAAACTTTTGGTTTATCTTCAATAACTTTTTTATCAGTTTATTTTTCAAAAATCTACTGCGTCCAGGTTATTTCTGACATTTTCCGCCTTCTCTGCTTCAAACCGAATTCAAATTGGTCAAGTATTGACACAGTTATTAAAGAAAATCGTAAATTCTAAGTCACGTGATTATACACCGTAACCAGACATAATTTTGCACCAGAGCATTGGGCCAATGTCTCCTTTTTTCAGAAATGGCCAACTAAACTTCGAGTTAGTGATCAAAATGGCATATAAATTACATAACATAACATTCTCACTTCAGACTTTGTAGCAGTACCATTTCGCCTATTCAAATAAATAAATAAATAAATAATAAGTAAAATAAACTAAACGAATAAAAGTAAATAAATGAAAAAATGAAATAAAAATTATATACTACTCAAAACTTATAAGTACTCCGACTATATCATATAGTATATCTTTAGACAGGCATAACAGATCTCGAAATTTGAAAGAACTTCACTTTAACCATATTACCATCACCTACTGAATTTTCGTTAACATCACGACAACATGAATTGAACAAGAAGCAGCTAACGAAAATCACTATTGGTAACAAAAATCAGGAAGTTGACTTCAATGTCTTGTGTGTCCCTTATTTGCTAACGGAATAGCATGGCATCAGGAAGGCATAGACAATTTGTAAATCCTGAAAAATGCTGTACATAGGGACATCTTTTTAAAAATAATTTAGTAGTCTATGTAAGGTTCTCTACGCTCGCTAAGCATGTGCAAGATCAGCATCATACTGGACAGCAAATCGTTAGTCTGTAAAACACTTTTTCACAATTGGCTAATTAAATGCCTCCTTGCCAACTGAACATGTGAAGGCATGTATTTTGTTCCTTGTACATGGACATGATAAACTGAGCCATTATCGGATAGTTTGGACACTGAATGATCTCCCTTGAAGACATAATGTATCCCTTTCTGTGACAGCCACTGAACGCTCCAGCTCACGTTGGGGAAACAGAACAATTGTATGTACCTAACTACGGTTTGAATTCCTATCACGTGGTTTTCTTAGTAGGTTGGCAGCCTTTCCGGTTTGTCTGTACTTGGCCACAAGTTGTGTGATAGCAGTTGCATGTACATTTATGATGCAGGTTGCATTTCTATTGAAAAGGTGGAACAAATGTAACAAAAAAGTTGATGTTTGATAGTAATGAACGGTTTTTTTGTATCAAATTTGTATAGAACGGCCGGAAATGTGGGTATGAGAATATTACCTACGCCTGAATTACACCACCCTGTAAACACCAATTGTAATGGCTTGTTGTTGTAGAGATTTCCAACGCATTTTATGTTTTTATGTTTGGCACGTCGACCCATAAAAGAATAAATTGTAAATTAAGTACTTGGGATTCGTGTATGAAACGCAAGAGGTATATTTTAATTTTCTTTAGTTGGCCGGAAATTACCTTTTTGTACAATAATTTTGCAAAATGAAAATGACATCGGTCAAGTAATGAGGTTATATATATTAGGGAATAATAAACAAAATCGACTTTTGATATTTCTGTACCGGGTAAAATTTTGCGCTCATTAGAAAACGGAGTAGTTATAAGTTTGGTTAAGTATAACACGTTTCCGTAAAACCCATATATAGCGAAAGAAGAACTTCATCGGACTTTATTTATACAATAAAGACTATGCTTTGTGTATGCGCCAAGACGTCACGAAACGTCAAGGTAACGTGCGTTTTGTGATTAAGAGCGTTATAATGGAGATAATAACAAGTTAAGCGGTCTTGATTGCGCAATAAAAACCTCTGTGCGCCTCGGTTTTTACTTTTACTTGTATTCCGTCGCACATCGGTTTTTATTTGCGCAATAAAGACCGCTAAACTTGTTATCATTTCATAAATAAGCAATGAAAATAATTATCACAACCGATGGGAAAATAGATCTACAACAACGAAAAAAAAAATCGCTTTTCTGGTCGGTTGGAATCAATCTTTCGGAATGTACAAGAAGTTTTCAAATAAGTCATACGTCTGAGGAAAAAAAGCTCAGTAAAGCGGGGTACATGCAACAGAACATTTGGTGCGCTTAAATGATGCAAAGAAATAGGAAAAATATTGCACAGATACTTACCTGAAGCGGGGCTAATTTGGCCGTAGTTGTTTTACATCCCATGATACAAAGTCCCCACCACGATGAATGTGTGCAGCTACAAACACCGTTATCCCTAGAAAACAAAACCTTGATAAAGTCACAACTCTCGAATGACGTCATGTGGACAATATGACGTCATATTTCTCGTCCCTTTATCATTCTGCGGACATCGGGTTGAATTCACTTGTTATGTTAGATTTTAATCATAGCGAGACTTTTTTATTATATCCTTAAAAAATGTTTTTGATAAAGTGTTTTAAGAGAGAGACTTAATATGTATAAATTATGGAAATTCGAAACATCGCCATTTAAAAATCATGGACCATTTCGAAACATACTGGTCAATTCTCTCGAATATTGATTCTACAGAGGGATTTCTTATGATATTTTGAGATTTCTTAAGATAGTTTAGATTGAAGCTACTATTTCCCAGATTTGGACCCAAAAATTGTCAAATACAAACGAAATGTACACTTTTTAAGCTTTATATGACCTGATTAAATGATTACGAGAAACTATTGAAGCAACGACTCATTTTTTCGCAATTTGATACCAAATTCATGAAGCGATGTCGAAAGTAGGTCAAAACAGTAGGACATGCGACTTTCTTAAATGACGTCACAACATACATGATGACGTCATATTGAAATTTAAGTATGAATCTCGTTTGAATCATGGTCCGCGCTGTATGCACATGCGCAACAATTTGAAAATAATTCTAACCCCATCAGTGATGGGG
This sequence comes from Fragum sueziense, assembly GCA_963680895.1. Lineage (NCBI taxonomy): Eukaryota > Metazoa > Mollusca > Bivalvia > Cardiida > Cardiidae > Fragum > Fragum sueziense. Next base: position 46,984,730 of record OY804595.1, read on the forward strand.
TTGAATTTAGGCTTAGATTCTCCCTAAATTCAGCTATCTGTCTTGTAATTTCGGCTCTTTCTCTGCCTGAATCGCATATTATTAACCATCCCGAGGTGGTCAACACAAAGGTTTTGCATATTTTTTTCAAAAAATTTCATTTTTTGCAATTAGACCATCTGTTACCGTCGCCCTTTAAGGTAACTTTCCTTTAATTTTTTCCAGAAATGGTTTTAAAATATTTCCTTCAATCATTTCATCACTTTTGTGCATATGTTAAGTCTCTAAATTGATATAACTTTTTAAATTATCCATTCAGAATAACTTGCTATATGACTTTAGAACGTAAGGATAATTTCACAAAAATGGTCACTACTAGATCTAGTCAAGGGTAGATTTCTATGGCACGGAAACGAGTCAGGAAACCTACCCTGATTCTTTTATATTTTGTTCATGAAATGTTACTTTACAACGTATGCCTATTTAAAAAAAAGTAACCCCCGAGTCCAAACTTACCTTAAACCTTGGACCACGGCATGTAAATATAACTGAATTTTACTGTTCAAATTCACGAAAAATGTCACATTTTTTTCTCCACTTTAATGGCCAAATGATAAACCCCATAAAAATACTTTCATTTAAGTACAGCTCCGGCTAAGGACCATGCAATAGGCGGTACATCCATAGTAACAGAATTGGTTTATTTGCACCTCAGTGTAACCCTTTTGTGACCAAAAGTCGAAAGCTGAAATATTTCTTGAATCCGTTGATTGTTACCATGGTAACCAAGGATTTTCATTTTCAGCTCCATTCTGTGCTTTCCAAAGGCGAATATACTGTTTTTTCAGTACTTTGATATACCAAGAAATGCGAGTAGTGCTTATAAATTATTTATTTTATAGTTTAGTTATGTAGATTCATCCTAGATAGAAAAAATGCAACAATAAACAACAAAATTTTCAAACTATTACACACATACCATGCTAGTGAAGGTGGGTGGGGTAACTGGTATACTGTTTTTTGGCAAAATTCTGAAAAATGGCTATTTTCGAAGTAAATTATCTCTCAAGACCAGAAAGATCTCATGAAATGATGTATTAGGATATGTAAACTGACCTCTATGCTTAAACATGCAAGAAAGAAACCTGTGTGTTTTTTTCTTATTCTCAATATAAATGCATTAAGGTAGTGCATCCGTTCTCAAAATCTAAAAAAATGTGAAATTGTGCACTTTTCAACCAAGTTTTTCTCCCAAGACCAACATAAACTAAGAAAGTGGTGTCTTTGATCAAATAAACTGATGTCTAAACTTAAACATAAAAGAAAGAAACCTGCATGTTTTTTTTCTTATTATCAATATAAATGCATTAAGGTAGTACAACCGTTCTCAAAATCTAATAAAATGCGAAATTATGCACTTTTCAACCAAGTTTTTCTCCCAAGACCAACATAAACTGAGAAAGTGATGTCTTTGATTAAATAAACTGGTGTCTAAACTTAAATATAAAAGAAAGAAACCCGTGTGTTTTTTTCTTATTTTCAATATATATGCATTAAGGTAGTACAACCGTTCTCAAAATCTAAAAAATGTGAAATATGCACTTTTCAACCAAGTTTTTCTCCAAAGACCAACATAAACTAAGAAAGTGATGCCTTTGATTAAATAAACTGATGTCTAAACTCAAACATGAAAGAAGAAAACCTGTGTGTTTTTTTTCTTATTTTCAATATATATGCATTAAGGTAGTACAATCGTTCTCAAAATCTAAAAAAATGTGAAATTATGCTCTTTCCAACCAAGTTTTTCTCCCAAGACCAACATAAACTAAGAAAGTGATGTCTTTGATTAAATAAACTGATGTCTAAACTCAAACATGAAAGAAGAAAACCTGTGTGTTTTTTTCTTATTTTCAATATATATGCATTAAGGTAGTACAACCGTTCTCAAAATCTAAAAAAATGTGAAATTATGCACTTTTCAACCAAGTTTTTCTCCCAAGACCAACATAAACTAAGAAAGTGATATCTTTGATCAAATAAACTGATGTCTAAACTTAAACATGAAAGAAACCTGTGTGTTTTTTTCTTGTTTTCAATATATATGCATTAAGGTAGTGCATCCGTTCTCAAAATCTAAAAAAATGCGAAATTATGCACTTTTCGACCAAGTTTTTCTCCCAAGACCAACATAAACTAAGAAAGTGATGTCTTTGATCAAATAAACTGATGTCTAAACTCAAACATGAAAGAAAGAAACCTGTGTTTTTTTCTTATTTTCAATATATATGCATTAAGGTAGTACAGCCATTCTCAAAATCTAATAAAATGCGAAATTATGCACTTTTCAACCAAGTTATTCTCCAAAGACCAACATAAACTAAGAAAGTGATGTCTTTCCATAAATAAACTGATGTCATTTATATAGCATGAAAGAAAGAAAAATCCATTTTTTATATATATATATATACATTAAGGTAGTACAGCCGGTCTCAAAATAAAAAAAAATTGTAATATTATGCACTTTTCAACTAATTTTTTCTCCCAAGACCAACATTTACTAAGAAAAGTGATGTCTTTTCACAAATAAATTGATGTCTTTACTTAAACATGAAAGAAAGAAACATGTGTGTGTGTTTTATTTTTTACTTTTTAATCTATAAATGCAAAATGAAGGTAGTTCAACCATTCTCAGAATCAATTAAAATATAGAAAATTAGAAATTATACACTTTTCAACTTAAAGTTTTTGTCCCAGGACCAGTATAACCATTTTCCAAACAAGACTGGGTTTTGACGTCTCTGATAGAAAAGCATTGATACAAAAGAAGAAAATGCTGATGATCAGCATTCTCTCTCTTTGCCTCAATATTTTCTAAGCTCTAAAATACACATTTTCTACCTTTTATACAAACTATTTTGTGGACTGCAACTCATTTCAAATTGGGCTGGTCCAAAATTTTGTTGTTCGGGAAAGGGATAAACAACGAAAATGATGTCTTTGAACAAATATACCGATATCTATTCTTAAACATGAAAGAAACATGTGGGGGTTTTTTCTTCATCTTTTCTTTATAAATGAATTAAGGTAGTACAACTATACTCAGAATTTAAGTAATTGTACAATTTTGCTCCTTACAACCAAATTGTATTCCCAAGACCAACATAAAATAAGGAAGTGAAGTCTTTTAGCAAGTAAACTGGTGTCTTTGTTTAAAAATGAAAGACAGAAACCAGTTCTGTTATTGTTTTCTAATTTTGATTAAAAATACATTAAGGTAGTGCAGCCATTTTTAACATCTAAATATTTTAGCTACATTTCAACCAATTTTTTCTCAATACCAAATTAATGTAAGGAATTTGATGTATAGAGAGATGAAAATGATGCCTATGCTTAAAGTTTTATTAAAGCAAAAATCAATGTCATATTTCTTCTTTTGAGTACATGTATATTAACCCTTTCCCAAACAAGGCCTGGTTTTTACGCCCCTAATAGAATTGGCTTGGGAAAACATTGAAACAAAAGAAGAAACTGTTGATAACCAGCAGTTTCTCCTTTTGTCTCAATATTTTCTATGCCATATTTAACACAAATTCTTTCTTTTATTACTTCCATTTTGTCATTGGTTGCAGCTTTTGAAATGGAAATTTTGAAAATTTGCCGTTTGGGAACGGGTTAACCCTTTCCCAAACAAGACCTGGTTTTGACGTCCTTGATATAAATGGCTTGGGAAAACATTGAGACAAAAGAAGAAACTGCTGATAGCCAGCAGTTTCTCCTTTTGTCTCAATATTTTATGTGCCATACTTTACACAAATTCTATCTTTAATAACATCCATTTGTCATTTGTGGTAGTTTTTGAAGTGGATCACCCTAAAATTTTGCCATTTGGGAAAGGGTTAAGGTAGTCCACCCCTTATGAGATTCATGCAACGACGGAATATTTCGTGCTAAGTCTTAAACATTCGTAATGCACTCTATCTGGATGGAAACATTACGAATTAGAAAAAATAATAGATACCTTCTACAGCTTAATTTTCACAGTGTTGCGCGCAAAAATTCTAATTCTACCTTAACCAATTTCCACATAATGACAAATTTTAATACCCTATGAGATAAAGGCTAAAAGTTTATTCTTGAAAATGAAGAAACAATCCATTTCTTCATTTTTCAGAATGTTTTTACCCACAATTAAAATTGCAAAATTTCATTCACTTGAAATTGTCATTTGCAACATATTTGACTCTGGACAACTTTAAAATTTTGCCATCTGGTAATGGGTTAATATAGTGAATATAATGCATATAAGAGGACACCAATCCATGATACTTCTTCACATTTTTAGCTCGACTTTTCGAAGAAAATGAGAGCTTATACTGTCACCCGGGCGTTGGCGTTGGCGTCGGCGTTGCAACAAAGGTTAAAGTTTTTTCAAACATCAATAACTTCCATACTATCAAAGGGATTCAACCCAAACTTGGAATACTTATTCACCATCACACCCTCTACCTTACTATCAGGGCCCATGACCCTGGCCTCACTATATTTGGAGTTATGCCCCCTTTGTACTTAGCAACTTAGAAAGTCCAGCACTTAGAAAGTCGAGCGCGCTGTCTTCGGACAGCTCTTGTTAGGTCTTGTATCCACAATGACAAATACTAAATTGATTAATTAACATTCATGAATATAAAAGTCTTGCATTAACCCTTTTCCAAACAAACCATCATTTTGATGTATCTTGTAGAGAAGGCTTGGAAAAAACTTGTGACAAAAGAATATAATGCAGATAGCCAGATAACAAGCGATTTTCTTTTTTATCTCAACAGTTTCATTTCTTATTATAGCCTAACCAAAGATCATATTGAACACACATGTATTGTAATCTTTAGCAACACCTACGATAACTGAGAACATGTTAAAAATGCTTTCCTACAATCCATTCAATCATTTATACCATATGAGATAGCATTGTTAATTGTTATTATTCTCCCCACAACTGAAGCTTAGGGGGTATACTGGAATAAGCCTTTTGGTCGGTTGGTTGGTCGGTCTGTTAGTAAGTTTCACAAAAATCTTATTCATAAAAATCTTACAACAGTTTCTGTCAGGTTTGCTTCATACTAAGCAAAAGCATTTGTTCATAGGGACCTGTAGATGTGAAACACACATTTTCATGAAAATTCCATCACAAACAAGTATCTGGTGTTGTATGCAACACATAAAGTCCCCTACCGGCTTCACATTGACTCAATATGGTAATCAATAATAGATTAAGATGAACAAGTCATCAAAATAATTGTCAAACATATGAAATGTTATGCCCAACTGGAGGTGATTAATACTGCTGCATCACCACCCTGACTAACATGGCTTATAAATTTTTTTAACATTTTAAAACAGGTTTCATCAAGTTAGCTTGCTTAGTTATTAAGTTATTGCAGGATCCATTTTTTGCCATATTTTCACTATTTCCGTTACCATAGCAACCGCACTTTTTGTCAAAGAACAAAGATAAAATGATGTGCATAATCTACACATTGACATCTAGTCATATACCAAGTCTCATCAAATTAGCTTGCTTACTTATTAACTTATCGCAGGATCCAATATTTTTTGCCATATTTTCACTATTTCCGTAACCATAGCAACAACAATTTTAGTCTAAAAACAAAAATAAAATGATGTGCATAATCTACACATAGCCATATAGTCATATACCAAGTCTCATCAAACTAGCTTGCTTAGTTATTATATTATCGCAGGATCCCATTTTTGGCCATATTTTCACTATTTCCGTAACCATAGCAACCTCAATTTAAGTCGAAAAACAAAAATAAAATGATGTGCATAATCTACACATTGCCATCTAGTCATATACCAACTTTCATCAAAAACGCTTGCTTAGTTATTAAGTTATCGCAGGATCCCATTTTTGGCCATATTTTCACTATTTCCGTAACCATAGCAACCTCAATTTAAGTCGAAAAACAAAAATAAAATGATGTGCATAATCTACACATTGCCATCTAGTCATATACCAACTTTCATCACAAACGCTTGCTTAGTTATTAAGTTATCGCGGGATCAAGATTTGAGCGGACAGACGGACAGACGGACGGACAGACGGACGGACAGACGGACGGACAGACGGACGGACGGACAGACGGAGGGCAAACCTATAGTCCCCTCCGGTGTGAACACCGGTAGGGGACTAATTATTGAGTTAAGAACCCTAATTTGGCTAAAAGACTCTTGTCCACACAACTCTTATAGTGTATGTCTAATTTGTTTTATACTTGGCAGAAGTGTTCGTTGGGGTGTAGATGAGAAAGACAATCTCTTTCTTTTCACCATTTAGTCGTTGAAATAAGTTTTGACCTTGAAAACCTAACCATTCAGATCTTCAGCGCCCACACTTGCTGACAGCACAATGTTATAACTTTTCCCCCCAAACTCACTGTAAGGTGTGAAACTTTTATGGGACCACTGAACTATTATTGTGTTCCAAATCTAGAGACTTCATGGTATGTACTTCTTTACACGGCCATTTCCTCGAACAGTTCAGTCTGTTGTGTACAACTACAATCTCCAGAATCTGTTACGTACAATCATGCTTCATTTTGTGGTATTTCATGATCTTGTCAACAAGTGGATAAAAGATGGAAATTGTGTCAAATATTTAGATGATCTTGGCAGGCAGGCTGTTTGACTTTAATAATGTCTGTCTTCTTCTGCTGTGCAGATTAATTCTTCACCTGAAGAAAAACACAAAGATAAATCATTTTTAATCATCTCTTTCATGCAAATATTTTTTCAAGAATAGAGGTCGAGGACTTGATACAATTAAATCTTAACAGATAGACATCAGGTCAAAAAAGAACAATATATGAAACAAATTCAAACAGCAAGTATGAAGAGCAATATGCTAGATCATTCTCAATGAGGTATTCATCCAGGCTAACATTAACTAGAGGTAGCAGTCTGGTGTTACAATCAACTTAAAATATAAATGATCAGTAAAATAGACAGCAATATTATGAAATCAAAGCATATAAAGCAAATTTTGTTGCACACATACCTGGCTGGTATTCAATTTCAGGACAGTTACATAATTTTAAGAAGAGATTCTACATCATAAAGGGCCACCGGTACAGAGCCATCTGAAAGTAAATAAAGAACAGACTCATTATCTCAAAGCAAGAGGAATGTCACTCAAATGACATTGAGATACATGACAGTTTGAAATTATGGAACTTTGTTAAATTGCATCAAGAATTAATCTTAATTTTAAAAAAGTTTTGCTCATTTTATACTTCAGAATATTTCTGAAATATTCTATTATTATTTTTATTTTCTCTTGACAAGAGGGGATCTAGATTTTCAATTTAAAAAAAAAGCAGTAATACATGATAACCAGTGCGGAGACAAAATGATTATATGCATAACTCAACTTCAATGGGGGTGAAGAGCGTTTTGCTTAAAACTATAAAAGAGCCAGAATATGGAATAAACGGGCCCATAAGGCTTTTGATGCTAACAATAATATGGATGCAGATGTCAATGCATGTGACATCAAAATTGGAGAAATGACCTCCAGCTTTGAAGACTAGGGGTCACAATGACCAGACCCCAAACTTCTTAAGCACAGGGAACACCCTGACTTTCATTAATTAGTAGTTTGGGGCACTTTTGGCTGAAAGCTTAAAGACATAAGTATGCTTGACTGTCATATTGTTGGCTATCAGTATTTTCTTCTTTCCCCTAAAAGTTTTCCTTAGCCTTTTCTATCAGGGACGTCAAAACCTGGTCTTGTTTGGGAAAGGGTTAAAATTAAACCAGCCCATACACTCAGAAAAACGGTAAATATAATCGTTACTGATAATCATGATAATTGTCATAGAAAATTTGGGGCCAGTTTCACTGATAGAAAATCAAGTATGAGGCCAGTTTTATCGTTTTGGGCTGGTTTAACCAGGGACCTCTTTTACCATTTTGGGGCAGGTTTAACCATGGGCTGGTATAACAAGGGGCCGGTTTGACAGTTTTTATTATAAAAAAAAAAAAAAAAAAAAAAAAAAAAAAATACGTGTAATTATCAGTTTTCTCCAAATTTCAAAGACTTTTGGCAAAATTGTTTAAATACATGTGGAATGATATTCAGATTGTAAACACTTTTGAAAATAACAAAGCTATCAAAACCATAGGGCCTATCGAATGCATGGGAGGAAAGGATATTTCTGTTTTTCTACTTTCACTTTCAGACTTTGAAAAACCCTTTTCCATCATACGCATTTGACTGAATTACACAATCATGAGTTACCAAACAAACTATGATGTATTTCAAGTGGTGTGAGACTAAAACAATTCGAGCTAGAAAGACGTCCACACTGCACACTTTCCTCCTTTAGCCTTCTGCAAAGGCTTTTTAAAAAAAATCAATTGTAAACAGCGAACAATGTTGGTTTTCTCATAAAAACTGTCAACCTCATTGATACAGCACACAATGCCAGACTTGCTCTGATCATATTACTAACCTCTTGTGTCTTTCCTTGTGTATAAATACATAATCATCTTGTGAAAACCAAAATAATAAGATTCTTCCTGGTAAGACCATACAAAGCCGCCACTTTGGTCAGGGGTTAATCAAAGTATTCATGGTAATTAATCAAAGTACCTAAAGTACTACACAAATATCACACATATTTTTGCCCTTTACCGTATTTTACCTAAAAAACACACGGGTTTGACTTTTGATATTTGAACATAAAGTCATTTCTCACATAATAGGCATAACACTTTTGTAATAACGTTCTGGTCTTGAGAGAAAAAAACCTTCAAATTTTACAATGTAAAGCAATGGGATTTGAGTAAAACATGTAAAATTTAAAATCGCTCTGGCAATCATAAACCAATGTGCAGACCAAAAAAATTGGTCATTTGCTTTGTTTTATGACCAAATCAGTTGGGAAAAATAGAAAACATGTATTTTCTTGACATGCGATGTACCGCCTTTTGCAGGTTTTGCATGGTTCTTAGCCGGAGCTGTACTTAATATGTTTGCTTTTACAACGTCACCGCGATTTGAAGTTAAAGTTGACTGTTTATACATGTAAGTTTAAAACGGCTATATGGGTATGTTCAAAAATAATGAAGCAAAAGTAAAACATCCATATATTTCTTCAGCATGAGGTTTTATAGAATTGCTTTTAGGTCTAAAAGATGTGTTTCCATGGGGCAAACCTGAGTGCAAAGTTTCGTTGTGATATCTCACTTAGGTAGAAAGATATTCCGAAAAAAACAACCCCAAAATGTTCCAAGTGTACGGTTTTTGCGTGACATTTTAACTTGAGCCTTAATTTCAACCCTTCACTTTATTTTAAGGTAAAGAATTTCACTAAATTATCATTGTTTATCAAGTAGGCAGATATATTAAGGTTCAGAAAAATGGAATTTCAAAGTTTGTCGACATTTTGTGTTCTTGTTATACAGGTTTAAGGGGGAATGCTCCAGTTTTTCGGAACACTCGGTTATTACTGTAGACAATTTAATGTTTCGTACCAATATGTTTCGCTACCATATTTTCAATAATATAACACATCATTACAATTTACCATTTTCGACGGTAAAAGTGTATTTATTTTGCAAATTTGCAAAACTGATTTCCTCAAGATGGAAATGGATCATTTAGAGCAAGACAGTCGTAAGTGTGTATGCAGTTACCACTGTTTTGCGTCATTTTATTCATGTGTAGCTGATAAAATTTGATTTAATTCACTAATAAGTGCGCTGACCTATACATTTTCTTTTTGAATTATTACCGGGACATGATGCTTAATACAATGAGGGAGTTTTATCAAATTCTATTATGTAGAACTTGAGATATTTCCAAAAATATGCAAATTTTTACATAAAACATTCCAGCTTCGTTGATCTAACCGAACAAGTGAGCATGCTGTTTTATACATTTACGCGTTTATAATAGCACATATTTTGGGTTTTCTGTTCTTATTAAATGTAAGACGTTACTTTAAATCGGTTTTCGGGACTAAATGATGAATATACAGCATTTTATTAGCATTTTAGTGACCTTGGACAGGTGCAAGAAATTGTGCATTTTTTCGCTGTAGGGGTATGTGATACGAATGCCTATAAAATTCAAACAAGATCGCTGACCATCCATTTTTATTTGATTTTTCAAGTGGTAATAACATGTAATTTCAACATACAAAATATGAATAAATTCTGTTATTGGGAAAATTTTTAGGAAACTGGAGCATTCCCCCTTAAAGCATTGAGGTGCTTGCCATTTTCATGCCATAATTTTTGTCATTGTTTACAAATAAATGTGCAGTAATACAATGTGATTGAATATGTACAAGAACAACTTGCACATTTCAGCAGACACATGTTTATTCTTCAAGGTTTTCCAAGTTTTAGTGTAATAATCTGAAACAGTAAAAAAATATAAGGTATATACCTAATGCACTCGGAATTTGTCCCAAGTGTACATTTTGCTTTAAATTTCAGATATTTTTTTTCAATGAATGATTTATTTAAAGTTTTACACTTTTAAATTCACAATATGGTCACTCAGAACAAGTTGTAATAAACCCTTTTGCCATAGTGGCCTGTACTTTTTGTCCAAGATGTTATCTTGTGTTGTCCCAAGTGTACGGAATTTTGTCACATTTGATTGATAGCTTCTAATTTCTTTATACATTAACTTCAGGCACACATTTTTCAACTAATTTAATATAATAAACAAAATAACACATCAAACAGTGAATTTGTTTTTTCTGGTTGCTTGATAATTTGTATTGCTGAAACATCTTGTACTGATATTTCAGGTAAGAGGTAAAATAAAATCAGAAGTATCTTAAATTAACGATATTTGACTAAAAATGTGTCCATAAAAGAAAACAACATTCTCTCCCTCAAATTATATCAATTTTACAACAGAATATATAACTACAAGGGATGATCCAAAAGTAATGTCACAAACGCTGTTTTCTGTGTTTTCATGAACGTACCGTCATACAATTGTACATGCCGAAAGAATAACATTCGTTTAATACATGGACAAATTTTCATAAAGTTTCGTGTAAAAATACGAAAATAAACGACATTTTTACATAGCGCATCGGTGTCCAGCGCCGCACAACACACAACGTCATTGACGTCATGTTAGTCTACTCCTCAAAATATCGCCGTTCGTGTTTAATGCAACATTCGTGGCGTTCGGCCCATTTCATAAATGCACTTACAAACAACTTGTTCAGCAATTTTTTTTATGCATTCCTTGAGTCAATTTATTCTCAGTTGGTTAAGTTCGACGTGATGATTCCACTTAAATTCAGCTTAAGATGCGGAAATAGTGTAAGTCACATGGACGATGGCGTAATTCCGCTGATCCACATGTCTTCCGGCTCGTTTTTCATCTTCAAACGGCTCATCATCACACCCAAAAAACGCTTGTATATACCAACGGTAGACGAGACTACAATCAAAAGTCCGATCTTTTAGGTTGAATTTATTGTTTCTGTCGCTTCAATTGGCTATTTTTCAAGCTTTTAGCAAAAGTTCAAAATTGCACGTTGTGGGCTTTTATCCGATTCTGCCATTTTCCCGAATGCGAGTGATGAATTCAATGAGTCTTATTTGGTATTTCAACGCACCGATTTTATTGAAACGTTCTAAAATAGCTTAAGCAATATCATGACGTCGCGTCATCTAAATATCAGCTAAATTGCCGCGGTTTTTCTTTAAATGTAATGATAGAACATAAATTAATGATAATCTTCAAACGTATAGTTTTGGGCGTGCGGCGCACATGCACGATATGGATCTTTCTTAGCACTATATTTTCTCGGATATATAAAAAATATTCAAATAATTCAGAAAAGCATGTTTCCAATAGGATAAGTTAGAATGATAAGTCTTTATATGTACAAGAATACGTCGAATAACCAAACTAAAGGCACTGTGACATTACTTTTGGATCAACCCTCGTATTTTGCATTTATATGATACTGATAAAGGTTATTAACTGTTGTACACTTGGGACAAAAACATCAGTATTCGGCATCGTTACAAAAACTTGTCATTGCATTTTCCTTTTTAGCTCCAAAAATTGCAAATTTCTGTGAAAACAATTGATATTATCATTATTTAAGAAAAATTTTACATTTAAGAGCTGCTATTACAGTTTGGTTTTATAGAACCACAATCTTTGTTTAGAATGAAATATGTAGATGTTTTCAAACCCTATTCATATTAAAAAAATATACCTATGTAAGTATAATTGGAATTTATTTAGTTGGAAAAATGAAATTTTCAGTCATAAAATAATAACAATATTTCTGTTTTAGCAGATTGTGGATAATTGTAAGAATAGTCTGACATGAGCAGTTCTAACTACAAATGTAGTTATTAAAACAATCTGTGTTTAAAAGCAAAATATGAAAGATGTGTGTACCGCTCTACACTCCAAAGGGGTCTTAGCAAGTTAACATAGCATTCCACGACCAATTTGACAAACATTATAGTACATGTAACTGCAAGTCCATGACAGTCATTGTTGTGATTGTCAAACAATCAGAACTTTTCCAGGGCAAAGAATCAAGCTCAGAGGAATCGATTCAGAGATGTACCTCCTTTGTTGTGAACATTGACATGTATTTGGTCAATACACCTTTTGCTTAAGCGTACAGAGAATTGTGGCTTTGTATTTATACTTTAAGAATTGTATGCAAGTTCCTGTTAAATAGCTTAAACTCAAATCTATTGATGGATGCTGATTGAATATCTTATTAAGGGACAAAAGAGTTTTAGGTGACGTCAAAGAAACAGGGGGTTGTGAAAAAATGTGAAATTTAGTCTTGGTCATGTGATATTTGAGAGAGAACCTGTAGTATGGGTTTCCCACCACACTGAACACAATCTAGGCTGCACAGCAAGGGAAGAGGTTTAGAAGGGTCAGAAAAAAAGAAAAGAGGGATAGTACAGTTGGTGCTATTAAGTAAGGAGCAGATTTTAAGCAAAGGGTGCTCATTAGTCAGTCAGGCAATTATTTCATGAATGATCTGTACATTTGTTTTTGTCGATATTCGTATGATATGATTCAAACATCCTGATGTTTCAAAAGTGAATAAAAAAGGACTATTCCATCATCTCATGTATATGTGAGTCTATCAGTATTATTTTTAGCTCACCTGAGCACGAAGTGCTCAAGGTGAGCTATTGTGGTCGCTTTTTGTCCGTCGTCCGTCCGTCCGTCCATCTGTCCGTCCGTCCGTCCGTTCACAATTTCTTTAAACATCTTCTCCTCCTATACCATTGGGCAATTTTTACTAAACTTGGCTGGAATGTTCCTTGAGTGACCCTTTTCAAAACTTGTTCACGAATTTTTGATTCGTCAAAAAATGTGGGCGGGCAGGGCGGGGCTTATCTGACTTAGAGAAATCATAAGAAAATTCTTAAAAAATCAACCATTAGGCCAATTTGAACCAAACTTGGCAGGAATGTGCCTTGAGTCATTCTTTTCAAAATTTGCTCACAAGTTTTTACATTTGTCCAAAAATGTGGCCGTGGCAGGGAGAAAGGGGCTTATCAGACTTAGAGAAATCATAAGAAAATTCTTTAAAAATCAACCATTGGGCCAATTTGAACCAGACTTTGCAGGAATGTGCCTTGAGACATTCTTTTTAAAATTTATTCACAAATTGTTACATTTGTCAAAAAATATGGCCCCGGCAGGGAGAAAGGGGCTTATCGGACTAATAGAAATCATAAGAAAATTCTTAAAAAATCAACCATGGGGCCAATTTGAACCAAACTTAGCAGGAATGTTCCTTGAGTCACTCTTTTGAAAATTTGTTCACAATTGTTACATTTGTCAAAAAATGTGGCCGTGGCAGGGAGAAAGGGGCTAATCAGACTAATAGAAATCATAATAAAATTCTTTAAAAATCAACCATTGGGCCAATTTGACACAGACTTTGCAGGAATGTTCCTTGAGTCACTCTTTTCAAAATTTATTCACAAATTGTTACATTTGTCAAAAAATGTGGCCGCAGCAGGGAGAAAGGGGCTTATGGGACTAATAGAAATCATAAGAAAATTCTTGAAAAATCAACCATGGGGCCAATTTGAACCAGACTTTGCAGGAATGTTCCTTAAGTCACTCTTTTCAAAATTTGTTCACAAGTTTTTACATTTGTCAAAAAATGTGACCATGGCAGGGAGAAAGGGGCTTATCAGACTTGGAGAAATCATAAGAAAATTCTTTAAAAATCAACCATTGGACCAATTTGAACCAGACTTTGCAAGAACGTTCTTTGAGTCTCTCTTTTCAAAATTTATTCACAAATTGTTACATTTGTCAAAAAAAGTGGGCTGGCAGGGAGGAAGGGGCTTATCGGACTTCAAGAAATCATAAGAAAAGTTTTTAAAAATCAACCATTGGGTCAATTTGAACCAAATCTGGCAGGAATGTGCCTTGAGTCATTCTTTTCAAAATTTGTTCAAAAATGTTTACATTTGTCAAAAAATGTGGCGTGGCAGGGATAAAGGGGCCTATCAGACTTGGAGAAATCATAAGAAAATTCTTTAAAAATCAACCATTGGGCCAATTTGAACCAAACCTGGCTGGAAAGTTCCTTGTGTTTCATTTCAAAATTGTATATTGATTTTTTTTAAAGTATATTGGTGCGGCAGGGTGGTGGAAATTTGGAGCTTTGAAATTATACCTTACTGTGTGTTGTCACAGAGATACCAAGTTTTCTTCTAAACTGTTTGGCCTAGAACCTTAAAATGTTGTGTAAGACCTCATGTCATGAATGGCTTCCAGAATACAAAAATCATTACTATACATGGAAACTAAGCCCTACATTGTGGGTTCTACATTTTACAAGGCAATTTTGATGCATTTAATTTTAGAATCATACAGGCTGCAGATAAAGGGAGATAATTGCTTTTCAAATAGCAACTTTTTGTTTCAATATTCATCAAACCCTATGTTGTTGGTGATCATTTCAAGCATCTGCTTGTAAAGATTAGTACATTCTGCATAGGGTTTGGATTTATAAATTATAAATTTTCAAAGCCTTTCCTATTTCTCTTATCTATTTCTCTTATCTGTTGCTCTGGCTGGCCCAATGTTTATCTTATGTAAACAAATAAGAAAGGATTAGCATAGCTTATCAGATGGTGGTCTTTCGCTATATTCTTTCAAACTACAGTCCAAATCTTGTTATTATATGATAAATGATCAATCTCTAACTGATCAGTATGCTTTGAAAACAACCCCTGTGTTGTATATTGCGAAATCATAAAATAATTATTGAAAAAAAAAACTTCAACCATTGTGCTAATTTGTACCCAATTTTACAGGATTTATTGGAACAAAATAATTACTTAATGGTTTCCAAACAGAAAGTCCTTAGTTTCATGCCTTTGAATTTGACAAAATTGCCATTATCACTCTTGTCGTCTTGATTCAGGTGAGCAATTTAGGACCATCATGGTCCTCTTGTTAGAGATATTTTTAATCACAAAAGGATAATATGTTTATTTGTAAATTGGGTGTTTTATGCCTTTCCATACATAAATGTCCCAAGTGTACAAACATGGTTTATTATTCTGAAAAATATTTTAAGATTTCCTCGTGTTTAATTGTTTTAGCATTGTAAGGATAAAGATGAGTAAATACTTTAAAATTTACACTTATTTGCTGTTTGCAGCTTTAGTGAAAGATGAAAACATTTCTGAAATTTCAAAAAACATGATGCTCTTGTTATAAATTATAAGATTTCCTAGAACAAGTGCTAGTGCCATAATTTGAAAATAGTCTAGGAGCCAGGTCCTGGTATGGAACTTTTCTTGCAACCGGTGACCTATAAAAATTGGAGTGGTATTTTTCAATACGTTAGGGTCCCACGCTTTGGTTAAGGGTGGATGACATGCTTAAAAGTGGTAGGATTTTTTCAAAATTAAGGTCAAAGGTCATTCGGTGCACTTTTCATACATACCTCCTAAAATACCCCATAACTTACTCATTTATTAAGCTAAAACAATTATTTTGGTATCAAAATAAAGC
Source organism: Fragum sueziense (assembly GCA_963680895.1). Taxonomy (NCBI): domain Eukaryota; kingdom Metazoa; phylum Mollusca; class Bivalvia; order Cardiida; family Cardiidae; genus Fragum; species Fragum sueziense. The sequence continues at coordinate 47,000,802 of OY804595.1, forward strand.
TGATAAATTGCACTTTTACTTACATGAATAAAAAACAGCTTTTTGATTTTTTATTTTTGTGAATATTGAAAAATATAGCAAAAATTGGCTAAAAATCACCAAAATAAGTTTTGTCTACAAGTGAAAAAAAAGTTTTTAAAATACAAAAGGTATGTTTGTGTGGTTGAAGTCATACTTAAAAATTGCCCAGAAACCTGTTCTTGAGTTATATGTATTTCTTCACCGAATTAGTCTTTAGCTTAGGTTTGTAGCCATAGCTAAAAGTGGGTGGGGTAAATTTTCCCAAAAATTACAAAATATGCAAACATTGATGTAACAAAAAATCTTACACATAAATGTGATGTTTAGTAGAAATTATGCTTTTGAAATCATATTTGCAGTGATTTGTAAAGCTTTTAATGCATATTCCTGGAAAGTAATTAGAATTTTAAGAGCCAAAATATCAATTCAATAAAACAGCATGTGAGATGGATACAGATTATATCAACACCATAATGTCAAAGCAAACACTCTTAAAACGAATATTTATAAAGCATCAACAATTTTTTTTACATAAAGCAAGACTCAAATTAGCATATAATCGACAGCTGAACATATTCCTCTTTCTATCTTGCGGGCATATGACATAAGACCCATGCCAGATTTTCAGGAATCAGAACGACATGGGAACAGCCAGAATTTGCTTTGTTGTGTAGTGCATTGCTTTTATAGAGCCAAAAGGAAAGCAATTTTAGCGCTGGAACTAAATTTTTCATTATCAAGGTTCAGTGACACATAAATGTTACTATAGATATAATGTGCGGGTAAGTTAATTATTTACACTTTATTTAGAAGAACAGACTTAATTTAGAATGAACTTTATTTGAAATTTCCTTGTACAGAAATGATCTAGCTATCCAGGTTGACCATTCCATACAATATTTCGTGAACATATTTCATATATGTTTGTATGCCCGACAACCTAGCATGGGTCTCTTTAAAGATAATTACAAAACTGCCGTCATTACAATGCTTACACCTGGTAGCGAACATTCGAACATGTATACATAAAATGTAATTAGGAACAGAATATTGCATACTGTGAATACATATCACTATCATCAGTCTGGAATCTGGTTGTTATGATGTGTGGTTATGAAGGTCTCCAAAAGTAACCATGAACATGTTAGTACCGTATATTTGTTTATGTACATGCCTTCAAAAGGGACAACAGAGTATCTGGTCTGGTCATGTGACATTATGTTACGAGTAAATAGTTGAAAATAAAGATACCACAGTTGTTGATCCATCCTTCACAATCCCATCATGATAACATAACTTTGTTTATTGATTCACGACTAATACATATTTGAGTAGACACAGAGAAACTTTTGGTATAAAAATAGCGGAAATCTTCGGACCTACGGTTGTTATAGCTCTAATCCCACAAAAATATACCTGACAAAAATCTGGACAATGTTTTACTTATTACATGGCTAAAACTATTCCTGGTAATAACTTTTGTTGTAATCAATTGTGCATCTATCATTTGTAAGTATCTATGTAATCTATATCAAAGAAATCATTAACCTTTCCCCACACAAGACCTCGTTTTGACGTCCCTAGGAGAAAGGCTTGGGCAAAATTAATGCAAAAGGAGAAAATTCTGATCATCAGCATTTTCTTTTGCCTCGGTGTTTTCTAGGCTATATTGTACACAAATCAAATCTTTTAAATCACCCATTTTGTCGTTTGCAGTAGCATGACTTTTTGACTTTTAAACCAACCGAGATGAAATTCTAAACACACATGCTTTGAAGAATTATACATTTGATCCTGCAACAAAAACGCTGCTGTTTGGATAAGGGCGCATTCGACAGTTGCTATGGAAACATAGGGTCAAGTTGAGCGGGAAAACTTTGGATGATTTGCAAAAATATGACTTATCAGTCGCTTTCAAAGCGATCATATTTTGTATTTATCACTTCAACAGTTGTCAGAAATGCTTGTTACCTTTGAGCGGACATTTTTCTCGGCAAACGTAACATCGTCAGCTGACATTTGGAGTCAATTTCTGTAAACAACCGTAGTGAATAAATCGCTTAGCTTATATAGCAAATATGGTGCTAGGGCAATGGTATTCAATAATGATTTGAGTGTAAATTGGAAAATTAAAATCAGAGACGATCTTTATGATTATGAACACATACAACAATACTTCTATGAAAAAAAAACAAGCATTTATGAGTGGTATAATGCATTTTTAAATGATTTTACCCATGATGCTTCTGACCTCAATAGATCTGGACGTCGGCGAAATCGTCAATGACTTGCCAATTTTTTTCCCAGAAACTATCTTAAGAATTTCCCAACTACAGTTCAGACGCTTCTTTGAGGAATAAATTCATATGTGGGAAATGTGGATATCGTGCAGTGGCAAATATATAGAAAAGATGTAAATATTAGATGTGTAAGACAGACATTCCTGACGTATCCATCTCAGACCTAAGTTGCGCCGCTCAATATGACCCTACGTTGCCATAACAACTGTAGAATGCACCTTAATGCAAAAAACTGTTGCTGGATCAAAAGCATAATTTCCTAAATTTTAAGTTTTGAAAATATCCTAACAGTTAGTACATGAAAAAAGTACGACATAATTCCGGATACTTTATTAACAGCCCTCATACAAACCAAATGAGCTTTTTATGTTGAATACTTTTGGAGAAAATGCCAATGTTAATGACAACAACAATTTAGTTCCTATAAGAATGTGTAAAGATCCTGCACCTCTAGCTTTGATTGACATCACAAAATGCTCGTGTTAAACTGACTGCCATATGCGAAGGTGTAAGTGTCAAAGAGAAGATCTTTTATGCACTGATGCATGTGTTTGTGAGTCAGAACTGTGTATAAATAGACGTATCTTTGTGCATTAGACAGTGATAATGATTAGTATAATTATATGGCCCGAGTTAAGTGTATTGAAGTGTTAAGTATAGGGTAGCTATGGATATTAAAAGTCTGGTTATTGCTTCATGTGTCTTGTTGTTTTGTTGTTGTTGCTGTTGATCATGATGGTGATGATGAGGATAGTGTTGATTGTAAGAACATTAATTTAGTAAAGTATACAAGATACATAAAATGAACAAAACAATGGGGTTTTGCACGACTTCTGCTTTACGCAACTATCATGCAGAAGACATTTCGGTCATCATTTGACAAATTAAACTGTTTATATTGGTCTTACTTTCTAAAATGCACATCACTGGCTATCTCTCAAGAATTCATATATAATTCAGCCCAATCTTGAAACAAGATGTGTTTGTGAAGCACGAATGCCTCTGAAAAGGCCAATTATAATTTTTCATGTTCAGCTTTTAAGTAAATGGTTGATAAGGGTTAATGGATGAGCTTGAGGAAGGTCATATTGCATGGAACAGATAGATATTATTAAAAGAAGGTTACATACCAAATTTGAGCTTTGTATGTGAAATACTTTTGGAGAAAAGGTCAATGTTAAGTTTTCACGTCAATTAGTTTCAATTTTAAGATTTCATGTTAAGGGTTGATAAGGGTTAATGGATAACCTTGAGGAAGTTCGTATTGCATGGAACAGATTAATATCATTGAAAGAAGGTTACATACCAAATTTGAGCTTTGCATGTGGAATATTTTTGGAGAATAGGCCAATGTTAAGTTTTCATGTAAAGTTTCAAACTGACGGACGGACGGACAGATGGCTGGCTGGACGGACGGACAGATAGACTGACAACGGTAAAACATTATGCCATCGATCTATCGATAGGGGCATCAAAATGACTAATTTGTTGTCTTATTTTTATCTATATTTAATTTTCGACATATACACAAGTATGGGGGTCAACTTGAATTTAGTTGGTCATTTTTGACAAAATCAAAGATGATTTTGAAAAAAAAGATGTATCTGTATCCCTAATAAGTATGTAATACCAGAGATATTGTTTTATTCGCTTAAACTGTAAACTGTGTTTCAAGTGATGTGTTATTCATCATATGTAAAATTACATGATAGAACTGAAAACTTTTGTGTATGACCTATTTGGTTCTGGCGCTAAATTCCTTTCCCTTTGGCTCTATAAAAGCAATGCACTACCCAACAATGCAAACTCTGACCGTCCCATGTTGTTCTGATTCCTAAAAAATTTGGCACGAGTCTGGGGAATATTTTCAGCTGCCGATTTCTAGTACATAGTTTCTTGATAAATATTCGTTTTAAGAGTCATTGCTTTGACATTATGGTGTTGATATAATCTGTATCCATCTCACATGATGTTTTATTGAATTGATATTTTGGCTCTTAAAATTCTAATTACTTTCCAAGAATATGCATTAAAAGCTTTACAAATCACTGCAAATATGATTTCAAAAGCATAATTTATACTAAAACATCACATTTATGTGTAAGATTTTTTGTTACATCAATGTTTGCATATTTTGTAATTTTTGGGAAAATTTACCCCACCCACTTTTAGCTATGACTACAAGCCAAAGCTAAAGACTAATTCGGTGAAGAAATACATATAACTCAAGAACAGGTTTCTGGGCAATTTTTAAGTATGACTTCAACCACACAAACATACCTTTTGTATTTTTATAACTTTTTTTTCACTTGTAGACAAAACTTATTTTGGTGATTTTTAGCCAATTTTTGCTATATTTTTCAATATTCACAAAAATAGAAAATCAAAAAGCTATTTATTATTCATGTAAGTAAAAGTGCAATTTATCAGCTTTATTTTGATATCAAAATAATTGTTTTAGCTTAATAAATGAGTAAGTTATGGGGTATTTTAGGAGGTATGTATGAAAAGTGCACCGAATGACCTTTGACCTTGATTTCAAAAAAATCCTACCACTTTTAAGCATGTCATCCACCCTTAACCAAAGCATGGGACCCTAACGTATTGAAAAATACCACTCCAATTTTTATAGGTCACCGGTTGCAAGAACTTTTAATTTAACCCCCTTTGTAAAAGCTGGCTCCTAGACTAAAATGGGAACATGGCTTTTTAATGCCAAGTATAATGCCAAGTATAAATAATATTAATTTTGTGTGTTATAGTTGCTTGTGTATGTGTCATTGTTCTTATCTTGATCAATTGTCCCAAGTGTACGAAATATATCCACATTATGCACCATCTTTAACAAGCAATATCTGAAGCAACTTTTGACATACATTGACGAAACTTGGTCTTTCTTTTAGGAATATCATAAATTCTAGTAAACATTGAGTTTTTTAATCCTTCTCCACTCCAGACAAACATAAACAAAACTTTTAGAGGTACACATTTTAAAAAAGTAGGTAAAAAAAGTTAAAAATCTTAATTTTACAATTTTGTTTATAGCTACACAATGTTTTTTGGCATTGCAAGCTTTGAATATTACCTATTTTTATTTGAAATAGTGAAAAAACACTGATTGAATGATTTATTTGGTTCCAATGAGGTACCAAATACTGTCATTTTTATCACAAAATTTAACTAAAAGTTTAAAGCAAAGCCTTATCTGGGAATTTATGTTTGCACTTATCATCACGGCCCTAGCAATTTATCAAATTTTAACCATTTCCTTTCATGATGCAAACAAAGATTTTGTCCTATTTTAGCATCTAAAATTCATCAAAAAATAATTTCTTGCTTCATTATTTTTGAACATACCCATAATGGGATTGAACAATTGACGTCATCATCCATATAGGTTAATTTCAGTTTCGTTTTACGCGCACCTGTAAATCACGTATCTTTATCAGGTTTTAACTCAGGTTAGGGGTTGATTTTTTTCATCGCAATTTTTGCTAATGTTTTTCTTAGACAATTCTCTTTAAGATGAATTAATCTTATTTGACATGAAAACGAAGTTTCATTTCAGGTTTAAAGCGTTCTCTATCTAGAGAAAGGTATTGAGAGACGTCGTTATCCTATACTGATTGTAAACTCTGTGGAAACAATTTAAATAATTTAAGGGAGAATTGGCTGCTGTTCAGAATGCTCAATGATTCATTAACTTCTGTTTAGATGATTCCGTCATTTGTATGAAGTATGGACCATTCGGGGCATCTTAAGAAATCTTAAAAAAAAAACCTGTCACTCTATAGAACATGTTTATTGTTTTTACAATTCCAGAATGTATGTCGAAGACTACACTGCGCATGGTATACTCCCCTGAATGGCAGCAAGTGTGTGCCAGTAGGAAAAATAGTGCCAGGATCGGCAATTCAGTATAACATGATGTTCATCTTTAAATCACCCATTAACTTAACAGTAGATTTTATTACTAAAGAGGAACTAAATCGACTGGAAAGAGTCATTCGAGTTAGATCGAAATTATCATCATGTTCCTTTGCTTTTCTTAAGGTACACGGTTTAAATGAACACCCGTCAAACTATACCACATGCATTAGCGTGTACGTAACAGTCCGGGTCACGCACAAATGTTCCTTTAACAATTTGAATCAGAAGTTAAGTGAAACAGCGGCTAAACTGTGGTACCAAAGAATGAAAATAGGTAACCAAACAATAGAAACTGTGGCAAAAATCATGTTTTATCCATGGTATTTCGATATATTCCGAGATTCAGTGGAGGGGTTTTCTGAGGTGTTGCTATTTACTGGCGGATATGAGTTCGATTCCAGAGCAAGAATCTTTCTCGATATTGTTCGATGTGCACATGTTCTGCTGAGAAAAGCAGAATACAACGGAATTATGGAAAAGACAAATAACAATATCAACACAACCAAGGAAATCACTATTAAGACGCTTCTGTATGAAGGATTTTACGCAACTGGTAAGGATGAGATCGCTGTTTGTAGTGACACATTTCTCGATCTTGTTAATGGTGTTGATGCAAAACTTAAAACCGGAACGTTGATCATCGTCTTATATTGTTACATTGTGATTTATGGTAGAATACCCGTAATATGACCATTTTAAAATTCATAAAACATCGGATTTTTATTCGCGCGGCGTCATTACGTATCCGAACTTATTCGGGCGCGGCCGTAAATGTTTTTGACGTCGCCCGAATAATTCCGGCGTCGCGCGAATCTCATAAGGGATAGACTACCTTAAAACTTCCATAGTAAGTATTGTTCAATTGAAGTGTAACAAAGGGTACTTTTCAGGCCGTCAGGCAAGGATGTGCTGTACCGGGTGGAGCATTTATTAGTATCGCGAACAACTTCCAACCAACTGTCTTCCGTGCAGTTCATTACAACTCTGTCACGTGACTCCATTTCACCCGTCTCTGTAAAGGCGTCAAAGGTACATGAACGTCATATATTTACAAGTGGAAACTAGATCACATAGTAACAATTCAAAATTGCAAATGATGATGATTAAATCTCATTTTTGAATTCCAAGATGTATCAGAAATTCACGTTGCTTACGTTAAACACTAATATTTTGGTTGATCTTCAATACCTTTTTTATCAGCTGATTTTTTAAAAAAAAGTCCTTCATGTCCATCTCGTGACGTCATGACGTCGGTCCACACTCTCTGCTTCAAACCGAATTCAAATCGCTCCCGTATTAACGATAGTATTGAAGATTATCTGAAATTATTGTATCACGTGATCATCCACCCAGGATTTCGCCAGTGGCAGGTAACCACTGTCACAGAGAAAATCACGTGATGATGACATCATCACATGACATCACATGACAACACTATCTCTTTCACATAGACTCTTTACTTTCGATCACTCTCTTTCATATGGGCTCTTTCATTTCGCCTTTGTCATGGTCTCGTAATGTTGAATATGAAAATAGTCCCATTTTAATTATGAAGAATATGAAAATAGTCCCATTTTAAATTATATCAATTAAATCTGAGAGCACTTCTGATGCAAACCGAAAAATCTTTTCTTTCTCTAATGTATACTACAAGAAATGAAATAGTTACCGGGTAATTAAAGACGTTATCCTTCGGTAGACCACGATTCGTGGACTCTAGCCAAGGTAGCACCTTGCAGAGGTGATATGTGAAGAGCAACGAACGATCACTCTCCGGGGAGAATGATGACATGAGTCGAGATGGTATATTGTTTAGCACACTCCGTCTCGGGTGCTGTCGGGTTCATGAAATCATCCGAGTTCAGTTGTTACGAATGGGTGAGACGTTAAGGTATGCAGCTCATCATTAGCACCAAAGAGCAAGAGTTAAAACTTGAAAAGTAACAGTAATTCCTAAATTCTATTCCACATACAAACATAAGCATTTTGAACGGTTTAGAATTTTGAATTAATGCATAGTTATGGAAATATTTAACAAAATGCCTAACATTACCTCCCTTGCATATGAATATAAAGTAAACTAATATTTGTAAATTATTTTCTTCTTGAGGCGTAATCTTGACATCCGACAAGGTTTGAAGTGAATTAAATTTTACAAGTGTATGTAGTTTGATGCATTTCGTATGGCTAGAATGTGGTGTATAGTAAAACCGTGTTTAGTTTTTGAAATAAAAAATCAAAATCGAAAAAAGTTCTGTCATAAATTTTGAATGTTCCTGTTGGCAGAGATCTCATCCAGATTCAGGGGAGAAAACTGTGAAAGAGATCGATAAATTTGATCATAGACCTATAATTTTGATTTGTTGCCATGTGATGTAATAAGCACAATATGACGCCATACTTTCTTGTTCACGTCCCCCATAGAGATGAATGTAATAAATGAACGAACTCTGTGCAGGAGAGGGTTTTTTCGTTCTTTTACGTGGTTCATGGACAAGATGTTGATGACCTTTTTCGAATTAGTAGTACTGTAACAGCTACACTTTCATCTCAAAAAATGTGTCAAAAAGGTTTAGGGTTCGTATTCACAAACAATTCTAAATTATATGTCTACTTTAAAGTTACATGTACACCGAAAGCCATTTGAATGGAAGAGACATTTGTCTCGGCCAATCGGATGAGTTTTTGTGTACTTTTAAAGGTAAAGGATGGGTTGCAATAAGGGGTCCAAAAGAAGATTTTCTTTAAATTCTGTGAAATGATAGGGTTATGATATATTATCTTTAATTTGTATGTGTAAAAAAATTGATAAAGGCTTATTTTTGAAGATAATGGCTGACAAATTGGGTGGGGTATATTGATATGAGAAGCAAACTTAATGAAAATAGAAAATCAACATACTAATATTTATGATTGATGGCTCCCGAAATCATCTGCCCGTGGTCCATTGAAAGTACACACAAAATTTCATTAATATGATCCGATCAATACAGAACAAGATTTTAAACTTCAAAGTAGAACATTGCTTTTCATGTCAATTTACCATACCCACTTTGTCAGACACTTTCTCCAAAAAATAAGCCCTCATCAGATTTTTTTACAAATTAAAATTAGAGACATTATGTAACCCGATCAATTCACAGAATTAAAAAGATCTATTTTTTGGGCGATTTTGAGTCCGTGTTGCAACCCATCTTTTGAGATTGAACTGTATGGTGAATAGCACCCGAGAGAGCGATTTAGGACCATTATGATCATCTTAGTCATTGACGCGTCAATACCAGGGCTGGTTCACTAACAATTCACAAGCCATCTGATCGGACAGGACGTGTATCTTGGTGAATCTGACTGATTGTTGTGTAAATTTAGAATTGGACAGGCATTACACTAGTTGGTGAACGCCATCTCAGGTCTTGTTTGTGTAAGGGTTGAATTAACCCTTCCCCAAGCAGGGCATGAATCTGACGTCCCTTTACACAAAAAGACTTGAGAAAACGTCATTTTGTACACATTTAAGTCGAAAACCTTTAAACTGTTTGGAGAAGTGTTTACGAGAGAGGTCATGTTGAAGTATCAATGTTCAACCAAGACCACATCTGTTTTCTCACTAAACAATATCTTAATTTAATTTTGCCTGAATTATACATCAAACGACATCTAAAATTCGCACTTTAATTGATATGCGAGATTATTGAAAATAAAGAAGTATAACCCATTCCCATGCATCGACGCCTGTGGACGCCAAGTAAGATAAAGGTTTGGGGGGATATTGTGATGAACGAAGAAATTTCTAATGAAAGGCAATTTCTTGATCTACCACAATGTTTTTCAAACACAGAAAGATTAAGAAATGTAAAACCTAATTCACTTGAAATAGTCGTCTGCAGCATCTTTGAATTCTGTCAGGTTTAAAATTGTTTCGTCTGAGGCGCGTTCTTCAGAGCGAGATTTCTTAAGATATCTTGAGTTTTCTTAAGATGTTTTAGGATAAAGCGTTCTTTAGAGCAAGATTTTTAAGACGCTCAATGGGAGGCGCCATTACCCTACACTTCGTGCAGAATCCCTGGGTTAACTCTGTAGAAACAATTCAAGAGAAAATTGACCGAGTTGTTGCGAATGATCTATGGTACCATGGTTATGATCCGTACTTCATACAAATGAGGTCACAATGACGCCATTTGTATGAAGTATGGGGCATTTGGAATACCTGGGTCAGAATTTAGTAGTTGGGTCCAATACCCCAATCCCGTGACCATTCTTTGGCTTACATGTTTTGACGATTGATTTGACATCTATAGACCTTTTAGAAAAAATTTAGAAACCATGCCCCTCGAGATTTTGCTGGCGTTTTTTGCTACAGGGCCAAATCCAAAATGGCCGCCGCCGCCATATTGAAAAATCAACTTTTGAACCAGATCACCTACAATCAAGTGTAAATATACTTTTCAGACTGAATTTATCACGAGAAATCCGTTTCTGACATGAGTTTTACACTAAAATGTTGTTTTGACCAAAATTTTCAAGATGGCCGCCAGTGTAATGTTGAAAAAATAAAATTTGAATAACTTTTGAAGTGAATATCCTAAAATTAAGAGTAAATACACTTTTCTGACTGAATCTATCACGGGGAATCCGATTCTGACATTAATTCTATGTTTAGACGTCTTTTTGACCAAAATTTACAAGATGGCCGCCAACGCAAATTTGAAAAAGTAACTTCAAAATGATTACTTTTGAACAAGATCATCTACAATCAACTGTAAATATACTTTTCATTGTGAATCTATCACAAGAAATTCATTTCTGACTTTAGTTGAACACTTAAATGTTGCTTTGACCAAAATTTTCAAGATGGCCGCCAGTGTAACATTGAAAAATTTAATTTACATATCTTTCCAAGTAAATATCCTGAAATAATGTGTAAATATACTTTTCTGACTGAATCTATCATGATAAATCCGACTCTGACATTTATTCTACTCTAAACGTTTTTGACAAAAATCCTCTACCAGATGGCCGCCAATTCGAATTTGAAAAACTAACTTTAAATTGATTATATTTGAAGCAGATCACTTACAATCAAGTGTAAATACATTATTCACACAGAATCAAATATTGGGAATCCTGTGCTGCCATAAGTTTTATGCTAGAATGTCATTTTGACGAAAATATCAACGATGGAAGCCATGTGATGGCTTGAACAGAAACGTAAAATGACACCCCGGCAATTCATTGTTCATGATAACAAGTTTTATCTATATTTAGAAACTGCAACTACATGATATGAAAACATACTTTTGAAACAGTGAAAAGTTGTAATGTTATCTAATCTGAATCAGAGTTTTCAGTATCACTGTGCGAGGGGCGTTCAATTAAAAGTGGTACTATTAGTCCACCATACCCCACGGTTCTATAGAACTAGTGGTGCTTGCGGCTATTTGACGGGAAAATTACTGTCTATTCTTGGTCAAAATTTGAGGCAAATTCGCTCACTCTTTTAAAAGTTATTGAACTTTTAAGTTGGTTCAGTCATATACACTGGCTATTTCGCTGTGCACAAAATGAAAAACGAACTGAAGTAGGATGTACGGGTCTACATTAAAGGTCACTTAGGCTTTGAAATATCTGCATCACATGTATATAATGAACTATATCAGATTCGTGGACATTCGAACGTTGAATGCACGTCAGTTTTTAGGAAGATAATAAAAACTGAAATTGGTAAAATTGGCCTGAATGATGCCCCCCCCTCTCAGGCACCACGGGTAGAGCAAGTAACAAAGCAAATGTTGCTCAAGATTCCGACGTGACCGAACAAGTCGCATGGTTCAATGTGCAAAAATAGCAGATAAAGTTGGTTTTTCATCGGGGACATGTTATACGATTTTGACGAAAGGGTTGAAACAGAAAGGTTTATGACCATTGGGTCCCCACCTGCTGCCTAAAAGGACAGAGAGCCACCCGTGCAAAATGTATTTTGAAATAATGCAATAAAGGCAACAAATGTGGGCTTTCTGAGCTTTATACATATTATTGAACAATAATCTACTATTATGAGCACCAATGGCGTGACATTAGCATGCAATGGTGGCGAAATGATCAGGCAAGGTCCGTATCGGCCAAAAAATTAAAAGCGCGGTAAAAGTTTTTTACGCGTAATTTTCAAATGTAACGGGTGTATTGTTCAAATTACTGTTACAAATAGTACCACTATCACCGGTCATTCATACAAGAAATGTTTGTCGGCTAAAATAAAGAAGTATCACGAAAAGAGCAGGTATAGGACCGTCTAAAGAGGCATGTGCCAAATCCATGACAATGGGGCTGTCCGCATGCGTCATCTTGTCCAAGACTTCATGAAAGAGTTACACGCTGCACAGCGTCTTCATCCTACCTTTTAGCTGGGCTTAAATCCGTGTGGCTTTTTTTTCCCATAATGACGAAAAAAGCCTCTGGCCGTCAGTATGGGCCTTCATGCTCCATATACAGTGCAATTTACCAGTGTCTGAGGGGTGTTCCAAAAGAGGCCCATTTATTGGTATATAAGTAATGGATCTCAAAACTTCAGAAGTGTGTGGGTGTCAAGGAGGATTACTTCGAAGGATTAAAGAAACTTAGAATTGAATTGCGACATAATTATGGCTTATAGAACCCTAATTCCAAAATTAATTGAACGTCCCTCGTATTCGGTAGAATCAGATTCCGATGAATTATCGCCTCCTGCGCATCATTTGATCCGTCGTCATCCGATTCACACTCGCTTTCATAAGCATCCTCGAGTGCAGGCAGGGTAACAGGAAGAGAGGGACGTTTATAGCGGACAGGGCGACAGCAGCCACCCACCATATCCCATCCATGTCTGAGTGGAGATGAATGCTGCTTCACGGCCGGCGGGGTCATTACAGCCTGACTCCCGCAGCACAGACAGTTGATAAAGAGATTGTTTACTCCGTTGGCACCTGCTGTACGAATCTGCCAACCCAGCAACCAATGGATGACTACAGCTTTGATCAATCAGAGGCGGATACCACATTATTATCAATATACGCAGTGCTGCGTGAGTCAGGCTGTAATGACCCAATCTCCTTCGCAGTTATCTCCCCTGAATTTGGATTGGGGAGATCTCTGCCGGCACAGCTTGAGTTACCAAGATTTCGGGTAATTGATTTTTTTTTTTATTTTGATTTTTGTTTGAAGAAAGTAAACATGCTTTAAGTGATGTATTAAGAATATGAGGTGTCAGATATGAATCCAAACATAAATATAATTGGATTTAAAAAATGATGTCAGAAATATTAATAAATTTTGCCATCTTTACGTTATCACGTGACATTCACCATGGTCACGTGATGTGTATGCCTGCAGTGATAATGTAATGCATTGTCGTTGTGTGGAGTTTGGTAATGACCCTGATGTAATTGATGTAGCTGATACTGATGCATATGTAACGGCTGCATTGCTCTCACATCAGCTACCTGGTATGCTTTGCATTAACAGAAAACAAGATACGATCTTTTGTAGTGGACTGGTTGCTGACGAGATGGCATACTGTATTGTGCAGTTTCCTTGTATGACCGGTTGTGATGCAAACTCCGGTTTATATGGCAAGGGTAAGATATCCCTATATGACAATGTGGCGGAGAGCCCTTAGCGAGACAGCAGCTCGGCCAGTGCGGATTAAATCTCATCATGGAGGGAGAAGTGATAGATGGAATCTTTCAGTTTACACAAGAAGTGGTCTATTGGGATAGGAAAAGTCCTTCTTTGGCTGATGCTCGTGCCACTAAGTGGAAGACCATGAAAAATAAGTCATTTATGCGACTTTCTCCTGATGGAGATATTCTCTTCCAACATGTGCTGCGTGCAAACTACTTGGCCTTCTAGTATCTTGTGCGTCACCCTGCCGTGAAGCAGCATCTATCTCCACTTGGTCATGGATTGGAGTTGGGGTGGCAAATGCCGCCCTGTCCGCTATGCAGGTCCTTCTCTTCCGGTTACCCTGCCTGCACTCGAGGAAGCTTAAAGCGCGTTCCCATTGCCGACTAAATCCACTCGATCAAGCTCGATCAAGCGATTGAGTACTAATCGAGCTTGGTCGACAAGAGTGATCGGGACGATCGAGCGTGGTCGGCAAAAATGATCGGGACTTAATCGACAAGAAATAAAGAAGAAGTCGTGTAAATACATTTGATCGAGTTTAATCGGGTTTGATCGGGGTATTTAGGCGATCGAGTTGATCAAGTTGATTTGGTCGGCAATGGGAACGCGGCTTTATGAAAGCGCTAGTGAATCGAATGATAACAGATTAAATGATGAGAAAGAGGAGATAATTCATCCAAATCTGATTCTACCTAATACAGTGATACTGAAAACACCGATTCAGATTAGATAACGTGACAACTTTTCACCGTTTCAGAAGTTTGTATTCATATCATGTAGTTCATATTTTGGTCAAAACGACATTCTAGCATAAGATCAGTCGGCATGACGTTTTAGTCTCACTTTCATTTTTTCATCGAGGGTACTTACTCGATCTTTATTGTTACGGGATACCATATTTGAGGCAGAATATTTCAAAAATCCATTGTTAAATTTCATAAACAAAACTCTTTCTTTAAAGAATGTGATTTAAACTTTTTAACAATCGACGCATTTTTAATAATCAGGCGTAGTCGTCGAGATATTAATGCTGGAAGTTGGTAATACTTTAACGAAAAAGACCGAAGCTTTCACCTCCTCCAAATGAGTGCAGGAGCGCTTTTTATGACTGACCATGTTTTTGATTTTCTGAAGGGATTGTGCCGACCGAATCAATCAAACTTATGTCAGAATAGGATTCCCCATATTTGATTCAGTGTGAATAATGTATTTACACTTGATTGTAGGTGATCTGGTTCAAAAGTAATCAATTTAAAGTTATTTTTCAAATCTGCATTGGTGGCTATCTTGTATATTTTGGTCAAAAATACATTTAGTGTAAAATAAATGTCAGAGTCGGGTATATCATGATAGACTCAGTCAGAAAAGTGTATTTACACATTATTTCAGGCTATTTACTTGAAAAGTTATTTAGATTTTATTATTTCAACATAACGTTGGCGGCCATCTTGAAAATTTTGGTCAAAACAACATTTTAGAATATAACTAATGACAGAAACGGATTCTTCGTGATAGATTCACCATGAAAAGTATATTTACAGTTGATTGTAGATGATCTTGTTTAAAAGTAATCATTTTAAAGTTACTTTTCGAATTTGCGTTGGCGGCCATCTTGTAAATTTTGGTCAAAAAGACGTATACCATAAAATTAATGTCAGAATCGGATTCTCCATGAAAGATTCAGTCAGAAAAGATTATTTACACTTGATTTTAGGCTATTTACTTCAAAAGTTATTCAAATTTTATTTTTTCAACATTACATTGGCGGCCATCTTGAAAATTTTGGTCAAAACAACATTTTAGTGTAAAACTAATATCAGAAACGGATTTCTCGTGATAAATTCAGTCTGAAAAGTGTATTTACACTTGATTGTAGGTGATCTGGTTCAAAAGTTAATTTTTCATTATGGCGGCGGCGGCCATTTTGGATTTGGCCCTGTAGCAAAAAACGCCAGCAAAATCTCGAGGGGCATGGTTTCTAAATTTTTTCTAAAAGGTCTATAGATGTCAAATCAATCGTCAAAACATGTTAGCCAAAGGATGGTCACGGATTTTGGGTATTGGACCCAACTATAGGTCTTAAAAACGCTCTATCCTAAACGTCTTAAGGACAGATCCTCTAGTTGTTACTGCACAACTTACTGCGCATATCCTAAATAAATAAATAAAGCTGTTTCAGTAATTGGCTTTTTCAGCAAATGTATTTTTTACATTTAGTAAATGTTTGGTTGATAAATGACAAGGCCCTTTTCGGTTATTTCCATTTCTCTGCTTGGTCTATTAAAAAGTAATAGCTCTCGGATAGTACATTTCGCTTTCTGTTACGCGTTCAACCTGTGGCGTTAGCGATAGGAAACGGAGCAACAAAAGCAAATTGGCGTCTTTATGAGCCAGTCCGCTTCAGATGGACACAAAAGACGACACTTTTTATTATCTAAAGCTGGTAATAAGGAAGAAAATAAATAAAAGTAGTGAAACAATTTCGGACAGAGCTGCAAAAAGTAAACCAAATTTTACTTATAACTAAGAAAACGCTTGGTTTGATACATTTTTCTTTCTTTGATTTTGTATGTATAACCAATCACTATGTCTATACCAAAAAAAAAAAAAAAGAAAAAAATAAAAAAATCTTACCGCTGTAATATTTGTGACCCGTCACGCTAAATGGGACATATCGACCCTAGACAGTCTGCGCAGTCCGCGCAGCCAGACTAGGGCCGACACTTTTCACTTGTATGTAATTTACTAATTCTAGAATGTTTCCCCTATCTTACTATATGTTCATTCTTTACAGTATCTGGTTGACCTATGCTGAGTCTGACAAGTTTATCAAAATGTGGATAATTTTACTTCTGATAAGGTCCCTTTTAGCATGACGGGTCACATTTGTTATCATCAGAAACGTTGCGAAAAAGAGCAATTTCAGCTACTTTTGAAAGAAGATTTTACTAAAAATTTCAAAATCATCACAAAATTTTCCCAAATTAATACTCATTTAGAATAAAACATATTGAACACAATAAAAACTTATTTATGTAATCCTAGTCATTTCGAATACCTTTTTTGTGGGTATTTAAGTAACACCTCACTACTGCGATTTTAGACAAGAGTAGTCTCCCTTGGAATCCAATAAATATTTAATTCGCTTGGTGACCTACAGGTTTTAAGTCATTTTTTACTTCTCATATATTTAAGTGCATGTATCAGTACAGAAAAATATAGAAAAATCTTACCGTAGGAAATAAATGGATGATCTGTCCTCACGAAATCTTTGAAAATCTCGCTCTAAAGAACGCACCTCTGGTAATGGGATTAACTTTTATCTCTGAATACACGGGTTGACGACTCGAAAAGAGAAGGATTTGGTAAGTATTGGGAGAAAAGATTTCTTATACTAGTTTTTCTCTCTTTTTTTCTCTTTACCAAACGACAAAATTTAAGAGTGATCCACTTCAAAAACTGCAACCAATGACAAAATGGATGTTATCAAAGATAGAGTTTGTGTAAAATATGTAAGTATATATTGGTCAAGACTGTCATATATACCTAGTACGTGTCTTAATAATCGTCTCGCTCAATGGTGTTATTCTGTTGCCGGCGTGTCCTGCAAAAAATGTTTTTTTTTCACATTTCAAAGACTCTACGCACATGTAATTTTAATAATTTTGGACAGTAACGAGGCGTTGTAAAAGTATCACCTAACAATTGATATTGAAAACGAATTGAAAGCAGTTTTGGTAACAGATTTGAAACAATCTATACAACGTGAAACTAGTATTTCAGGTAATGGTTCAAATAAATTTCGAACCTACAGATTGTTTAAAAGTAACTTTGGCGTTGAAGACTATCGTAAAGTTATTTTACTAACGAGGCACAGGTCTGAATTCTCAAAATTCAGATGTGGTGGTGCACCTTTAAAATAGAAACTTGTCGGTACGAAAGATTGCCCATTGCTGAACGCTTGTGTCCTTTCTGTTTGAATATTGAGGACAAAATTCATGTCATCCTTTATTGTCATACAGATTTAAGAGAAAACCTTATTGAAAAAGCTAAACTGATTGATCTTATTTTCGATAATAGATCAAACGAGGATACAATTAAAACATTATTTTGTCACCCACGTTTGATAAGAACTTGTGCCAAAACCTGCCTTGACGTAAAAAGCGTCGTAATTTGTTTCTTAATGAATAATCGCCAAAATATTTTAAAACTGTTTACAATATAAACATTATTTTAAGATTATATATTTCTATTTTTACTAAATCTAGGCATGTGTGTGAGAGTGGGAGAGGGAGTTAGTGTCGATGTGTGCTTTTCTAGAAGGAGTGTAAAGAAAGAGAGCGAGAAAGAGATAAAGTTGAATATGTGTGTATATAGAGAAAGAATCTGTATTTTTTATGATTGTTCAATAAGATCTCCTATAATTCTTTTAAGAATGGTCACATAAACATTTTATGATGTAGTTTTATCCATTTTTTGAAAATGTATATATGTGATCGAGACTTTAATAAACTATTAAATCTCTTTAAAGTCGTGAAAATAGTTTAAGTTTGCTTTGAAGTTAGAAAAAAATACATTTAATCTAAAACTTTATGGGTTCTTTTGCCATTGCCGTTGAGTATATAAATAATGGTATTCCATGTTTCTTTTCGTTTTCATTCAACATAGAGGAACGTGGATATAGTTTTAGTAAGTTTGAATCATTTAAAAAAAATCGAGTAGGCCTGTAAAGGTTTTATGTCATACTGTTAATTCAATTTAACAAATATGTGTCTCATACGAATTTGCCTTCTATATTTGGTATTCAACTTCCACTGTTATGGAAGTCTTGACTTGGATATTTACCGACATTTCTGTCCTTACACGAAATTTTGTACAAACAAATCACCAGTTGCTGAGGACTTCGTTTTCTCGGGAGATCAAGTCCCATGTTGTTTTCCATGTTATTGTGACCCGCAATGTTGGATTTTCTCGGATTGTTGTCCAGATGTCAAAATTCCAATTGAATTTAAAATGAGTAGCAAAGCATCGTGTCAGTTTGCACATTATCTGAGTGATACACTTAAAGTGGAAAGAATGGGCACGTTTTTAGCTAAAAAATATATCATACAGGACAGGTGTCCGTTCAACTCAACTGGGCCTATTGCTGATAAATGTAGGGAGATATTTGACGATATCCCAACTCTTGAAGACATTTCTGTTGTTTCTGACAACAGCCATCTTTCTAGGGTCTACAAGAACAAGTATTGTGCGGAGTGTCACGATGTAAAAAACATAACAAGGTAAGAATTGCATTGGACAATATATCGGCGATCCAAAGTAAACTTTCAAAACATTAGTCACCAAACCCATCGTGCAATTTCGCAGTTATCTGTGGTTTCGAAAATTAACGATGTTTGACGAAATATTTGAAATTCATGAAAGCCGGATAAGTTAGCCAATTGATCAATTGTCATGGATAAAGGCGAAGTTTGAGACGAAATTGTACGAAGTGGGACACTATCTACATGTATTGGTGACTGAAAAACGTTATTTAGAATATACCTTTAGTTAATTGGGAATTATTTATATTGCTGTGATCGGATGTATAACAGTGCTCATACTGTTTTACAAATCTGATTTACACCCGGGGTTATCTGACTGTTTCATCTGACAGGTGCCAGTAATTACCAAGCTAGCAATCTATATGGGTCCCAAATGGGTCCCATATGTGCACCCTTATGGGTCCCATAAGAGAAACCCATATGGGACACATATAGGATGTGCAACCGGGGGTCATATGGGTCCTATCTGGGAGGCCCATATACATGCAATATTGGACCCATATGGGTCCCAGATGGGCAGACCCATATAGACAGCCCTGATCAAACCCATTTCTATTGGCTTTCATTTAATGTTGATCGAAGTTCAATACCCCCAGAGCTTCACGCTCAGAAAGGGGTTACTATTCCCCGTCATTGAGGATTAAGGTCTCGTCAGGTTTTTCTGACGACCTTGACACTTCTTCTTAGGGTTTAATTCATAGAAATATGGTCTTAAAATGTATAATATTTTCGATAGTTTCTATAACTATCTATATGTTTTTGATATATTTATATTTGTAGATTTATTTCTATCTTTTTTGAAAATGTCTACACAAAATGATTTGTTTTAACAGAATCATATAGGATTTATCAAGCCAAATGCTTTCTTTACGTAAACGCTTTGTGAAAATATGATTTATTTTCAAGATTTTAAATTATTTCCCTTTAATATACATAAAACTACATGTAACACACTAATTGTATAGGATTATTTTAGTAATTTGAACAGTCTAATTACAGTTTAAACACTTTTAAAACGACAAAATATTCCGATGATCCAACATGAAGGCCATGGTTAAAAACGATATTGACAAAGAATGTACTACTGTACAATAATTATAGCGCAGAAAAAAACTTATACAAAAGAAGAAAATGCCGATTATCAACTTTTGCTAATAGCTCTAGGCCTATGTTTTTGTGTAATTTATTTTTCTATCAGAGAAGTCAAAACCAAATTTTGTTCGAGAAAGGGTTAGATATGTCTTATTGATGTTGCCTTACTTGTCTTACTGAATCTAATGTTGTTGTTTTTTCAATTTGTATTGAATTGATGGTCATTAATTTTGGTGGATATAAATAAGATCGTCATTTAAACTGAAAGCTTATAATTCTATAGGCTACATGATTCAGATTATGGATATATTATATATGCAAATGTATACATAATTATTCTGTTGTACATGAATGGGCGCAAGTCAATTATTGTAACTGGAACCCTTATTGTCCAAACAACATGGGCTTTCCTACATAGGTCCTATATGGGCATACCCATACGGGCTTACCCATACACAGCCCTTATACTGGGAATATGGGACCCATCTGGGTCCCTTATGATCAAACCCACATGGGCTTGCCTACATAGGTCCTATATACTCTATAGGTCAAATATGGGCCTACCCATATGGGCTTACCCATACACAGCCCATATGGGACCCATATAAGCATGTTTGCTTGGAAATGGTTATCTTCTATTTTTTTCCTGACCAATCACATAAAAGCTTTCAAGATTCTGAAAGCGAAACATAAAACAAAAATTAGGCCATGAGGTTATCAATTTTCAATGCAGAACTACCTATTCGCATGTGCTTGTCATGGACAATTATATGTATCCAGAGATTTTATTAGTTAGAGTAAATAAAGCCGATTTCGGTTTTACCAAGCTCATAGACGATAACGCCTTACTGATGCATATCAGATGTTTCTGTAAGTTAACATCGGATTTGAATCAGATAATTATACTGTTTTACCATTAAAAACAAAACTAAATTTATACAGAGAATACAAGTACAACATTGCTTTATGATGCAACATTAGATGAATCACGGCCTAAATAACGCGTGCCCATTATTTTTCATCATTGGTGGATAAGTTTATATAAAAGATAAGACTGCCACAAGCTAATGTGGCTGGCAACATTTCGTTTCATTTCATTTTCGTTTTTTTGCAAATCTGTCCATAATTGCCGGGGTTGCATATCGTCGTTGTAAATGCAAAACCTCGTATCTCGTTTTTGAAAATTTTTAAAAAAAGAGTAATAACTTTTCCCAAACTGAAATGTTTTACGTGGAAATTTGACATATTGTTCACAAATAATGTGTCATTAATGCTGATCAGTAAAAATATCTCAAAACTTGCGAGAAACGTCTAAACTGGGCACAAACGTTTGTACTTTGAAAATCGCAAAAATCGACATAAGAGGTTTTACATTTACAACGACGATATGTGTAAGCACTTCGGAAGACTTTTTGTGCGTAACACTATTTCACATATCAAGCAAGCTTATCAAGGTTAAAATTGTCATCTCCATATGGTAAGATTTAACTTCATTTTCTTTTATGAAACAGCCATACTGGAGGTGGAAATATTCTGCAAAAACTACAAAACAGAAACAAGATGACATGATGTGGTGGCACTTGGATGATATCTACGAGTCATATATGCATGCACGCACGCATACATACACTTTAATTATTTCTTATATTAGTACCCAAAACATAATATTTGGGTTTCCCCTTTTGCCTAATTACATGCCTCGTATATTCCATTTTTCCATGTTACATGCACACTAATCCAATCTCACCATTGCAGGTGGAAGGCAAGGACTGGCACAGGTACCATAGGTACCACAGGAAATTATTTGTTGTTCCAAAACGTAACACATTCAAACATGTTCGAGTATCTTCTGAATTCGACTGAAATTCAATTTTTACCAACACGAGAGGTACAAACAAGAAGTGTTCTCTGCTCTGCGCAATCCAGTGAGATAACCATAGCCAAATGCCACAATGGTACCAAACATATGGGCCTGGACGTGCACCATGAATGTCTGAATTCCGACGGTGAGTAGTCGATGTCTACAGATAAAAAAGGGGTGGGGTGGTTTGGTTTTTTTAATGTAAAGTCTCATTTAAAGGCCATTATGTTGTCAGTCGGTATGATTCAAATGGGTGACCAATTTCAAATCGGTTTGAAGCAGAGAATAATGTAAAACCTAGAAATTGCTGGATGTTGCAGATCTTGTATAAATACGCTGATGAATTTTAAGGTTCCGGAACTGTAATTGGTACACACACTTCTAGCCTTTGGATCTCTATGAACGTTTGATATATTGTAGACATTGATAAATAAAGATGTTTGACCATCTTACTTTAAAGTTAAAATTTGTAAATCAAAGGGTAGATAACTGGCTTTAAAGTTGCAGTCAATTTGAAAATATATATTTGTCAATATTTCCTTATCATTACGCTCCATAACTTACAACGAAATAGTTCATTTACCATACATACCTTGTGAAATCTGATTTTCCCGCGATTCATGTTGTTGTTTTTTCTATCTTTGCGCGACGTCACATTTTGAGGCTTATCAACAAGTCTGAAATGTTTCAAAGTAAAATCAAAGTAACGGAACAATACATGTCAATGTCCATGCCCGTATTTAATGACTGACCATTTATTTTCTACAGATTGATATTACAGTTACTACATTTATTTTGTTTGCTTCAGCACCGCTTTACCACCAAATCGCGATTCCGGTGTCGATTTCACACAGTAATCTGTTTTGCTATCTTTGTGTGACGTCAACGTTGGAGCCCGACCAAAAAATCTGCAATGTTTCTATGTACGATTCTGGTGGTCGTCAAGCGACCATGAGGTTACTGATTGATCTCCGACCAGAGGACTTCAGCATTACTACTACTACATATAATAAAGATACGACCGGACTATGCACGAGAGAGGAAATCTACGACAAGATAAATGTAAATAACATTTTCTTTTTATACAATTTTGATATAGATCTATTAAACGATTTTTGTTTGATGGTGGAGGGAAAGCTAAGATTATTGAGCGAATAAAAAAAAAAATAAAAAAGTGTTAAATCTTAGATAGGCCTTTATATTTTATTTGTAAAAAAATCCAATGTGTTTTAGTGTTATACATTGGCATCTGACCTATAGCCTTGCGCTGGTGAGATAAAGGACAGCTCATGGATAAGTGAATTTTGTCGTTATTTGCCTATAGAATTGTTTCAAGTGGTGGAAGTATTAAGAATAATATTATAAACATTTATGGAACCCTTGTCTGCTTAACAAGGGTTTTGACACATAAATTGCGGCTTTTCAACAAAAACCTCGTGGGTGCAACTTGAAGAAACAGCAGTTATGAGATTTCTCTTGAAAATGACCCTTAAAGTGAAATTTCACGATAAATTTTCATAAATTTTACTTTTATTTCTATCTGATGGAGCATATTTTCTTATAAAAATTATGAAGATTTCAAGCCAAAATACTGCGCCGTTTACGAGAAAAATACATTTTTGTGATAATATTAATCAAATTGTTGTCCACAACAGTTCAGATTTATATGCAATTTGCCATTTATGTCTCAACTTTAAAGGCGTATTTTTCGCTTATAAATTACAACTTCAAAAAACTAGATAGCATTTCTACGCATTAAAATAACCAATATTTGCATCAAGACATACTTTAAAAAATGAAATCAGAATGTTATGTCCCTTTAACACTACTATGCAATAACTTGCACGTTTTCTTATTCTTAAAACTTGTCGCCTGTATGTATAGGTAATTATAATAATAAATCCAAAGACTTAGATGATCATACACATTTTTCTTTACAAAATTGTTTCGTGGAGAACAAACATGTACCTCACTCTTCAGAAGTTTAATGTATAATGGGTTTTAGGGTTAATCTCATGTAAACAGTAATCACAATGTATAGGTATTATAAGCTCCAGATAAGAGGGGGTAGATTTTATGCTTCGCTAAATTATGTATTATAAATATAATGCTTAGGGCCCAGTGTTGTTGGTAGTCGTCGGGATCGTCTTTTCAGGGCGGTTCAAACGCGTACCCACAACACAGCTCCCGATAAGTACAATAAGTAAAATAAGTAAAAATGGATGCAAAGCTGTGTGCACTCACACAAGCTCTATGTTGTGTGCACTCATCAGGTTCGTCTGGTAGAGACAAACACAATGGGTATCCACAACATAGGGGGAAGCAAGGGAATCACTGGGTTATAAAGTTCATTACTCCCTCCTATCTGCAGTGTTGCATGTAATTCTAACGTTATTTAAAGTTGCATAAGAGGTGTTTATTTCTATGTCTGCATGTGTTCACTAATTCACTTCTTTTGTTCAGAGAGGCCATATCACGTCTTTTAATAATGTAAAAATTTTCTTCTAAGCACAAGTTACACATTTTATTAGCTGTGTTGTAAGACCTAGCTCTGCTGATTATTTTCCAACTGATGTCGTAGGTTATTTGGTTGTCTTTTAATGTCCATATGTGTTCGCTTAGCGCTGTCGATTTACGATTTTTCTCATTCCTAAAGCTAGAGGTGTGTCCATTATATCTTGTTTTGAAAGTATTTTCTGTGAGTCCTATGTATGTTTCATTCGTGTTGTTGTCGTGGCGAGTTACAGTTGCTTGGTATATTACGTTGGTAGTAAGGCAATTTCCGTCAAGTGGGCATACACTATTTCTTCTGCAGTTGCAGTTGTCTTGTGTGGGTTGTTCCCCTTTTGCCTTATTTATCACGAAGCTGTTGTGTGTCGATATGATACGTTTTATGTTTGGCATGCAGCTATAACTAAGTTTTATTGTATTTTTGTTAAGCAATTTATGTAATTTATGGCCTACGGGGAAACATTTCTCGAGTAGTTGGAAGAATTTTCTGCCAATGTTTGTGCTTACGTTGTTGCTGAACGGTGGGTTAAACCAAGTAATGTTCCTTGTTCTACTGTTCCTTTTGTTTTTGTTGTTGTTGTTTGGCTGTTGCTTAAATGTTAGTTGGTAGTTGTAACCGCTTTTGTTTAGTGCTTCCTGGTATGGTGGTGCTGCATCATTGAAAATTGTTTCGTTGGATGAAATATTTGATAGCCTTTTGTTGATGCTTTCTGGTATATTCCTTAGTATGTTAGGCGGATGGTTGTTTTCTTTGTGTACGTATAACGGCGTGTTGTTTGGTTTCATAAACGGTTTAAATGTTCCATTTCTTAAGTCTAGGGTAGTATCTAAGAAGTCTACTTGTTTTTTGTTTGCTTCTATTGTTATACGCAGGTTGTTATTTGAGAATATTTTGCATATTTCTTTTTTTATCAGCTCTATTTGTCTTGGTGTTTTTCTACACAATGCCAATCCATCATCTCTGTATAAGCCGATATTTATTTCGAGGTGTTGTAGTTGTGATAGGATATATAGTCCGACAAGCTCACATGTTTCTGCTCCGTCGTAGCTGCCCATGGTGACGTCAAATTCGGAGGTTCTGCGTTTTGACCACGGCGTGTTATTGTCATACAGCATGTCTTTTTTGGTGTGTATGATGATGTGCTTCTCTTGTTCTGTGATATTGTCATATTTATTTGCAAAATCGATGGCGTTATTTAGTAAATCCTCTGTGATTGATGGGTAAAACTCGCAAACGTCAAAGCATATGAATGAGTGTTCTTGCTTATTACTGACCTTTTTGTACCAAGATAGCACTTCGTCTGTGTTCTTCCACTGGTTCAAGTTTGTTTTCTCGATAATTTTGGCGTTGACTCTCTCCAGGATTTGTTTACTGATCTTTCCTATCTCTGATTTACAAGGGTTGATAAGTCTGCAGGTTGGTTTGTTGTTGAAGTTTGGTTTATGGTCTTTTAATGTGATAAATGCCTGGTTCTTGGCTGTTGTGTCTATTCTGTCACTGATTTCAAGCTTTTCAGCAATGTCTTTGTCTGTTGTTATGATACGTTTTTCTACCTCTGACGCGGCTTTTTTGTAATCTTTCGTGATGTTCTCCGTCATTAGTTTGTTGTATTGTTCAGGTTTTAGTTTATAAAAGTTAGTTGTTTTGTCTGCTGGTATCAATAAAGTATCACATTTTTGTATATTGTCTTTGTCAGTGCGTAATTGTTTCTGGAAGTGGCTTCTTGTATTTTTGAACTGAATATTTTGTATAATGTCTAGAATACCATCTTCAAATACCTTTAGTTCTTGGATCTGTGGTGGTGGTTTTGTTGATTTAAATCCGTAGGTTTCCTTATTTTCTGTCCTGACGTGTGGGTTAAGGAAAAAGAAAGTTCTCCATCCTACGTTTTTAATGAATTTTTCAGCATTGTTTATACATTTCACATAGTCCTTTCTGTTTGGTATTGGAATGTTCTTCGTAGAATAACCCAAGTTGATCTGTTCAAGTCCGTTATCCATGTTGGTTTTGAAAGTGCTCAACAGAATTGGAGCCTGTATAGAATGTTCCGAGTAAAACCATACACTATAGACAGTGTTCAACCAATATAATAAAATTATGTATGTTGGGAGCATTATAATAGTAAATCCAAAGACTTAGATGATCATACACATTTTTCTTTACAAAATTGTTTCGTGGAGTACAAACATGTACCTCACTCTTCAGAAGTTTAATGTATAATGGGTTTTAGGGTTAATCTCATGTAAACAGTAATCACAATGTATAGGTATTATAAGCTCCAGATAAGAGGGGGTAGATTTTATGCTTCGCTAAATTATATATTATAAATAATAAGTGGGTACGCGTTTGAACCGCCCTGAAAAGACGATCCCGACGACTACCAACAACACTGGGCCCTAAGCATTATATTTATAATACATAATTTAGCGAAGCATAAAATCTACCCCCTCTTATCTGGAGCTTATAATACCTATACATTGTGATTACTGTTTACATGAGATTAACCCTAAAACCCATTATACATTAAACTTCTGAAGAGTGAGGTACATGTTTGTACTCCACGAAACAATTTTGTAAAGAAAAATGTGTATGATCATCTAAGTCTTTGGATTTATTATTATAATGCTCCCAACATACATAATTTTATTATATTGGTTGAGCACTGTCTATAGTGTATGGTTTTACTCGGAACATTCTATACAGGCTCCAATTCTGTTGAGCACTTTCAAAACCAACATGGATAACGGACTTGAACAGATCAACTTGGGTTATTCTACGAAGAACATTCCAATACCAAACAGAAAGGACTATGTGAAATGTTTAATCAACAAGGCTGAAAAATTCATTAAAAACGTAGGATGGAGAACTTTCTTTTCCCTTAACCCACACGTCAGGACAGAAAATAAGGAAACCTACGGATTTAAATCAACAAAACCACCACCACAGATCCAAGAACTAAAGGTATTTGAAGATGGTATTCTAGACATTATACAAAATATTCAGTTCAAAAATACAAGAAGCCACTTCCAGAAACAATTACGCACTGACAAAGACAATATACAAAAATGTGATACTTTATTGATACCAGCAGACAAAACAACTAACTTTTATAAACTAAAACCTGAACAATACAACAAACTAATGACGGAGAACATCACGAAAGATTACAAAAAAGCCGCGTCAGAGGTAGAAAAACGTATCATAACAACAGACAAAGACATTGCTGAAAAGCTTGAAATCAGTGACAGAATAGACACAACAGCCAAGAACCAGGCATTTATCACATTAAAAGACCATAAACCAAACTTCAACAACAAACCAACCTGCAGACTTATCAACCCTTGTAAATCAGAGATAGGAAAGATCAGTAAACAAATCCTGGAGAGAGTCAACGCCAAAATTATCGAGAAAACAAACTTGAACCAGTGGAAGAACACAGACGAAGTGCTATCTTGGTACAAAAAGGTCAGTAATAAGCAAGAACACTCATTCATATGCTTTGACGTT
Organism: Fragum sueziense; assembly: GCA_963680895.1. Taxonomy (NCBI): domain Eukaryota; kingdom Metazoa; phylum Mollusca; class Bivalvia; order Cardiida; family Cardiidae; genus Fragum; species Fragum sueziense. The sequence continues at coordinate 47,029,008 of OY804595.1, forward strand.
TGCGAGTTTTACCCATCAATCACAGAGGATTTACTAAATAACGCCATCGATTTTGCAAATAAATATGACAATATCACAGAACAAGAGAAGCACATCATCATACACACCAAAAAAGCCATGCTTTATGACAATAACACGCCGTGGTCAAAACGCAGAACCTCCGAATTTGACGTCACCATGGGCAGCTACGACGGAGCAGAAACATGTGAGCTTGTCGGACTATATATCCTATCACAACTACAACACCTCGAAATAAATATCGGCTTATACAGAGATGATGGATTGGCATTGTGTAGAAAAACACCAAGACAAATAGAGCTGATAAAAAAAGAAATATGCAAAATATTCTCAAATAACAACCTGCGTATAACAATAGAAGCAAACAAAAAACAAGTAGACTTCTTAGATACTACCCTAGACTTAAGAAATGGAACATTTAAACCGTTTATGAAACCAAACAACACGCCGTTATACGTACACAAAGAAAACAACCATCCGCCTAACATACTAAGGAATATACCAGAAAGCATCAACAAAAGGCTATCAAATATTTCATCCAACGAAACAATTTTCAATGATGCAGCACCACCATACCAGGAAGCACTAAACAAAAGCGGTTACAACTACCAACTAACATTTAAGCAACAGCCAAACAACAACAACAAAAACAAAAGGAACAGTAGAACAAGGAACATTACTTGGTTTAACCCACCGTTCAGCAACAACGTAAGCACAAACATTGGCAGAAAATTCTTCCAACTACTCGAGAAATGTTTCCCCGTAGGCCATAAATTACATAAATTGCTTAACAAAAATACAATAAAACTTAGTTATAGCTGCATGCCAAACATAAAGCGTATCATATCGACACACAACAGCTTCGTGATAAATAAGGCAAAAGGGGAACAACCCACACAAGACAACTGCAACTGCAGAAGAAATAGTGTATGCCCACTTGACGGAAATTGCCTTACTACCAACGTAATATACCAAGCAACTGTAACTCGCCACGACAACAACACGAATGAAACATACATAGGACTCACAGAAAATACTTTCAAAACAAGATATAATGGACACACCTCTAGCTTTAGGAATGAGAAAAATCGTAAATCGACAGCGCTAAGCGAACACATATGGACATTAAAAGACAACCAAATAACCTACGACATCAGTTGGAAAATAATCAGCAGAGCTAGGTCTTACAACACAGCTAATAAAATGTGTAACTTGTGCTTAGAAGAAAATTTTTACATTATTAAAAGACGTGATATGGCCTCTCTGAACAAAAGAAGTGAATTAGTGAACACATGCAGACATAGAAATAAACACCTCTTATGCAACTTTAAATAACGTTACAATTACATGCAACACTGCAGATAGGAGGGAGTAATGAACTTTATAACCCAGTGATTCCCTTGCTTCCCCCTATGTTGTGGATACCCATTGTGTTTGTCTCTACCAGACGAACCTGATGAGTGCACACAACATAGAGCTTGTGTGAGTGCATACAGCTTTGCATCCATTTTTACTTATTTTACTTATTGTACTTATCGGGAGCTGTGTTGTGGGTACGCGTTTGAACCGCCCTGAAAAGACGATCCCGACGACTACCAACAACACTGGGCCCTAAGCATTATATTTATAATACATAATTTAGCGAAGCATAAAATCTACCCCCTCTTATCTGGAGCTTATAATACCTATACATTGTGATTACTGTTTACATGAGATTAACCCTAAAACCCATTATACATTAAACTTCTAAAGAGTGAGGTACATGTTTGTACTCCACGAAACAATTTTGTAAAGAAAAATGTGTATGATCATCTAAGTCTTTGGATTTATTATTATAATGCTCCCAACATACATAATTTTATTATATTGGTTGAGCACTGTCTATAGTGTATGGTTTTACTCGGAACATTGTATAGGTAATTATAATTTTCTCTCTCCCCTCAAGGATTTGTAAGTTGTGATTTGCATAACATCTAATGTTAAATAGTTTTTTTTTATTTTGTCGTCTGTTCGTCTTTGGACAAATCTAAATATTGTTTTGGAAATGATTAATTTGACATTTTCTCGTAATGCATGTTTATTTCAGGATCGTTGTCGAAGACTGCATTGCGCATGGTACGCCCCAATGTCTGGTAACAAATGTGTTCTCATAGGAAAAGTAGTTCCGGGTATAAGATTCTCATTTATGTTGCATCTGATCGTCAACTCATCTTTAAACAAATCCAGAGATGAAATCACGGCAGAAGAAGTGCGTGATCTAGAAAGAGCGATCCAGAGACAAACAAAATTATTCAAATGTCCATTTACAGTTATAGAGATCACAAAGTATGTACCTAAACGGTCGACCTATAGTGGGTGCTTTCGAATACATATAGTCAGGACCATCACACACAGATGTCCATTCGAGTTTCTAGTTCACCGACTTGCTGAAACATTGTCTTTATCTTGGCAACAAAATTTGAATTTAGGAAATCAATCTTTTGATATAATGGCTAACATTAACTTTCAGCCTAATCGGGATAATCGTGGAAAGAATCTGTATTTGAATGATTATGACCGCTTTTATTTGGTTCTCCTTTTCGGGAAAAACAATTTTATTAGGTACATAGCCACGGTGAGGCTGGAAATGTTCCCTTGTCCCCATATTCTACTAAATGCCCCTGAATACAACCAGCTTTTGTACAAGGTTCTAAATAAAAACAGCACAATTACAGAAATAAAACTGACGACGAATCTGAACGAAGGATTTTACGCTATCAGCAAAACTGAAATAGTTGTCTGCAGTGCGACCTTCCTGAGGCTGGTAAATCAAACGCCTTTAAATCTAGCAGAATCAATGTTGGTACTTTTTGTATTGCTATTACAGTTTATTGATTATTTCTAAATATAGATAATCTCCATGTTTATTTCTTTATCAATTTTTTGTCGCTCAAAATATTTTGAATTATCTTATTCGTCTAGAACATGCCTAAAGAATGCCTTAACAAAAGAGTGTCCAAGAATGAGTTCACAAACGTTTTACAGGAACTTCGTACCAGCAGTTTTGAGACGTTCTGACCATTTCTAAAACGCAAAACGAATGGGTATATCGGTCAGTGCATATTTTTGTAGAAAGGATATAAAAAAATATCTGGATAAGAATATCTATAAGATTGCTTATCTAGTTATCCTTTTCGACGTAAGTCTCGACTATTTTTATGACTTTAATAAATCTCTAGCCACGTGTTTGTTTGCTCATCAGCTCTTTCCTGGCATCACACATGTCTGTTTTCTTAACTTGATTTGTCAATTGTTTTGCCAAACAGTCTCTCATATCCGTATACATTTGGCTGATAAATAAATAGCAAGTCTTGCCGCATTACCGGGCATCGTTGACTGTCAAACGATGGTATCCGTCCACATATCATCATTTCTCAGCCATTCGTGCAACCTCCGCGAGATTTCGTTATCCAATAATTTGTTGTAAATTTATTGCCAAAGGAAATAAAAATATGCATTTGTCTTTGATACGCACATGACATCACTGACTAAGTGTAGGTATATCTGAATGAACGTACGAGGAAATTCATACAATAAAGACTTCATTGAAAGAGTATCGCTGTTTTTGTATGTTGTTCATTGCAAGGTCACCTATGATAGATGACGCCAAATCATAACAAAAGCAACATCTCGTCTGTATCCTGACCATTATCTTGAGATAGGAGGCTTGTCAAAAACCGACTGAACTGATTTGAACCTTACGGCATGTGCAGACAGTGGTATACAGAAGGCAATATAAATAAATTCAGATGTTCCATCTCATCTTATAACAAACAGCTAACATCTGAATTTATTCCGATTGTACTGAATGCAAATGTGAACATAATTTGTTTATAAGAGCTTGAAACGGGGATGGAAATAGCAGAGAAGACGGAAAATCAAGATTGGATTGAAGTAACAGATATTTTCAAAATCAGTTTACAAATAATTATTGGCGACCAACTAAAATATTCAGTTGCTAGTCAATAACTTTTTATATCAGTTGCTTCTTTGGCGTGTCTTCTTTAAACAGTTGAATGCATTTAACATTTTAGACAAACATCCGTCTAGTTTATTAATGCTTCCATTGCAGTGGTTTAGCTTTTCCCAAGCAACACCTGGATTTGACGTCCCTAATAGAAAATGCCTGGGAAAACATCTAAACAAAAGAAGAAACTGCTGATAACCAGCAGTTTCTCCTTTTGTCTCAATATTTTCTTGGTCAAATTTTACATTTCATTAATATCTTTAATAACATCTATTTTGTCATTTGTGGCAGTTTTTGAAGTGGATCACCCTAAAATTTTCGTTTGGAATGGGTTAATCAAATGGACAACACTAAAGGAACATCGGTATCTTCAGTTTATGAAATTTCAAAAGAATGCGTTTTGTTAGAAGAGTGCAGTCTCCGATTTTTCCCCATCAATTTTAGGAAGATGAAACGCAAATGAAAGGCTGTTGATCAATGATATCAGGAAACAAAGAGACGAACTGGTTTTTAATGACAAAGGGTGACTCTAAATGAAATCTAAGTAGATCGTTAGAAACTGAGACTTTGATATCATTTTTTTAGCACAGGAAAGTGTTTGTCCTAAACCTTCTAAATTACCTAAATAAAAATCATGTAAAAAGATGTATCAACATGACTTTGAAGCTTGAGTAAGTATAACATTTCAAACTGTTATGTTTGTAATTACCATATGGGACCTTATCGTATCATTTTTCAAGGATTACAATCCACCATTAGATTAGCAAACATTTTCATTTTGTGCAACTTCGTGCGTCAACCCACTCTCTTTCACAGAGGCTCTTTCACTTCGCCTCTGTACAGGGCTGCGGAAGTAAATGAAAAAAAAAAAAAACGACAGAGTACAAGGAGGTTTTAAAAAAACAGTCCCGTTTTAATTAGATCAATACAAACAGAATACAATCTTCTTTATAATACAAAATGAAACAGTTAAACGGTAACAAAATACCTTATCCTTCGGTAGACCACGATTCATGGGCTCCAGCCGAGTTAGCCCGCTGCAAAGATGATACGTGAGAGCAACGAACAATGACTCTGCGGGGAGAATGGCGTCAACCTAGACAATGGAAATTGACGAGGGATAAAGGTGTGTTCTAATCCGTAATTTGTTTGCAAAAAACCCTTACACGAATTTTTCATTTACAATCAATAATGTATATTTCTCAGCGTATAGAAATTAATCTAAAACTGGCAACGGAAACATGATTTTGGCATCCCTGGTAGAAAGAAGTACGGAAACATCTGGTTTGAATAGTACATTCAAGAAATCTTTTCATGAAGACATATATGGAGAAAGAAGAAAATGCGGATGACTAGTTATTCTCATATTCCCTTCATACTTTCCATGCTAGGGACTTAAAATATCTTGCTTTTCGGAAAATGAATTCTGTCGTCAGCAACACTATTGTATTTCTCCAGGTTCAAAATTGTTGTGTTTCAGTTTTGGAAAGAGGTTTTACATGAGCATACTGTTTCTTGTCTCATTAAAGTGTTTACAGATTGAGAACAAAAAAAGAGAACAAAATTAATGTAATTATATATTTTATTGAAATTCTAATATGCAGCCCCCCCCCCCCACCAAAAAAAAAAAAAAAAAAAAAAAAAAAAAAAAAAACCCGAACGCTTTTTAGAAAATGACTTGCTCAAATATCAAGTAATATGTCTCAACCAATATTACATTTACAATAAAAACGACCATTTTCTATAAGTAGTTAGAATTTTAATGAAAATATCCATCAGTTTCGAAAGTATTGGAATTCAAATGAATCCACTCGAAAATCATTTTAACACTACATCGATCTCTCCATCATGCAGCGTGCACACACTCATTGAATAAATTGACGCTTCACAATCGGTTAATATATTAAATAAAATACGAAAGTAATTTTGAAACATTTTATTCACAATATTTAATTTTCATTTCATCTTTTTTTACCAGTATATAAACTGTCAAAGTAGAGCTGCGATGTAACAAAAATGAAATCAAACAAAATATCAAAGTGTATCACAGATTCATAATAATCATGATTATGCACTTAATTTGTTACTGACCAATATGCCGGTCAGCGCTCAAATGACTAGTACTTTGAAATTAGTTCAAACAATAATTCTGTGGACTCGATTACATATATTGAATTTGGGAAAATCAGTACGTACATGTACAACGGTAAAGATTTCAATAGTTGACCGTTTACATGTACGAACAAACAAGACGCAAAATTCGATATAATGTTTGAGCGGGGGTTTTAGTGTCATTATTAAGTTGCATATAACTTTTGAATCAATATATATTTTAAATAAAAATTTGAAAAACATATGCAAAATTAATGTATCTTCGGCACTGCAAATTCAAAAACTAGATTTTTCGCTTATGCTTTGAAATATTTGACTTTGAATTAGGGTTACTTTTTTGGACATCGTGTACAGTTGTTTTAAGGGACAATCATCTAGTAAATACTTTTTCTTTTCCCAATAATAGATTTTAATTATGATTTTTCTGTAGAAAGTTGTTACCAGTTGAAAAATGAAATAAAAATGAATTGGCCATAAAGTTTGTTTGGGTTTTATCGTCAATCGTATTACATGCTCGTACAGATGCAATAGGATATATAAGCAAAGGTTAAAGTTTTTTTAAAGTATGTCAAACTCCAAGGTCTAAAGTCATTGTCAAATGTGAAAGGTCTTAGAAGGTGTCCATGTGTGAAATATCGAGGCTGTATAGGTAATAGGACGTGAGATACAGACCGGATAAAAGTTTTTTTTAAAGTAGGTTCAACTCAAATGTCAAGGTCACAAGGTAAGGTCAAATATAAACGGTGTTGGTGGCAGGTGACCATGTTTGAGATATCAAGGCTGTATGTGTTAAAAAGAACATGTGATACAGGTCGGGTTAAAGTTTTTTTTAAAAGTAGGTCAAACCCAAAGGCCAAAGATCATTGTCAAATATGAACAGTGTTTGTGGGAGGTGTCCATGTGTAAAATATCAAGCCTGTATGTGTACAAGGACATGAAATATAGGCACGGGTCAAGTTTTCTAAAGGTATGTCAAACTCGAAGGTCAAGGTCACAAAGTCCAAGGTTATGGTCAAAAGTGAACGGTGTTGGTGGAAGAGGTCAACGTGGGAGATATCAAGAGTGTATTGTAAAAGGACATGAGGTAGAGGCCGGGTTAAAATTTTTTTTAAAAGTAGGTCAAACCCAAAGATCAATGTCACATGGTCTAAGGTCATGGTCCAATGTGAATGGTCTTGGTAAGAGGTGTCCATGTGTGAAATATCAAGCATGTATGTGTAAAATCACACAAAATAGAAGCTATGATAACGTTTATTTTTAAAGTAGATTTAACTCCAAGCTCAAGGTCACAAAATCCAAGATCCTAGTCAATTGTGAAAGGTCTTGGTAGGAGGTGTCCATGTGTGAAATATTAAGCCTGTATATGTAAAAGAGCATGAGATAATGGCCGTGTTAAGGTTATTTTAAGGGTCAACAAAGGGCATCAACTCCAAAAAATTGATCGGCAGAGTAACAGTTCTTGTGCAATGCACCTCTCCAAAATAAGATCTATCCGCCAAGGCTGTATGTGTAAAAGGACATGAGATAGAGGCCGGGTCAAAGGTTTTGAAAGTAGGTCAAGCTCAAAGGTCAATGTCACATGGTCTTAGGTCATGATCCAACGTGAATGGCCTTGGTAAGAGGTATCCGTGTTTTAAAAATATCAAGCCTGTATGTGTAAAAGGACACGAGATAGAGGTCATGGTTAAGTTTTTAAAAGTAGGTCAAACTCCAAGGTCAAGGTCACAAGGTCCAAGATCCAAGTCAAATGTGAAAGGTCTTGGTAGGAGGTGTGCACGTGTGAAATATCAAGCCTGCATGTTTGAAAGGACATCGGATAGAGGTCATGTTAAGGGCTTTTGAAAGTAGGTCAACAAAGGACATTAACGCCAAAAATATGATAGACAGAGTAACGGTTCTTGTGCACTGCACCTCTCCATAATAGGATCTATGCATCTATGAAATTTCATGAATCTACCTTAGATACTTTTCAAGCTATGCTCCGGACAAGGTTTGGTCTACGGACCGACCTACACTTGCAAAGCAATATACTTCCATTTCCTTCGAAAGGGGAGCATACTAATTCAAGATGATAATATATCTATAGGTCATCGCACTTATAAGTGAATTACAGCTTATCTTAACCATTTATACATGAATAAAATGACGCAAAACGGTGGTACTTTCAAGCCCACTTACAATTGTTTTTGCTCTAAACCATCGTTTTCCATCTTAAGAAAAGCAGTTTCATAATAACAAATACGCTCTAACAGTCGGCAAATGGTGAATAGTAAAAACATGTCACATTGTCGAAAATCTGGTAGCAAAACATACCTGGTGCGAAACATTGAATTAAATCCACTTTAGTTTAGTGACATTTCTCCTGGAATAAATCCATGGAGTCATGTTTAAAGGGACTACCATATGCTTTTGAAATAGATATGTTAAGACCATTTCCAAAGCATCGATAGATTTAACGACCATAAAAGATGGGTTTAAGAAAATATCAAGCAAAAGAAAGAGAAGAAAGGAAAACATCTGGAAACAAAGCTGTTCTCCTTTTGTCTCAATAATTTTGCGATATCATACACGAATCATAATTCTAGCGACTACAATTTTGTCGTCTGCAGCAGCCTTTAAATTGGATCATTCTGAGTGTGTCGTTTGGAAAAGTCTTAAAACAGCTAGTGTTTTTTTCAACGTCTTTATATATATATATATATATATATATATATATATATATATATATATATATATATATATATATATATATATATATATATATATATATATATATATATATATATATATATATATATATATATATATATATATATATATATATATATATATATATATATATATATATATATATATATATATATATATATATATATATATATATATATATATATATATATATATATATATATATATATATATATATATATATATATATATATATATATATATATATATATATATATATATATATAAACTGATGTAAATCTCTAAATTTTTTAAACGAAAAATTATTTGGCAAATATGCCATATGCCTGTTTTTCTATTCAATTTGCGAAAATGATTAACTTATAAGTAAGTGTGAGCTTGCCTTCTACTATTTTTCTTTAATTTTTTTCATACACATTTTGACCATCATGGAAAAATACATTTAGAAAACATTTGAAAGAAAAAAGTTATACGTGTGTACCAGGTTTATTTTTTCGTTTTTTCTTCTTCTGTTGCCTCAATGTTTTCTATAATGCAATAAGAATACGTTTTTGTGTAAACTGTGTTTACATTTTGTACATAAACACATCTGATTGCTCGAATTATCAGATTGGGCCAATTAAGTTTGTTGTTACAATTTCGCAAAAAATAATCTTGCAACCGTTGATAATATGTGCCCAAAGTCATGGTGGATAATCACGTGACACAACAATTTAAGAAAATCTTCAATAATTGTGTTAATACGGGACCAATTTGAATTCGGTTTGAAGCAGAGAATGTGAAAAGATGTCACGCATTAGACGGACGCGTTTGTTTTTAGAAAAACCAATGAAATTTTGGTTGATATTCAAAAACTTTTATATCTGTTGATTTTTCAAAAATCTATCACGTCCGGCTTATTCCTGATAATTTTCCACATTCTCCGCTTCAAATGGAATTCAAATTAGTCAATTATTAACATTATTATTGATAGTTTTCTGAAATTCTAAGTCTCGTAATTATTCATCGTGAAATTCTCTAGATTAGTTTCATTATACATAATGTTCTTTGTCACAAACAATAGTTTTAAATAGCAAAGAATGTTGTGCAAAAATAGACTATATTTAGCGTTATGTTTTGAAAAACCGTCGGCGTTGTTATAAAATGTTCTAACTACGGCTTGAATCAAGCCGTAGTGACAAGATTTTTTTAACAACACCTACGACAAACCATTCGTTTGTCCGAATTGACGTCATGGATAAATAGATAAAATTGTTCCCTATTGGAGAAATCGAGCATTTTCCGGAGAAAATGTTGGTTACCAGCAGTTGCTTTCTTTTGAATCAATGTTTTCACAAGCCTTGTCTGAATGGACGTCAAAACTAGTTCTTGTTTTGGAAAAGGTAATTGGTATATTACTAAAGCTCACAATAAATGACCTGGCATGGCATCTCTAGCTAATAACTAGAATTGCTCTGCCATGTCATGTTTTGTACGTTTTACCGATTGATAAACTACGTTTATATGATGTGAACTATTCAAGATAAAGAAAATAAACTACTCTTATAACGAAAACAGTAAGCTCATGCAAACAACATGTTTCTATTGCGGATGAACCTTTTGTATTTGGTGATACAATACTGTTGTCATGGGAGCCTTGTTTTGGATGTTTACCGACGTTTTTGTCCTTACACGAAATTCTGTTCTAACGAATCAACGGTGGCTGACCACGTTGTTTTCTCGGAAGACCAAGTCCCATGTTGTTTCCCATGTTATTGTGACCCGCAATGTTGGATTTTCTCGGATTGTTGCCCAGATGCACAAATTCCAATTGAAAACAACATGAACGCTAGAGCATCATGCCAGTTTGCACATTATCTGAGTGATACATTTAGAATTCGCAGACGTGGTGCGTTTTTAGCTCATAAATATATCATTCAGGACAAGTGTCCGTTCAACGCAACTGGGCCTATTGCTGATAAATGTGCCGAGATATTTGACGATATTCCAAGTCTTGAAGACATTTCTGTTGTTTCTGATAGCAGCCATCTTTCTAGGGTCTACAAGAACAAGTATTGTGCTGAGTGTCATGGTGTGAAAAACGTAACAAGGTAAGGATTGTATTGATAAATATACTAGGACAAAAAGAAACGCTGGGTACATAAAATATGCAACACATATTTTATTGCTTGGCCTAGAATATAGAGAATATATGGTTGGTGCCGAGATGGATAAAGTTTATTCGGCTAGGCTTAGAAAACTGAAAAAGGCGAGCTTTAGCCCGTTTTCAACTGTTTTTGTAGATTTTTCGACGAATTTATGTTATTATGCCATTGTTTACGTCGAAAATTGATAAGCATAAATCAGCTGTTCCGTATCGATAGCCGGACCGAATCACGCATTCTAAATTATGTGCATACGCCTTGTCAAGGAAGTAGTGCGTAATATTCGCTGTTATTTTCATAAAAAAGCGTAACGGAAAATGGTACTTTTTAAGTTTTTTTCAAGATCTTTATATTTTTTTCCAAATTTTACGCCTTTTTAAAAAAAATAATCATATTTTTGTGGATCGAAACTTTCCTGTCATTCGTGACGTAGTGACCTACAAACCAGTTTCTCAACAAACATGTGTTTACTTTTGGATTTAAAGTGGGACAAGTTAAGTTTCAACATAAATAACGGTATGTTCAGCTTTATTTGTACACTTATTAACGTATATATACATTTAGATTTGTTACATTCAGTGTTGCCCCACTAAATAGCGATGTTAAATCTTGTGAGGAATTACAAATATTGACATTTGTGGACCCTACTGTGGCTACATCTGGGTGGGTGGGGTTACTCACACAGACATTATGCAGAGAAGGCTGATCAGAAGAGGTGCTGACAATTACAGTAGACGTTAAATTGTCGGTACTCGATTCTGGACTGGTGACAGTTGAAGGAATTTGTGTTGATCTTGTGTTTGACAAAATTTTAGATATTTCTCTATGTCTATTTTCAGACATGGTGCTGTAATTCAATATGGATTGAACATTTTTATGCCCACTTATCTGCATAATGTCAGTGGGAGCAACCCCACTGTCCCTTAACTTCGACACGAGGTGCTTCCTTGTTGCATAATTTGTCAAATTTTTACTGGGATTTAGGCCACCTTCAGCACACATATTTCTTAACATGGAGGAAAGTTTTTTCTCTCCTAGCCTCATTTTAAGGAACCATTTATCCTCATCACAGGTTATAGGTGTTGTCCTTGGGGCCAAATAAAATGGATGTTCATCATCACAAAAATTGGCTGGACGTTTTGACGCATAGAGTTTAAACATTTCGATTGGACAACGTTCTGGATCTGACGGCCTTGCCCATATTTTAGGGCGCACTTTTCGGATGTCTGTGACGTCGCTTCCCGTCCTTGTCTTAGTTTGTCTTTCCTTGAATTGGAGGAATTCTGTACCATCATGACCCTTGTTAATGGTGATATCTCCCCATCTGTAAAGATAAGATATGAATAAATATAACAATTCTCTAGAATGTGTCTGTTTGAGCAATTATTGTATGGCACAGAAAATATTGAAGGAAAAGGAGAATTTTCTTCTTTCCCTGCAATGTTTTCTGCCCCACTTTCCTTTAAGGACATCCAAATTATTTCTAGTTTTAGGAAAGATTTCAAAAGGCTTTTAAAGAGGATTTTATGAATTTGACGCTCATAAATTTGTAAATTTTGAAAAGCAAAATCTTGAATTTCTTTAAATTGTCAAATAAAAATGGGTGAAAAATGTGGTTGTAACATGTACATACTTTCTTACTTGCAAAAGGTATATTATACAGTTTATGGTAAAAATTAAATATGCATAGGCTACTAGAATACAGTTTAAAATAGCGCAAACTTTGAAATCATGTCTGAGGGTTCGATTCCCTCCCCAGACTTTATAAATGGCTGGTGCCCTAGGGACAATTGTGTCTGGTGGTCCCACATGATTTTGATCTTAACCCTTTCCAAAACAACAAAATTTTCTGACTGTATTAAAATTAAGATCTGTTGCTCACACAACAAAATGATAAAGAAGATAGATTTTGTGAATACTCTTATAAATTTCAAGAGAAAATATTGAGACAAATGGAGAAAATGTAGATTGATCAGCAATTTCTCCATTTGATTCAATATTTTATCATTTTTTGCCTATTTACCACAGCCATTTTCCTTGTTTTGGAAAGGGCTAATCTAAAATCAAATTTTACATGTCAAACAAATTACAAATTAGAAAAGTTTCATGAAAAAACAGTGTCAATTGTGTTTTTATCCAAATTTCTGGCATTTGTATTCAAGACATACAATAACAAATCCTATGCTTATGATTTATCACTATTCTCTTTTTAAATCTTACCTCATGTTGTAATTTTCTGTTGTTCCACGCAAGCCCAACAAAATACAGTTGTTAATCCAAAGTGTATTGATCAAGGCCTTGGGACTTCTCATTCCCAGGATATTCCTCTCATACAGAAGATCAATTTCTGCATCCGTTATAGGATCTGCTGCATGTGGTTTATTTCCTTTCCCCATTTTCTTCAAGCTTTTCTGTTTAGCTGCAAGGGCATCACGTGTCAATTGAAAATAATTAGTGGCTCCTTCCTGCATTATTTTAACGGTGTATCGGTGTCTTTTTAAGTGTCTATCGATACTGGACACCATATTCCGAATTGTTGTTGGCTCGTATTCACTTCCATCAATTTTCCTAATGGACAGAATGAAATTGGCTAAAAGTTCATCCAAACTTTCCGGGGTTAGTAGGTGAATATCACTGTTCTCTCCCTTACTTTTTAAGAATCTCCTGAATTTGGCCACATCCTGCAATGTTTTTTTCATTGTGTTTTTGTTTTGTTCTGCCACAATTTTTGATCTGACTTCATCCATAGACAGTTGAAGGAAGTTGTCTTTTGGAATTTGTTGTTCAGTTCTCTCCAATAATGCAGCGGTTGGGTCCCATTCGGTCAAAAAGTCCTCTAGATCTACATCAGGACTAATTAAATCCCTAATTTCTGTCTAAGATACTTCTCTTACAGTTGGTTTTGGTGGTTCAGTTGGTCCTGTCATTGGATTTTGCAAAACAACCTCCTGATGTGGGATCTCTTCCTCCTCGGGTGCTTTAACTAACCCTTCCCATATTACGTCAAATGTTCCCTGACTCATGTAATCAGACATCTTGGCCAGATATTTCGATTTTTTTCAAGAAACACTTGTTTACTTTTTGCTGTCAGATTAGAATAGCAGCCGAAAATGCTGGACATGCGTGGAGGCCAGCTTCAGCACGCGCTCTGTGCTAAGCTTCTCCTCGACGAAGGGGAATAAAATGGACAAAAGGCTAAAAAATAACAACGAATTGATATTTTTCTCTATTATCAATTTAATAACCATAACAATTTATTATCAGCGGCGACTTCACCAACTGTCAAATCAGCGTTATCGTTAATAACCTCGTAACGCGTATGAATACATACCGGAAGTGCCGAATAAAGATAAGTTTATTAGGTCACCCCTTTATTAGGTCAATGTTATGAATGGAAACGGGATAAAATGAAAATCGCTCAGATTAATGTGTCGTTCGCTGTCGAGCGGTAAACACGTTTAAAACTACATAATACCTTACCTCTTCGCACCATGAGAGTCATGTGCTCAAATGCAAGAATCCCTTGCAGGGGAAGGTCATAGAGTTTGCTCAAGGAAATTTTCAGTTTATTTGATACCGTTCAAGTATTCGGATCGATTTTTCAACGTTTACTTCAAATTAAGCAATTTGCATCAATGCCGCGATTGTCGGAAGTCGAGCGGGGACAAGTTAAAGCAATGCTTGTACAGGGTAAAGGCCAACATCAGGTTGCTGCACATTTTGGTGTGTATATTCGAACTATTGAACGTCTTGTTTAACGTATTCGAGTGACGGGGAGGGTCAATGACCGACCGCGAAGTGGACGTCCTTGTGTCACGACGCCACGTCAGGATGACACTTTTCCACTTACGTAATTGCCATCTCACAGCTAACAAAACTGCAAATATCACTATAGGCATTCGTAATCGCCATATTCATCCCGATACAGTTCGAAACGGTTTACGCGACAATGGCCTAAGAGTCCGACGTCCCCACGTCGGTCTGCCGCTAACTCCTGTCATCGTTACAAAGGGTGTATTTTTTCACATAATAAGCATCGGAAATCGATTGAAACTTCAACAGTTGGTTTAATGCAGATGGCATTTCTTACAAAATGAATATAATAATGCAATAATACAATTTATCCCCTAAACAATCATTAGAGGTTACCCGGCGTTTCTTTTTCGTTCTAGTATATATATATATATATGTCTATAGACAGCTCAAACTTAAATATTCTAACATTAGATACACTTCGTGTAACTTCATGGTTCATATTCCAAGTCTTGAAGACATTTTTGTTGTTTCTGGTAGCAGCCATCTTTCTAGAGTCTACAAGAACAAGTACTGTGCTGAGTGTCATGGTGTGAAAAACGTTACAAAGTAAGAATCACGAGTATTTGGGCAAGAATTTGATCTAGGCGACATGAAGTTAAGTCCATCATTAGATACCAAACTATTCGTGCAACTACGCGATCATATTTAGCGACGTAAACATACCGAGTTAGCTGGAATTAGTTTTTTGAAATCCGAATAACCTCGTACATTTCCGTTGTCACGGATGGCGGAAAGGTTGCCGACGAAGTTGCACTTTCGTTTGAAAAAGCTAGGTATGGTATCTGATGATGGATGGAAAACATCAATTATTTTTATTTCAAGTGAAGTATGAATTCAAATATGTCAACGGAATATTAACGGAATTATTGAAAAAAATATCGAAAACATAGTGTCACTTAATAATCCGTCGAGAGAATGTGTCATTCGTTGTCGGTTTAAGGCAAGGACTGACATAGGTAGAACTACCAGAGCTACAGTTAAATGCACCTTTACTTTTATTGTTCATCAAAATCTATGATGTGGCATCTTCGCTAGCCAAGGTTGAACCCACCTACGTTTGTATTCACCCTTGGATTTAGTCCGATTTTCTTGAAATCGCGAAACCCCGCCTAGCGGTTGTTCTGTTGGTTGCTATGGAGCAGCAATCAATCAAACGTCGCGTTCTAAACGCATTTGACGTTTTTCGTCCATTTTTGATGACGTCATTGACGCGGGTCCTCTTTCGCGGTCTACGGACTAGGTAAAAGTTAGCTGCCTTTTGGTCGAACCGCCGCAAGTAAAATAGTTTGTCGAATAGAAATAGAAAATTGCTGTCTATTGCAGTGAAATTCTTGGGAAAGAACCGCCCATCTTCGCGCTTTTTGTGTTGCAAATGCAATGCCTTTTCCCGCCCGTTGTCATGAATTGTTTACTCATAATAAATATGTGTGTATCGATTTGATCGGTTCCAGCTAGGTCTCGCTGGAACCAATGAAAACGCTTTACAGGACACAAAGAAAATCGGACTAAATACGCCAAGAGTCGTAGATGTCACCCTTGGCCTACGAAGATTATGATGGAGGTACTCATTGAGTATCCACGAAATAGGGTTTGGAATTGTAATAACAAAGTTAGAATGCCCCATCTCTAGCTCTGATTCTTTGTAGGTGGAAGGCAAGGACTGGTACAGGGACAACTGGAAAAGGAGAGTTACTGGCCAAAGACATAACGTATGCTAATATGTACGAGTATTTTCTCAACTCGAGTGAAATTCAATTTTTACCAACACAAGAGATACCGGCGAGGACTATCCACTGTGGGTTTTTGAAGAGACAGAAGTGCTACAACGATACCAATCATTTAGGCTTGGACGTGCACCAGGAATGTGTAAATTCCAACGGTGAGTATGTTAACAAAATCCCACGATTTCGATGTCGCGCGAATCTCATTTGCCAAACAATTGGGATAGACTACCTGAATCGATCGTTAATAATCTTCTACAAGTTTATCTTTAGTCATTTATTTTATGTCGTTTCCATGCATACTTCCATCGCCGAGACCTTTCGTTGCTTTTCCATATTTTCTCTGCAATGGGCAAACCGGAATATAACCCAAGAGTTAAACTGTCTACATGTTTCTTTCGAAACATAATTAGGTAAACAAATAACTGAATAATAAATGCTTCAAGTCTTTTATGGGTCAACTTTATTTGGACTGGCGTGTCCATGCTAGATATGTCATTGACCAGAACAAAGGGGGACATTCAGAGTTTGCATCACTGTGTGGTGCATTCTAATATTTAAAACCAAAATGTAAGGCATTTTAGCACTGGTACCTTGTTTGCACTATCTCTAAAGGACCAGCGTTCCGTAAATATTGCTTCAGAAGTACGGATAAGTAACGTTAGAAACATACTAGTTTGTTTTAGAAGGACTTTAAATGAAATTATTGCGAAACTTCCCTGTACCGAAATAATCTAGCCATACTGGTTGACCAATCCATATGATATTTCTTGAAAATAATTATGTTGACCAGATTGTACGAGGATCTCGTATGTTGGACAACATAGCATAATTATATGCCTTTAAGTATTCTAAATATTGGTCTATATAAGCAATATATCGTCGCTTTTCAACGAAAAACTCTGAACTTAAAACAAGATATTTTGGTTTGCTTCAGCACCACTTCACCATGGGATCGCGATTCCGATGACGACTTCATACCAAAATCTATTTTGCTATCTTTGTGCAACGTTGAAGTTAGAGCCTGATAAACAAATCTGCAATGCTTCTGACCCCGATTATGGCGGACGACAATCATCCATGTATGTAATGATTGATCTAAGAGCAGAGGATTTCAAAACTTCTACTACTACTAACAATAAAGATACGACCGA
The DNA here is from genome assembly GCA_963680895.1 of Fragum sueziense. Taxonomy (NCBI): domain Eukaryota; kingdom Metazoa; phylum Mollusca; class Bivalvia; order Cardiida; family Cardiidae; genus Fragum; species Fragum sueziense. The sequence continues at coordinate 47,046,688 of OY804595.1, forward strand.
GCTCTGTACATGGGAGGAAATCTACGACAAAATACACGTAAATAACAGTTTTTCTTCTAACCATTTATGCCCCCTTTCGTAGAAAATGGGATTATATTATTTTGCAAGTGTCGGTATGTCGGTCCGACGGTCAGTAGTCCAAATCCTGTCCGGAGCATAACTCGAAAAGTATTAAAGGTACAATCATGAAACTTCATAGGTGGGTAGATCGAATTATGGAAGGGTACAATGCACAAGAACCGTTACTCTGCCGATCATATTTTTGAAGTTGATTTTCAAACTTAATTTTTGTCCGGAGCATAACTCAAAAATTATGTAAGGTAGAAGCATGAATCTTCATAGACGGATACATATCATTATGGAGAGGTGCAGCACACAAGAACCGGTACTCTGCAGATAACTATTTTTGAGTTATTGCCTTTATTGATTTTCAATTTAATTCTTGTCCAGAGCCTAAGAAAACTTTAACCTGGCCTATATATTATGCCCTATTACATATACAGCCGTAATATGTCAAACATGGACACCCCTTCCCAAGACCTTTGACATTGTGACCTTGGCCTGGAGAGTTTGACCTACTTTTAAAAACTTTTGACCTTGTCTCTATCTCATGTCCTTTTACACATACACCCTTGATATTTCAGACTTAACCACCTCCTACCAAGACCTTTCACATGTGCATATGATCTTGTGACATTGACCTTGGAGTTTGACCTACTTTTAAAAACTTATACCTGACCTCTATCTTGTGTCTCTTTACACATACAGCCTTGATATTTCACACATGAACACCTCCTGCCAACAAAGGTTCCCATTCAACCATGACCTTGGACCTTGTGATATTGACATTGGAATTTGACCTTCTTTTAAATAAATTAAATCGGGCCTATATCTCATGTCCTAGTAAACATACAGTCTTGATATTTCACACATGGACACATCCTACCAAGACCTTTCACATTTGACCATGACCTTGGACATTGAGACCTTGACCTTAGCGTTTGACTTACTTTTAAAAAACTTTAATATGGCCTATTTATATGTGTTTCATACATACAGCTTTAATATTTCACACATGGACACCTCCAACCAAGATCTTTCACTTTTGATCATGACCTTGGACCTTGACCTTAAAGTTTGACATACTTTTAAAAGACTTTAACATGACCTATATCTCATGTCCCATTACACCTACAGCCTTGATATTTCACACATGGACACCTCCTACCGAAACCTTTCACATTTGACCATGACCTTGGACCTAGCGGCGTTGACCTTGGAGTTTAACTTACATCAAAGGAAGGCCCTTGAGGGGGCACATATATTTTACAAACGTCTATTGTTCTTTAACGTTCCGGACCCATAATGGGTGTAATTAGTAGAAGCACTTCTAGTAGTTAGATTTCCATGAAAGTTGGACATGTTGAAGACATCAATAAATAAATATGTTTCACTGTTTTACATTTTGGATTGATTGAATCCAAGGGCAGATAATTGGCATTAAAGTTTGCATTGATGTCTATGGGAAAATATCTATTTCGTGAATGATTTTAAAACTAAGAATAATTCCAAAATATTACTAGATGCCGAAGGGCAACATGTCGAGCCCGCTCATTTTGAAGAAAGAAGACCATACCTATGTCTACAGCTGTCATTACAATGGCGTTGTAAAAGTGGGGACAAAATAAGTTGGAATGATGGGGATCATGGTGAGACAGTTTATTGTTCACAAAATATTACATGTCTATGTATTTATAACGAGATACCAGAATGGATTAATTTGAGTATACATATGTGACCCGTCACGCTAAAAGGGACCTTATGCTAAGTCCATAAAACCAAATTCCGAGAAATATACCAGACCAAGCAGAAGTCCATCCGATGTCGTATTTGGAAAACGAAAATATTGTAAGGTAGAGAAAACATTCTAGATTCAGAAAATACTTAAACGTGAAAAGTTTCGACCCTAGTCAGGCTGCGCGGACTGCGCAGACGGACTAGGGTCGATACTTTTCACAAATCCGATAAGGTCCCTTTTAGCGCGACGGGTCACATATAAGGAAAATAAGCCATGCCCCCTGGCACCCATTTTTTGTACGGATCGGAATAATTTGAACATTCTGAGAAGTACGAAAATTAGCTGCACGTAGCTGTACGTGGCCATGTTTTTTACGGATTGAGATAATTTGAACAATCTTGGTAGAGGGCCATCCAAAGAATATTTGTGCCAAATTAGTTTGAAATCTGGGCTGTAGTTTTGGAGGAGATGAATTTCAAAGTTTGACTATATACATAAAAAATCAACTCATTTTTTACATTTGACCTCAAAGTTTGACCTTGACCTTTCATCTTGGAATCTGGTTCTTGCACGCGACACTCCATCTTACTGAGCTTGACATTTGTGCCAAGTTATTTCTGAATCCCTCCATCCATGGTGAAGTTATGGCCCGGACAAGCAAAAATCATCTCATTTTTGACATTTGACCTCCAAGTTTGACCTTGACCTTTGAGCTTGGAATCTGGTTTTTGCACGCGACACTCCGCCTTACTGAGCTTGACATTTGTGCCAAGTTATTTCTGAATCCCTCCATCCATGGTGAAGTTATGGCCCGGACAAGCAAAAATCATCTCATTTTTGACATTTGACCTCCAAGTTTGACCTTGACCTTTGAGCTTGGAATCTGGTTCTTGCACGCGACACTCTGCCTTACTGAGCTTGACATTTGTGCCAAGTTATTTCTGAATCCCTCCATCCATGGTGAAGTTATGGCCCGGACAAGCAAAAATCATCTCATTTTTGACATTTGACCTCCAAGTTTGACCTTGACCTTTGAGCTTGGAATCTGGTTCTTGCACGCGACACTCTGCCTTACTGAGCTTGACATTTGTGCCAAGTTATTTCTGAATCCCTCCATCCATGGTGAAGTTATGGCCCGGACAAGCAAAAATCTTCTCATTTTTGACATTTGACCTCCAAGTTTGACCTTGACCTTTGAGCTTGGAATCTGGTTCTTGCACGCAACACTCCGCCTTACTGAGCTTGACATTTGTGCCAAGTTATTTCTGAATCCCTCCATCCATGGTGAAGTTATGGCCCGGACAAGCTCCATCCGGACGGACGCACGCACTAACGCACGCACGCACGCACTAACGCACTAACGCACATACACCGAACCGCCATTGTGACAACTATGTCGAGCTCACCGCAAGCGGGCTCGACAAAAACGGTAGAAAATTGAAAATTATTAATTTGCTCCATAACATACAAAACTATAGCATGTTTACCCTCAACATTTTGTGAAAACGGATTTTTTGTGATTTAAGGGCAGATAATCAACTAAAATTTAAATACTGAGGGAGTTAATACATCACATCAAGTCAGGAACATCTACTGATTATTTACCATTCACATCATAACATGTCATTTTGAGTTTTGACATACATATTTATTACATTCCTAGCAGTGAAATCCTGTAATTCACAGTGAAATAAATTTTGATATTCACTGCAGTGAAATATTTCACTCCTGCCGTAATTAAGGATCTACTTTTTTTTCAACCCAGTGACATTATTAAGAGTCTAATGTGTATATTTCATGAGCTTAAATGTTGAAATTGACAATTCAAATTCTTAAGAAAATACTAAATTTATTATATGTATACAGATCTACATATCCGACTCAACCCTCCCCCCCTTTATGAGAAGAGTAAATAAAAAACAACAAAAACTAGTGAACCAACAAAACACGAATCATGCATGCATAACATCCGAAATATGGATGTAAAATTAGATCTACCTGCAAAAAAGAAAGACATTTATAAAGAACTAACCTATATTCTTTGTTTTCGTCCTTATCCTACTTATTTAATCACGGAAGCGAAGATCTATCCAGCGCTGTCCAGGGTGTTGAAGGGAAGTAGGAAATGATGAACATGACGAAATTCGTCCCGTGACATATTCAAATCACCCGAACAGACTGCTATTTCTACGTCTGCTCAAAGCAACCGAACGACACATCACAGAATTTGATAAAGATTGTTACATGACCACTCCCTTTGTCTAAAACACGCTCAATCAATAGTTTTCCGCTGTAAATTCTGTTTATTTCATGAATCTGTCATTCCAACTGTTGACCTTGTTGTTGTTGTTTTCTTTTTACCTTAGACTAGAATTCTGGAAAATTTAGACTAGAAAGCTTGAATTTTATTCAGTTCGCTTTTTGTTCTGTCATTAGAGTCGTTTTTGGTGATTCAAAGTCAAGATAGATGCTTTATTCTTCGCTCACTTCAAAATTTAAACAAAATGGCGGTCATTTTTTTCTGAATACACAAAGAACATGTATATATGCGCGGTGTACAGAAGCATTTGATTAGATTGGAATAAAAACGTTTTTTTGCCCCAAATTGAGGATTAAATTCATTGAATAGGTATGTAATAAATAGATTAACTAACTGAAGATATGGAATTTAGCGGACTCGTTTTTTCAACCTCATCACACCCCATTCTCGTGAAATAATTTTCATATTCCAAATCATCAGTTAGTTAATCTCTATATATTCTGTTTTTAATCGGGAGACAGGGCGGAGCCTAATAAACGGTTCATTACATTTAAGCTTGAGGAGAATCAGCCTTCTCGATAAGCGGTAATTCGTCGGTATTATTGCAAAATAGTATAACTACAGCGTAAATCAAGCTGTAGTTACGAGTTTTTATAATAACACATTTTTTCAACTGCACATTCTTTCAATTTCGAAATGTGTTCATGCTCGTGCGGCACGTTTTTCTTTTATATCAACCAAAGTATCGAGAAGTAAACTCGTCGAATAACCTCTTTGCTTAGCCACACTCTGAAAGGTGAATAAAAACGGAATATATACTAGGCAAAAAAAGAAACGCAACTTCCTTTTCAATTCCTTCTTACGCAAAGACAACAAATCAGATTTGAACAAAATGTAATACATCTAAAGCATTAACATTTCACCTTATAAATTCCACAAAATCTTGTTTGTTGTAAATTCCATTAATAAGAAAACACCCAGTTTACACCGGGCGTCAACACAGTTTGACAAAAAAAGTGTATGTAGGTCGAAAAACACATTCTCTTTCGTTCAGTTTGGACCGATTTTTGAATGTTGTGAAGTCCATGCGATTCATTAGCGGTCTCCATTGCATTCTTAAACCTATCCCGTAGCTGGCGTTAACCTGATGATACGGTTCTGCCTAGACCACGGTGGATAATCACGTGATGCAACAATTTCAGAAAATTTTTAACAACTTTGTTAAAAATTGACCGATTTGAATTCGGTTTGAAGCAGAGAAGGTGGTAAGCCGTCACGCATTAGATGAGCGTGAAAACCGTTAAACTTATAAAAAAAAATATTAAAGATACACCAAATTTTGTGTTTATCTTCAATAACTTTTTCATCAGTTGATTTTTCAAAAATCCACGCTTCCAGGTTATTCCTGACATTTTCCCGCCTTTTCTGCTTCAAACCGAATTCAAATTGGTCAAGTATTGACAAAGTTATCGAAGATTACCGGAAATTCTAAGTTACGTGATTATACACCGTGCAGACGTCATATCTCTTGCACGTCCGCTCCGTGCTCGTTCAGTTGTGGTCCCATTGAGAGCCAACAGCGTAAACATTCGAAAATGTGTCGATTTGTTGCCCCATCAATGCTTTGCAACAACATTTTGACTTTTTCAAACAAACAAAATCCGTACTGCAGACTGGCGCTGATTTTGGCACAGCCGTGCTATGCGTAGGGTAGTGAGAAGTCTATGAACGCTTTGGCATCTTCTTGGTCTATGTTTTAGCTTGTGTTTGAAGAAAATTTGTTATGATAGTAGTCATTTAGAAACCACGACAGGGGGGAAATCAGTTTTTAACAATTTACTATGAATCACGTGATGAATTTACGACATCTGAAAAAATGACACAATATCTATGCGTATGGATGCAGGTATATTAAAATGTACTCAATATCCATTAAAAACATATTTTGTCGAAAATATTACGAAAAATTGGGGTTGCGTATCTTTTTTGTTCTAGTATACATGTTATTGATATGCGATATCAAACAATATCGGTTATATTTGTATTGTATCTACATCATTATTTGATTACAGCAATTAGGGAATTGTGGTAAACCATAGTTCGGATGTAAATGAAAGTTGTCCTCTTGGTTTCAACCTTTTTTGCGTTCTTGCTTATTACATGACTTGATAAGACACTAACCAAACTCTTACCCACTTAGTCCTGTTTTTACGACTCTTAAGATTGTTGATTTAGGAACCTTGGTGAAAAGTAGAATGAAGATATACTGGTAATTATTATTTTCTTCTTTAATGCTTTTCTGTGGATTATCGGGAAATAGCTTATCATTTTATAAACTCACCGCCTATCCACTTAAATTATCAAAAACTTGTGCCCCACTTCCGTTCATTTCACCCTATCTGGCGTTATCTAAGCAGGGCCAAATAAGTGACGCCATCATAAGCGTTGTATAGCAGTCACGTGTAAAATGACGCGCTTAAAGAATACCTGTCATGAAATTTTTGCGTTTTGTCTAATTTTGCCTTAAAGAAATAGAATAATCGTTTCTTGTTCGAGTAAGATCGAAAGATCGAAGCTTCGCCACTAACTTACAATGTATGTGGTTTGGCAAAGGATAAATTTTCCATATTTCTCGTAACGCATTTATTTCAGGGTCGTTGTCGCAGACTGCACTGTGCATCGTACGCCCCGTTGTCTGGAAACCAATGCATGTTTATAGGAAAAGTAGTTCCGGGAATAGGACTTTCTGTAGTCTTACTTATGGTCGTGGACTCGCCTTTGACTGAAACCAAAGATGAAATTGCGACAGAAGACGTGTTTGGCCTAGAAGCATCGATCCAGAGACAAACGCGGCTATTCCCGTGCCCGCTTAAAGTGTTTGAGATTGTAAAGTTAATACCTAAACGGTCGACTTACGACGGAAGTTATAGAATACATATAGCCTGGACAATTACACACAAATGTCCATTCCGATTCCTTGTCAATCGACTTTCTGAAACACTGTCTCTGTCGTGGCAGCAACATCTGAAACTAGGTAACCAATCCTTCGACGTAATGGCGAAAATCAACTTTCAACCATTAAGGGATAGGTATGGAAACATTATATATTTGGATGATTTTGACCATTTTGCTACAGTCACACGTACATGGGGAAACAGATTAACTAGGTATACAGCTACGACCAGGTTAGAAATGTTTCCTTGTCCCCATATTCTACTAAATGTCTCTGAATACAATATGCTTTTGTTCAATGTTCTGAATATAAACAGCACAAATACAGAAATACCACTGACAACAAATTTGTATGAAGGATTCTATGCTATCAGCAAAACTGAAATTGTTGTCTGCAGTACGACTCTTCTTAGGCTGGTAAATCAAGCGCCTTTAAATCAAGCAGAAACAACGTTGGTACATGTACTTTTTGTATTGCTAACGAAGTTTATTTATTATTTATAATGCCTGACAGTTTCGAGGATTTAATTTGACATTTTGTAATTCGTCTGTGAGGATTAAATTATTTTACAAATGTTAGGTATACACCTGTAGCCTAAGCGTTTGTCATCTTGATTTTTGGAATTTCCTATTGTATATTTTAGAACTAAAATCTTAGTAAACATACTGTGTATTGATTACTCTTATTGTTTAAGAATATTCTAGAATAAACAGAAACTTCAGAATATTAATTGCTAGAACTGGATGTTAAGTAAATATGTTGTTTACTTGTTTACATGTATATTTTTTGGAACTGGTTATCTGGCAAACATGTTGTTTATTTATCAATTAAGTAGTAGAAATTTCGAGAATGAAGTATTTGAAACATTCTTAACTTTCTGGCATATTCTATATTATATAAAGAGAACAGTCTAGAAAAAACAGTACATTATTATATACGTAAATATTCTGTTGTGTTCGCAAGCCTTCTGGAATGTTTCCTAATGTTATACATATGGTGGAGCAAATCATTCGGTCAGTAGTATTTCACTTGTTCATTGATATATACAAAATTGTCTGACTAAAAGGGCATTACTAAATTAATATAAGTGTGTTTAATTTTTGAAGTGGTGAAACTATTCATTGTGGATTATAAACTGGATTTAATTTTAGGAGTCTGGAATTTACATACAATTAAAGTAGTGCATCTTGTATCTATTGTTAATAAATATTGTTCAATGTAAAGTTTGTTGTTGGCTTCTTATTTCCTTTTACCCTTTGTCGGTAAGACAAAGTAAACTAGTTATTAACTTCCTTGCTGTTTACAAATTATTATACGCCCGAAAGGTCATATTATGTTATGGCCCTGGTTGTCCGTCTGTCTGTCAGTTTGTTAGCAATTTCTTGTTTGCGCAACTCCTCCTACAGTTTTTATCGGAATTTTAACAAAATTTCCAGAATGAATCTCCATGGTGTCTAGTTGTGCACATCACTTATGGAATGCAGATAACTCTTCGTTCCTGAGTTATCTGCCTTGAATTTAAAAAAAATGTCCAATTTTAATGACAAGTCCATCTCGGGCGTATATGCGCCGCTCTGCAAAGCTCTTGCTTATAATTATTTCATTGGACTCAAACATGGTGATGAACATTTACATCGTCGTTGTTGTTTCAAAACCTGGTTTTGAAACAACAACAACGATATTCCTTTGGCATGCTTTGGACGGTTATGTTCGAGAATGAAGTCTTTAGGGAAATACCTCAAGATACGGATACGACTTTTGGCAATCACGTTCAATCCATTGACAAGAGACGTCATTGCTGAATTCTAAATGCTTGACTAGCGTTTGGCATTTATTTGACAAAACAAATTTCCAAGGTTTTAGAAATTTGGGACCGCGAGATTTCATTAAAATATTTCCAGTCTAGATTTCAGATGAACCCAAACTTTATACAGATAATAGTTTTTTAGCTCCACTGGCCTTCAGGCTAACGGGCTAATTTCATGGCGTTGTGTCCGTCAAGCGTGCTTGCGTCCGATCGTCAACTTTTTCTTTAAAAACCTTCTTCTCAGAAACTGCTGGATGGATTTCAATCAAACTTCACAGGAATGATTCTTACGTGGTCCTCTATCAGATTCCTTCAATTATTTTTTATTGAACAAGGAAGTCTTGAGTCATCTTCCATTGAATTAAAAAAAATGCAGTTTTGACTTTGTTCTCACTCTAGCACTTACAAATATTGGCCAATAAAGACATAACTTAGTCAAAATGTTGGTGACGATAAGATCTTGCCTGGGTGCAATTTTCAGCCTGATCAAAATTTTGTATCATGAGTTATGTACCCTTGAAATAGACACAATTGTCATATTTGGCTTAATTTTAACTTTGTTTCACTCTAGCAACTACAAATATTGACCAATCAAGACAAAACTTGGACAGAATGATGTTGATATGAGATTTTGCCCTGGTATAATTTTCAGCTTGATCTGAAATTTGTATCATGAGTTATGTCCCCTTGAAATTGACAAAATTGTCATTTTCGGTTTGTTTTGACTTTGTTTTCACTTAGACTACGAATATTGACCATTCAAGACAGAATATGGACGCAAAATTGGTGACCATAAGATCTTGCCAGAGTGTAATTTTCAGCTTGATCTGAATTTTACATAATGAGTTATGTCCCCTTGAAATTGAAAAAAAATACAATTTTTGATCTTATTTTTACTCAAACAACCATAAATATCAACCAATTAACATGAAACTTTCACATAATCTTAATGACCACATATATCTTGCATTTGTGTAATTTTCATCTGAATCTTAAAAGAATCTCAGGCCTGTGGAGAGATTCAAGAGTACCAACAACATAGGGTAAGGATTTGAAATAAGAAATTTGGAATGACTTCAACCTCTCTGATCTGTTGCTCTGGTGAAATTCCCCTCCCATAACTTCAATCACACGATCCAAAATTTCTCAAATTCACATACTTTTTGTCAAATTCATGCCTCCTGAAGGTCAAGCATTCAACAAGGATTGGTCTCGTCAACGGCGTGTTACGATACAACACGTCGAAAGGACACTTATAGCCAAAAGTCTTACACGAATCAAGCGGTATTTCTCAATGCTTTTCTCATGTCGAAACGTGACGTCACTATTTACGTGGATTATACACCGTGGACAGTTTCTATGTATTTTTCTATGTAGCCTAGAATTAGTTTGAACGTTGATTTCAGAGGTACAAAAAGAAATTGTGGCAGCTTTCTTTCAAAGCAAAACACTATAAGTTTGTCACCAACCCCTTTATATTGTGATGCTCAACAAATCAGAATTTATCTTAAAAACATCAACTAATAAAAAGTTGTTAACGACCAAACAGTTCTTTTTTTGTCGTATTTAATTTATATCAGGCATAGTGTAGAAAGATATAACTAATCCGGCAAATACCTTGTGTTTTTTCCTACTTCTCTGCTTCAAATATCTTATTTTCAAATCAGTCAGGTATTAATATAATCAGGAAAAACTGACAAGAGGAACATGATGGTCTTAAATCGGTCACTTGAACCAAGTTTGCAAAGAATAGAGTCCCTATCGTATACACGAGGGGTGATACAGAAGTTCTCTACCCCAAACGCTTCTTATTAGCATGGAAAGTAACTATACTTCTAACTTGCTTACAAACCTGCCTTCCAAAGATAAAGCCTTTCTTCCGCCCCCATCCGCGAGTACCTTTCCGTTCTCCACCTCTATGACACATCCGTGCCTTCCAATTTGTGTCCCACGAAGTTTTGATTTTATTAACAAACATAATATAGGTCAGATCACAGGGGACTATACTTTGACTCTTAGCACCTTATACTCTTATAAGTTAAACTTAGTTTAACTTATAAGAATATAAAGTGCTAAGAGTCAAATTGTAGACCCCTGTGGATCAGATGGGAGATATCAGGAGAATATAGAGGCGAGGAACGATTTCGCATCCACATCATGACAACTTGCGACGAGTGAGCACACAGTGGTGAATCACGTGACAGGAAAATTGCTTAAAATCTTCATTTATTCTGCAAATGCGTGACAGATTTGATTATACATGTAGTTTGAAGTAGAGTATTAAGAAAACACGTCGGACATGTCCTGGATGTTAAAAATATCTTTTTACATAATTATCTGTTGATAAAAGATAATTTCGACCAAGTAAAATTTTTCTTGGTATTCAATGATTTTATCAGCCGAGTATTAAAAAGTCTACCATAGCTAGCAAATTTCTGGTGCTTTTTTCATCTTCTCTGCTTCAGATCGAATTCAATTTGATCAAATTGTAACAGAATTAGTGACAGTTTTCTGAATTATGACACGCAATTTCCCGCCGCGGAAGAGGTGCACTGTCCCACAATAACAAAACGGTGACGCACTTCAAAATGCTCATTCTACATTTGGCAACTTTGGCTGACTGCCTATTTGTATTCCGCATGTATATTACGGATTTTATTTGACTTGACATTGACCTTTTATCCAAATGTGTTCATATTTCGCATATAGCGTAACATTCTTCAAAACTACTTGTATCATAGCACATATACATGTCAGGTATACAAGAAATATTACTGAATTGTTATTTCAAAAAAGCACAGGCGTGCAATTTATGACAATAAACGCTAAAGCTGCGCCATGTGAAATGAAATCCGTAATATTATCAAAAGTAATTATTGTCTATTTAAACGATATCATGACAAATTTTGGAAAAAAAATTAAAGTGTACCAATACAAACCCTGGATAAATTTAATTTCGTCGACAAAGCCCGTTGCTTAAACGTCTTAAGAAAATATCGCCGAAGTGGGGCAATTACATATGTAGATGACCTGGGTTATTTCGGTGCACTATACCCATATAAAAATAGAGGTTATATTATAATCTCAAAACAATCTTGCATGTGTTGGTCAGAGTATTGCAGTGCGAGATATCTGCAAGATTCGCGCCATCAAATGCAAAATCATAGTAGTTTTGTAGTTGCTAATTTTGCAAACATGTGCCATAATACCTTGGTCGGACTATAATGATTGCCACGTGATTTTACTCTTTAAAGATGACTTCGGCTGGGACTATAGCTTTAGCCATTGGGAACCTTCGTAAGGAACCAGCGCTGTTCTATCTGATAGATGCACTCCAATTCAGTGTCAGCCAATCAAAATCTTTGTTTACCTCGACACCGATTTGTCCGCTGTTATCCGAGGAGCTCTATATGGCGTAATGGCTGGGGTTGCCTGACCACACCGTTTCTGGCGGTCAGACTAATTCTAAGGAAATGACGTAAGATAGTTTGGACTATTACTGTTCGATTGAAACGATAGCTGTAACGGCTCTATTCGGAATAACTCTCTTTAGAATTGTCCGACGTGTTCCAAATGCAATAGCTCAAGCTATGGTCCCAATCGAAAGTCGTCCTAAATGACACAATTAGATAAAACGACAGATTGAACAAGACGTTTCTCCAATTAAATACCTTTTGAAGGTAGTACATCCCTAATGAAATTCCTGCGACGTCGGAATTTTTCTATTGACGTCGTAACCATGTTCGTTAGGTATCCAAACCTATTCGGCCGACAACGTAAACATTCTGCAGTGGAACGTTCCATCTAGTCTAACAATCTCACCGACGTCGCATGAATTTTATTAGAGGTGGACTAACTTTATCCTTTCCCAAACAAGACCTTCTTTTGACGTACATAGTCAAAAAAGCTTAGGAAAACATTGATGCTAATGAGGAAATGCTGATAATCAGCTTTTAGTCATTTTACCTTAATATTTTATGTGCTATTTCTTGCTCAAATTTAATCTATATCTACATCAATTCTGTCTTTTGACGCAGCTTTCAAAATGGACCACCCACCCTATAATGTCACCGTTTGGGAAAGGGTTAAGCCAAGAAATTTTATCACTTCTTGCACAGGTCATTGTGTTTTTCTCTTCTTTATCTTTTCTATGAACAAATAAATAGCTATACAATGACCGAAGTCAACGGTTTTTGCTGTCACAACAAACAAAAGGAAAGTCGTATTTCAAGGTAAGACCTCTGTAATGCACACCCTGTATAATCGTTATATTTCGACTTATTCCGTGACGTACGTAAGTCAGAGCATTTTTAAAGTACCGTTAGATACAATATCGCCTGTTTCGGTAACAACGCAAATGATTTTGCTCAGATTTCCGGGAATATTCTAAACAATTTTTGTGAAAATGTTTCTAAATGGTATGAAAAGTGTGCAAATATTATAACCCATCAATAGTTCAAAATTTGAAAGCAATGAAAATTACCTCCCTTGAAATCGTCTATACGCACCATAAAGATTTCGTTCCACAATTGGTCACATAGCCAATTACACAGGTCTTACTATAATACAAACAATTTAGAATATAAAATACCAACCAAATTAAGTTTTTACACGAAATCTATACATGTAGGTTGTGTAACAAGGCAAAGAAAAGTTTCATTGTACCAATTTCACGTCCCTGGTTGCGAAAAGTTGATGAAAAAGAAGAATATACTGATGACTCCCAGCACTTTAGTACTTTCCCTTTTGCATGTGCTCCATCACGCATAAATAATATCTCTATCAACGATAATTTTGTTGTCTTTAGCATCTTCCAGAGAATCGGCTAAATGATGTTTAAGTGTTCGTCTATGTGGCGTCTATACATAGCCACGCCCCCGTCTTCGTTAACGAACACTAAGTGAGATAGAGTCTGTAGCCTAAAGTAGATTCTATGCGATATGAACATTCAATGCACTGCGCGCATTTGATTGTTTAATTCGCGTAGAATCTACTATACAACCTCTGTCTACTACTTAAAACACAAAATAACAATATAAGACTATGATCAACGTTTTAGTCTTGAGTATAGAAGCCACACCATTTACAAGATCAAGAAATGTGTCACTGCATACTGCGATTTCATCCTTACCGACGGCGTGAAAGCCTTCATACAAAAGGGTCGAAATCGTAATTTTCGTAATTGTGTTATTTTCATGGGGAATCCGTGTAGCCATAATTTCGTTGTATTCTGACATATTAAGAAGAACATGTGGACAACGAAACATTTCCAGATTGACAAGGGCCCTGGAAGTTCCAGTCCCGGTTGTGCCAAAGGGGATTTTCACATTAGAATAATCTTCAACTTGATTCGTGTAAATCGCGTCAAATTTTGGGTAGAACTTGACGACCGCGGTCATTTGCACAGATTGGTTTCCAAGCCACATCTTCTGTTGCCATGACGATGATACTGTATCTGTAAGCTGATTAACCAGAAACTCAAACGAACATTCCTTTGTGATTGTCCTGACTAGGCGTACTCCCAAGCATTCGGGGTAGTTGGACTGCTGAGGTGTGAACTTATGAATATCCAGGATTGTTAAAAGACATGCCAATATCTTAAATCGTATTCGAATTGCTCTTTCTAGTAGGTATACTTCCTTCGGCGTCACGAAATCTATCGGTGGATTCGTAGGCGAGTCGATGACTAGAGCAATGTAAAATAAGAAGCTTATTCCGGGGACTACCTTACCTACCAGAACACACTGACTTTGTGAGAGAGGGGCATACCACGGGCAGTGTAAACGTCGACAAACACCCTGAAATATATCATTCTTCTTGTCAATAAATCTTTCCCCCAACAAGGCATGGTGTTGATATCAATGAAAGATAATGTTTTCAGAAGCTTTCAGAGAACCATAAAATTTTGTTGTTTGGGAAAGGGTTAAACCTTTTTGAAAAGACAAAACTTCTGAGTGGTGTTTATGGAAAGATAATGTGGAAGACAAATGGATGTCCTTTCTGAAACAACCAACATTTAGACTAACCTTGAATCAAAGGTAGCAATGATGACAAAATGGATGTTAATAACGATAGGATTTGTGTCCAATACAGCGCAGAAAAAACAAGAGTTGTCCGCGGACAACGTAGCTCGCCTAAACGAGAGCTTGTCACAAACAAGAGCTGTCCGAAGACAGCGCGCTCGACTTTCTAAGTTGCTTAGTATAAGGGGGCATAACTCCAAATATAGTGGAGTCAGGGTCATGGGCCCTGGTAGTAAGGTAGAGGGTGTGATGGTGAATAAGTATTCCAAGTTTGGGTTGAATCCCTTTGATAGTATGGAAGTTATTGATGTTTGAAAAAACTTTAACCTTTGTTGCAACGCCGACGCCAACGCCGACGCCAACGCCGACGCCCGGGTGACAGTATAAGCTCTCATTTTCTTCGAAAAGTCGAGCTAAAAAGGAGTTCAAGGTCAAAGTTCAAGGTCACTAGGTCAAAGGTCATTGTCTCAAGGTCAAGGTCATGACATGAGGTATCCATATGTGAAATATCAAGGCTGCATCTGTAATAGTGCATGATATATAGGCCAGGTTAAAGTTTTTTAAAAGTAGATCAAACTCCAAGGTCAAGGTCACTAGGTCAAAGGTCATGGTCCCAATTAAAAGGTCTTGGCAGGAGGTATCCATGTGTGAAGTATCAAGGCTGTATATCTAATAGTGCCCTAGATATAGACCAGGTTAAAGTTTTTGAAGACGCGACGCCGACGCTGACGCCGACGCTGACGCCGATACTAGGGCTGTGACATTAGCTCCCCGGACATAAAGTCCCGGCTCGCTAATGAGACAAAAGAAGTAATTGCTAATTGTCAGCATTTCGCTCGTTTGTCTCAATGATTTATTTTGAACCCATTTGGTTCGCAAAGCTTCCTCGAAGTCACGAAATTTAAAGCAAAATGAGAATGCGATTTTGAGGAATACTTTTTGTAAAAGGACACACCGACTTCATGACAGAGGGGATTGCCGCAGACAATGTAAACAATGAAAACGTTTCAGAAATGAAAAAAGAATTTATAATAATGTAAATATGTTACATAAAAAAGCTATTTCAATAATATACCCATTTTAACTGAAGACTAGTACTGCAAAAGATAAAATGGATGTTGATAGCAATGGGGAAATACTGAAGCAAGAGAAACATATCTGACGGAGGGCCATACCGGGCACATTAATTATGTTGACCAACCTTTAGTCCATTCGACGCTGCTATATGGCCTATATGACAACCTTGCAATGTCGAGTACAATGAAGTTTTATTTTTTCTTTGCATTGTATAGGTGCTCTAGGGCAGATCTAGCTTTGTTGCCAGAATGGCAACCTTGGGGAACTCCCACAATCCGCAGAAATCCAAGATGGCCGCCAAACGCAACTGGAAAAATCAACTTTTTCTCAAATTGTCCAAAATTGACGCGAAAAATGTGTAATTAGGGGTTCTTCGGTACGCTGAATCCAAATCTGATGATAATTATCGCATTTGGATATCAGAAATATGCCAAAATAGAGATGGCCGCCGGAAACCATCCTTAAAATTACAGTTTTATCATATCTTTTGTCAAATTGTCCTAAATTGACGCAAACAATGTGTTACTAGATATTCTTTGGTATGGTGAAGAAGAAAAATCCACAGGCAGTGGAACTATTTGACCCATAGCTGGGGGTCTGTACATGGGCTTCAGGGCATGTCCACACGCCGGTGGGCCTGGCAAGCACGCATGTCTGGGGGCAGACCTCCTCCGAGTCCCTTGTGGTTTAGCCTGAGGCCGCGAGGTGCTCAGTTTCCATGTGTCGCCACGTGGAGGCACCACATAGGGCTTGCTTGTAGAGAGGCTATATACTGGCAGGGGAGACTTACGCACTCGGCTTCCTTTTCGCCTGGGCTAGCCAGCGGCAGAGGCTGAAAGCGGAAGGTGACAAGCACACAACACACAGCACACCACACTAGACGCATCTACAAACCATTTGACACGCCTTTCTCCACAAATTGGTTTATAAAGACTGCCTTGGCAGATGTGGCGGACCCGGTCGATAGTCCAACAAATCCGGTACAGAAGGCATTGCAGCAAGGTTCCGTACAACACCTTAAAGAGCTTCAGTATAAGGCGCATCAAGATACTGCTGGTCGTGTACTGCATCCGAACCCATCTCCAGCCGTCTCGATTATATTCGTGCCACTGGATACAGATGAGCAAGGACGAGAGAGTGAGGTCGAATCAGCGCAACTACTCCCCACTTAAATCTAATTCAAGCGCAAGTCATGACACCATCCATATTAATCCAATCAAGTCCTGTGGCGATGGGCGAGTATCAAAGCAGCAGGTGTGGAGTCACTGGAAGCTGTAGATGCAGACCTGCACACAGGCGGCTCAGGGCATGTGGTCGCTCTTTAACAACCGAAGCAGTGTTGAAGTTCGGCAGCCCCCTGAGCGACTGAGCAGCCCTCTTCAGGAATACACTGCTCACCTCCATGGCATGAGGAAGGGGCTAGAAAAGGTGCCCTAAACATTGTCTGCTTCAACAACACCCTGGTCAGCAAACCGCGGCTGGCGGGGATCCCATTATAGCGGTCGAAACACGAAGATAACTAAGGTGAGGCCACTCACCATTGGCGCATGGAATGTGCGCACATTAATGGACACGGTAGGAGCTGACAGACCAGAGCGACGAACTGCACTTGTGGCCCGAGAACTCGCTAGATACAATATCGAGATTGCAGCTCTGAGCGAAACCCGTTTTGCAGATGAGGGTCAGATCACGGAACGCGGAGGCGGTTACACTTTCTTCTGGAGTGGCAGGAAGCAAGAGGAACGCCGAGAAGCCGGCGTTGGATTCGCAATCAAGAACAGCATCATTGGATCGCTTACTAGTCTTCCTAAAGGAATAAATGACCGTCTAATGTCTATGAAACTACCACTACCAGGGGACAAACATGAAACAATCATCAGTGCTTACGTGCCGCTAATCTTGGCGAAGGGGCTGGATTAGTTGGCCAAACGGAGTAAAAGGGCCGCTTCCAGGTTAGGGGCCACGGCCCCTTGTTTATTTGCTCAAACGCTGTCTAGGGGCTGTAAAAATGCATCCATCATGTTTATAAAAAACGGCCCTTAAAAAAGTTGTCCAAAAAATTCTCTCCATAATGTGGACAGTACCATAGATTTTCTTTCTCAGTAAGTGGACAGTTTTTTGTGTCTGGTACCCCATCTTGCTTATCGGCAACGTGCTAGACACGCGAAGTGACGGGAACCAGTTGTGTGGGGTTTACAAACTCACCCTCACGGAGCCTTTGAGTTCAGTTCATACAGGCTGAGGACCTGGGAAAGAGGATGTAAGTGCTGATTTGTTTATGACTATTGTAAATACGATGTTTTGTTATAAAATTTGTTGCAACATAAATGGATGATAGCTTCAATTCAAATTTGATAAGCATGAATTAATAATCACATCGTCAAGTATCATTGTTTACATTCGGTCATTTAGTGCATTTCCAGGAAGGCTTGCTACAAGGTTAAGAAATGAAAATATGTTTGACGGAAGTTATTCAAATCAAATCACACATGCTTTCTCTTATTGCTGTAACGATCAACAGACATAATTAGTTGTCGTTGAAGCCTAAGATCGGCGACAATCGATGAAAGGTAGTTGTTACCGACTGTATTTTTTCCTTGCCGTTATTTTTTTCCATTTGGCTCATTTAAAAAACAACAACAACATAGTTGTCAGTCAAAACAAAATATTGCCTTATTGGGACCGATTACCCGATTTTTCCGTTATCCAGACAAATCTAGATTGTCTGTATGGTATGAGAAATAGAAAAAAGATGATCCAGCTTTGAATCCTAATTAAGAGATGACTCGAGTGATGTAAATCATGCAAAAACGAACACCAAACAAAAAGTAGGTCAGATTGTTTTTTGCCCAGTTCATTCGATCTTGAAAAATAAGGCCTCATCACTTCAAAATTTCAAGTAAAAAATAATTGCTTCACTGAAGTCGTACTTAATTTTCGCCATTCTCAATTATCACTTATGTCACTCAGAAATTTTTTTTTTTAGATTGTAAACATGTCAAAACTTCAGTGAATTTTCTAATTGATTTAATACTCGTGTCAATAAGCTAAGCTGCTTGTAAGGTAAGACCACAATGGGGAAACTCTAGATATGTTAAAATCAGTGCTCTAGCACTGAGCTAGGCCTATTTGGAAGGACACTGCACCCTGCCGTAGATGTGTGACGTCCAGCCCCAATGATTGATTTTAAATTTTTCATATACTTGTTCAATTAGCGATCACCGTGTATATTGTCATCTTTCCTTGATTGATAGCCAAAATTTGCTGTTATCAACAATGGTCCAGGGGTTTCTATAAATTTTTGACCACCCAGGACTCAAGGCAAAGTAAGCAGAGATGTTTCCATCTCAAACACATACAATGTAGCAGGGGGGGGGGGGTTGATTATAGAAGGATGAAATCCTTTTCATTACTTCTCTCGACAAGTCAACCAAGCAAAATGAGTGATAATACTGATTTGCTATTGACATAGTGCTCAATTTTTTTATAATATGTTTTTGACTTTGATAAGCCTGGGCCCACAAAACAATTTGGCAGTTGAAAACAAATATTGATTACCAAGGAAATCCTTTGTAATATCCAAAACTTGTCGTTTTGCACCTGTTTTGTTTTGCGGTTTAACTTATTTGTGGGTCTTAAATTTATATTTGCAAATTGCATGGAACATCAGACTAACAAATTTATTACCGTAAGAGCGCTTCTAGAAGTGGTAGCGCTAGTCTGGTTCCCGCCTCTGATACACTACGTCATATTTTTTTTTACAACGTAGTGTATCAGAGGCTCTACCGGCCTAAATCGCATGTGGCTAAAGAGTTGTAGTTCTTCATGGTTGGAAGATCAACACATATACACCATTTTAAGGTAGTCCAACCCCCATGAGATTCATGCAATGTCAGAATTTTTTGTGCGACTTGTTAACATTGTTACATGCATTCAAACTTTTTCGGGTGATATCGTAAACATTGACAGGTAGAATGGTCCACCTCCGAATGTGAACGATGTTGCCTGAATACTTCCGACCTCGCATGAATCCCACTAGGGTTGGACTACCGTTATTACATGAAATATCTAAAGGCTTTTATTTGTAATGTTAGACTGAACATGACGTTTGTGCGCTGTTACGTAGAGGCACACAGGGAAGACTGGGCTTATCCCAACTGTGCTGCCTGGTTAAATAAAGGCTTTATTATTATTATTATTTATTATTGTTATTATTTATTATGTTATGTAGATAGGTCGTGTGTATCTACTCTACTTTTGCTGTATCTAAACTTTGAAAATTCACACAATTTAGGGTGCAAATCAAAATTAACCTTCTGTGCTGTTGGATGAAACAATTTTTCTGTACCTGTGTAAAATCGCCCTATTTAAATCCCTTTCCCAAACAAGACCTGGTTTTGAAGTCCCTAATGAAAATGGTATGGGAAAATATTGAGACAAAAGAAAAAACTGCTAATAACCAGCAGTTTCTCCTTTTGTCTCAATATTTTTTGTGTTCCATTATACACAAATTCTATCTTTAACAACATCTCTTGTCGTCAGCAGCAGCTATCAAATTGGATCACCCTGAAATGTTGTGGTTTGGGAAAGGGTTATGGTGTGTGTATCCTTAGCTTATATACTGGTACTCAACTGGTTATGGTTGGATGGATGAAAAATGATCTGGATAAGTTGTAAGCACCAAACTGTTCATGTTGGTTCATTTTTAGCTTGACTTTCCGAAGAAAATGAGAGCTTATACTGTCACCCGGGCGTCGGCGTTGGCGTTGCAACCAAGGTTAAAGTTTTTTCAAACATCAATAACTTCCATACTATCAAAGGGATTCAAGCCAAACTTGGTATACTTATTCACCATCACACCCTCTACCTTACTATCAGGGCCCATGACCCTGGGACCACTCTATTTGGAGTTATGCCCCCTTTATACTAAGCAACTTAGAAAGTCGAGCGCGCTGTCTTCGGACAGCTCTTGTCTATCAAAGACACATGTTTTGGGGGTATTCCTCAAAGAAATGTAATCAGACCTTTGTTATTATTGTGTTTCATAAATCACTTTACAATGGTTTCTACTGCATGTCAAATTCTTTTTAGTCCCCTACTAGCGAAGCAGAAGGGGACTTTAGGTTTGCTCTCTGTCTGTCAGTCCGTCTGTCAGTCATTCCGAAGAATTAGTTTTCATTCCGGACTTTTTTCTTTAAACGCTGGTAGCTATTGAGATGATTTTTTTTATGTAGACACGTATTGATGAGTTACAGAACAAGTGTGAGTTTCGTTCTGGTCCGGTGATTTTCAGGGTTCGCTCTGGCTCTCGAAAAGTTGGGGCCATCACTTTCGCCAAATGAAAAAAGTTGGGGCCAACCTGGTGAAAGTTGGGGCCACATTTCAGGTGTCTGGACCGGTACTAGTTGACAAAATCTTCGACATTTTGCACCCAACTCTTTTCCTAATAAGCTGTTTTCCAAATGATATACATTTCAGAAAACATTGAGGCAAAAGAAAGGAATTATGAAAACCATCATTTTCTCCTTTTTCCATTTTGTTTGTCTTAGACTTAACTCATTGCATGTATATAGACTTAGGCTATATAATTAGATTGTTGAATATGCTTGTACACATGTGGCTGTTCAGGCAACCATGTTGCAAGCATATTCATCAATGTTGAGATGTCTTTTGAATAAAGAATATCAAATAGTTTCAAATATTTTATCAGTTGTTCTATGTTCTGTTCCTCCGAACCGCCTAACAGCCCCCCCCCCTCCTGGCTCGCTTGAAAAATCCTATTTTGTCAATAAAACAAACAGGTTTGGGAAAGGAGAAAATATGATTATCAGGGTCCCGATTGAATTTGTAATTAGGCAGGAATCATGACTAACTTTTGTTGAATATTCCTTGAAGTTCGCTGGGACAATCTCACGATGAAAAGCATAAAACAAAGGTCTAGTTTATTCCAAAATAATTGCGCGATTGAACTTACCGAAACATCGTAGTTCGGCACCTTCCATAACTACGGAATTCTGAACAATTATTTGCAACAAGATTGGTTTTGAACAACTCAATTTCGCCTGAAATATGTCGTAAAGTAAAGGATTAACTAGGGGATATTCGATAACCATGAACACTCGACCCGTCAATCAAATTAAAACAATATCGAAAGTACACGCCCATAATTATGTATCGTGTAATTCTCTATTGCACACGACACTGGTACCTGATTATGATTATCGATTTTTCTGTCGCTTTGCTTATCAATTAGTTGTCGCGTCATATGTGTTTGGACTAACTATGGATGGCAATTAAAGGTAATAAACAGTTATACATGGTGCTAATTGTCGTGTCGCGTGCCGAGATAATATATTGTCGGTAACGTTCGATAAAGCTGTAACTACCGCGTGTTGGGGCCATTTGATAATTTTTGGGGCCACTTAATTTTTATTGGCGCCAGGCATTTTCGCCAAATGAAAAATTCTTGCTCCACTTTTATTTTTCTGTCGCATTTGGCGACAATGGCGATGGGCAGCGCCAACCCTGATTTTTGGTGCGTAGACTCGCATTGATGAGTTACAGAACAAGTTTGAGTTTCGTTCCGGTCCAGTGATTTTTGAGATAGATACGGAAGCTGGACTTAGAAAATTACTGGGAAATCACAGTTTTCC
The DNA here is from genome assembly GCA_963680895.1 of Fragum sueziense. Taxonomy (NCBI): domain Eukaryota; kingdom Metazoa; phylum Mollusca; class Bivalvia; order Cardiida; family Cardiidae; genus Fragum; species Fragum sueziense. Next base: position 47,069,259 of record OY804595.1, read on the forward strand.
GGACTTTTTTATAAATCCTTGTAGGCATTGAGCTCATTTTTGGTATGTAGACCCGCATTGATGAGTTAAAGACAATTTTGAGTTTCGTTCCGGTTGAGTGATTTTTGAGGAAGATACCGATGGTGGACTTAGTAAATTACTGGGAAATCACAGTTTTCCGGACTTTTTTTCTAAACGCTTGCAGGCATTGAGCTTATTTTTGGTGTGTAGACGCGCATTGATGAGTTACAGAACGAGTTTGAGTTTCGTTCTGGTCCAGTGATTTTTTTAGGAAGATATGGATGCTGGACTTAGAAAATTACTGGGAAATCACAGTTTTCTAGACTTCTTTCTAAATGCTTGCATGTATTGAGCTGATTTTTGGTATGTAGACCCGCATTGATGAGTTACAGAACGAGTTTGAGTTTTGTTCTGGTCCAGTGACTTTTGAGGAAGATACGGATGCTGGACTTAGAAAATTACTTGGGAATTACAGTTTTCCGGACTTTTTTTTCTAAACGCTCATGTGCAGCTATTGTGCTGTTTTTTTGGTATGTAGACCCACAGTGATCAGTTATAGTACGGGTTTGAGTTTCGTTCCAGTCCAGTGATTTTTTAGTAAAATATGTATGCTTGACTTAGAAATTTACTGGGGAATTACCGTTTTCCGAACTCTTTTCTGAACACTGGCAGGAATTGAGCTGATTTTTGGTATGTAGACCCGCATTGATGAGTTACAGAACAAGCTTGAGTTGGGTTTTGGTCCATTGATTTTTTAGGGAGATACAGATGCTGGATTTAGAAAATTACTGGGAAATTACACTTGTTTTTTTTTTACTTCTTTTTTTAAATGCACACATATATAAAGCCGGTAGGGGACTTGGTATTGCTGTGCAATACATAATACTTGTTCTTCGCTCAATAAGATTGTACCAGTAAGTCTGATTTGAATTCCTAATGGTCATACATTTTGTATCGTCAGTAAATAATTTACAATGCCATGGTCCAAAATATCTGGCTAGTCATTAATGAATCGTAAACATTTTTACTGGTGCGATTACACTCCCTTGACAATCATCACAAACAATTTCTGATTCTTTCATAATCACTGTTTACCAATAGCTGAATTTTCTAAAACCAATCTGCAACTCTCTTCATATTTGATAACATACAATGGCTATATTGCTTTATCCATTTATTACTCCACCAACTTAGTTCTAGTGTCCAAGTTTGATTAAGAGCTGATTCGGTGCAGTGGTATTATAGCACTAGACTTGATACACAGGGATCTCAGGTTTGATCCCTCGCCTCTCCAGTCTTACCGATGATACTTTACATTGAGGTCTTGGCTCCATATAACCTTAGCTGTAAAACTCCATTCAATCTAACCCAGTCTAATTAGAGTTTGACTTTCTATTTCCATATATTATTCAACTACAGATTTCCCAAGATATCCAAGTCTTGCTATGCTCTCTGGCTCAGGTGCTGCTAGTGGGGTTCCTCAAGGGTTTATAATCGGACCACTACTATTTTTTTTATTCATTCAACATGTATTATGAATATTTTTGCTTGCTGGTGATACAAAATAGTATTTTAAGCTTGCCTGAGCAACACAAATGCTCAAGGTGACTTTTTGTGATTGCCCTGTGTCTGGCGTGCGTCAGACGTTGTCAACAATTTCTTTAAACATCCTCTCCTCCTTTTAAATCACTAGGCCAATCTTAATCAAACATTGCAGGCATGTTTCTTGGGAGGCCTTTTTTATTTTCTTTTTCATATTTTTGATTTGTCAAAAAATGTGGGTGGGGCTTATCAGACTTGGAGAAATTCAGAGCAAATTCCTTAAAAATCAACCATTGGTCCAATTTGCAAATTTTTGATTCATCAAGAAATGTGGGCGTGACAGGGCAGGGTGTATCACCGTGTTTATTTTTAGGTTTGGGGGAAGGGGGTCAGGGCCCCATAGGTGGGGGAAAATTCGCATGAATGTCCAAAAAAGGGAAATTTCAATACATGCTCAGGGTTTTCCATGACGCACAAATCATGCGTCATTGTCGCAATTTCAAAACAAATGACCCCTTAGAATTTTACTCGAAGGACATAAATGACGCAAATTTTAAATCCAGATTTTCATATGATTCTTGAGTTCTATGGAATTTGACCCACAAAATAGTAGAAATGACCCCTAACTTTTAAGGTAAGGGCCCTAGGGGGGGTCACAATGACCCCCAAATGTTCCTTGAGTGATTCTCTTTAACATTTGGTTACAGGTTTTTAGATTTGTTAAGAATGTGGGCCTGACAGGGCGGTGCTCTTTGGACTTAGAGAAATTGTTTGACCTAGTATCATGAAACTTTACATAGTTGTTGTCCTTGACCCAAGAAAGTTTTTAGTTTTCGGGTGACATAGGTCTTTGTTTAAAATCCATTTCTGTGCTCCTACTTGAGAATATTTTGACCTACAGGTTTTTTACCCAATGACCAGGACCTATGGAGAGGTATGAGAATATGAAATTAAATATCAGTCAAAAAAGTCAGCTGAGCAATATAGGGCCATTTTAAAAGGCCCTTTTGTTTGAATTTATTGCTGATAAGCAAAAACCACACCTTTAAAGTTGAGACACAAAATTAATTACAAATTCCATATACATTGGAACTACTGTATATACCAAAGTGCTTTTTTTAACACAAAAATATATATGTCTTGTGAATGGCGCATACTGGAAGCGTCATTTAAAAATAATCTTTGATTAGATTTTTAAGTGGCCCCTTATTTGTCCATATTATTTGATGCATAGTTCATATAGCATGATTCTGTTTAAGTTTTTTTTCTCAAGAATGAATGGTTTGAATAGTAACAATGATATATTTTGGAAGCATATATGTCAGTTCTAAGGGTGCCTATAAAGACATAAAAGAAGTAACTGTTAGCTAGTTAAGTTTTTGAACCGAATATAGACTGGCCCCTTGGCAATAACCCTAACCCTAACCCTAACCCTAAATGGCCCTTAAACATGAATCTGTCACATTTTTTGGCTCTCTTAATGTCCAAAGATGTCTAATGGCCCTTAATGGTATAAGTACATTACATGCCTCAATAGTATAGCTTATTGCTTTGTCTTTTATTTTCTGATATGTCCTATCAATTTGGAGAACTGCAATTCATGGGTGCAATTTTCATACAATTTTACAATATTTTACTTTGTCTCGAAAAGAAACATTTCTTTCATAAGATAAGATTTTTACCTGGCCCCTTATAAGTCCATATGACTTGGTTTATAATTCATATTGCATGATTCTTGTAGGCTTTCCCCCAGGATCTAATGATATGATTTAAATCGTTACAAAAAGTTTCTCCGCAAGCATATGTCAGTTCTTACCTCTTTGTTTCAGAAGGTGTTAGTAAATACACAGAAGATGTTACTGGTAATAAGCCAAGGTGTTAGACAAATATAGACAGAGATGTCACAACTGAAAACACAGCAGATGGTAGGTTAGTGATCATTTATTCAAAGTATTTTGTATATTGCATAGACAGCATGACTTTCATGGTTAATGCAAAATTTAAACCAATTTGATCCTAAGAAAGGAATAAACTAGCTGTTTTTGTTACCAGCTTTACTGTGAACCATAGATTTCTTTTACGCAAAACCCTTTTCATCCATAAAGTTTGATCGCTAGTATCATTCTTTGTCTACAAAAGATTTCTTTTAAAATCAAGATTTTTACCCGGCCCCTTACTTATTCATACATCAATATAGCCCTTAAATATGATCCAGCGACACTCTTTGGTCCTGGCCCCTTTGGCCGCAACCCTAACCCATATATGTATATGGCCCTTAAACATGAATATGTCACACTTTTTGGCCCTCTAAATGTCCAAAGATGTCTAGTGGCCCTTAAATGGAATAAGTACTTTGCATGCCTTAATAGTATAGCTAATTGTTTTGTCTTTTATTTTCTGATATGTTCTATCAGTTTAGAGAACTGCAATTCATGTGTGCATTTTTCATACAATTTTACAAGGTATTACTTTGTCTTGAGAAGAAACATTTCTTTCATAAGATAAGATTTTTACCTGGCCCCTTATAAGTCCATATGACTTGGCTTATAATTCATATTTCATGATTCTTGTTGGCTTTTCCCCAGGATCTAATGATATGGTTTTAATTGTTACAATGATATTTTCGGGGAGCACATATCACTTCTGACTTTCTTGTTTCAGAAGGTGTTAGTAAATACACAGAAGATGTACCGGTAACTGGTAATAAGCCAAGGTGTTAGACAAAAATAGACAGAGATGTCACAACTGAAAACACAGCAGATGGTAGGTTAGTGATCAGTTATTCAAAGTATTTTTTGTATATTGCATAGACAGCCTGAATTTCATGTATAATGCATAATTTAAACCAATGTGATCCTCCGAAAGAAATAAACTTGCTGTTTATTGTCACCAGTTTTACTGTGAACCATAGATTTCTTTTACGCAAAACCCTCTTCATCCATAGAGTTTGATCGCTAGCATCATCTTTGTCTACAGAAGATTTCTTTTAAAATCAAGATTTTTACCCAGCCACTTACTAGTTCATATATCAGTAATTTATATGGCCCTTAAACATGATCCAGCAACACTTTTCAGCCCTGGCCCTTTGTTAGCCCATTTATGTATATGGCCCTCTAAATGTCCAAAGATGTCCAGCGGCCCTTTATTGGTATAAGTACTCCGCATATTTCGACAGTATTCCTAATTATTTTGTCATTTATTTTCTGATATGTCCTATCAGTTTGGAGATGTGCAATTCATGTGTGCATTTTTCATACAATTTTGGAATGTTTAACTTTGTCTTGAGAAGAAACGTTTCTTTCATGAGATAAGATTTTTACTTAGCCCCTTATTAGTCCATTTAACTTGGTTTATAATTTATGTTGCATGATTCTTGTTTGCTTTTCCCCAGGATCTAATGACATGGTTTGAATTGTTACAACGATATTTTCGGGGAACACATATCACTTCTGACTTTCTTGTTTCAGGTTTTAGTAAATACACAGAAGATGTTACTGGTAATAAGCCAAGGTGTTATACAAAGATAGACAGAGATGTCACAACTGAAAACACAGCAGATGGTAGGTTAGTGATCAGTTATTCAAAGTATTTTTTGTATATTGCATAGACAGCCTGAATTTCATGTATAATGCAAAATTTAAACCAATGTGATCCTCAGAAAGAAATAAACTCGCTGTTTATTGTCACCAGTTTTACTGTGAACCATAGATTTCTTTTACGCAAATCCTCTTCATCCATAGAGTTTGATCGCTAGCATCATCTTTGTCTACAGAAGATTTCTTTTAAAATCAAGATTTTTACCCAGCCCCTTACTAGTTCATATATCAATAATATATATGGCCCTTAAACATGATCCAGGGACACTTTTCGGCCCTGGCCCCTTATTAGCCCATTTATGCATATGGCCCTTAAACATGAATCTGTCACACTTTTTGGCCCTCTAAATGTCCAAAGATGTCCAGTGGCCCTTTAATCGTTTAAGCAATCTGCATACCTCAACAATATTGTTTATTTTGTCATTCATTTTCTGATATGTCTTATCAGTTTGGAGATGTGCAATTCATGTGTGCATTTAAAAAATTTATACAATTTTAGAATGTTTAACTTTGTCTTGAGAAGAAACATTTCTTTCATAAGAAAAGATTTTTACCCAGCCCTTATTAGTCCATATAATTTGATTTAAAATTCATATTGCACGATTTTTAGCGAGCTGGGACTTTATGACCGGGGAACTTATGTCACAGCCCTAGTGTCGGAGTCGCATACCGTCCTGTCCCGTCCTGTCACGTTTTCACTTGAAAAACTTTAACCTGGTCTATATCTCAGGCACTATTAGAGATACAGCCTTGATATTTCATACATGGATACATCTCGACAAGACCTTTCATTTGGGACCATGACCTTTGACCTAGTGACCTTGACTTGGAGTTTGACCTACTTTTGAAAAACTCTAACCTGGCCTATATCTCATGCACTATTATTGATAAAGACTTGATATTTCACACATTGATACCTCCTGCCAAGACCTTTCATTTGGGACCATGACCCTTGACCTTGTGACCTTGACCTTAGAGTTTGACCTACTTTTAAAGAATTAGCTGTTTTTGTGACCAGCTCCGTATAGGTGAGCTACGTTATCCGCGGACAACTCTTGTTGTTAGCTTTTCCCCAGGATATAGTTTGTGTCGTTACAGTGACATTTTTGAGCAGCATATATCAGTTCTTACATTCTTGTTTCAGATGGTGTGAACAAGTAAAGAAAAGTTACTGGTAATAAGCCAAGGTTTTGGACTAATATAGACAAAGATGTCATAACTGAGAACATAGCAGATGGTAAGTTGATCATGATCAGTAATGCAAAGTATTTTTGTGTATTCTATAGACAATCTGAATTGTATATATAATTTGTAATTTAAACAAATGTGATACCCAGACAGAAATATACTTGCTGTTTATTGTCACCAGTATTTTTGTGAACCATGGATTTTTATGACAAAATCCTCTTCATCAATATTATTTGATAACATCCACCATATTTGTCTACAGAAGATATACTTTTTTAAATCAAAATGTTTACCTGGCCCCTAACTAGCAGTTACTTGTCCATACATTGATATGGCCCTTAAACATGATCCAGTCACACTTATTAGTCCATTTATAAATATGGCCCTTTAACATAAATCAGTCACACTATTTAAAAGTGTCCAAAGATGTCTAGTAGAGGCCCTTCAATCTTACTAGTGCTCAACAAACCTGAATAGTATGGCCAATGTTTTTACCAATTCATATTTTATGTGACCTATCAATGAAAAGAGTTGTACTTCTTGTCTGCCTTTTACTTGCATGTTCTTAATGTTTTAAAGCCTTTTTATTGCCAACAAATTAATGTGTCATCTTTGTCATGAATTTCGTTGTGAACCATGTCATTTTTATGCCCCCTTTCGAAGAAAATGGGGGTATATTTTTTTGCAAGTGTCGGTTGGTCGGTCCGCAGACCAAACCTTGTTCGGAGCATAACTCGAAAAATATGTAAGGTAGAATCATGAAACTTCATAGGTGGATAGATCTCATTATGGAGAGGTGCAGTGCACAAGAACTGTAACTCTGTTGATCAAATTTTTGGAGTTATTGCCCTTTGTTGATTTTCAAATTTGATTCTTGTCCGGAGCATAACTCAAAAAGTATATGTAAGGTAGAATAATGAAACTTTACTGGTCGATAGATCTCATTATGGAGAGGTGCAGTGCACAAGAACCATCACTCTGCCGATCAAATCTTTAGAGTTATTGCCCTTTGTTGCTTTTCACACTTAATTCTTAACCTGGCATATATCTCATGTCCTTTTGCACCTACAGCCTTGATATTTCACACATAGACACCTCCTATCAAGACCTTTCACATTTGACCATGACCTTGAACCTTGTGAACTTGACCTTGGAGTTTGACCTACATTAAAGATAGGCCCGTGATATATGTTTTACAAACATTTCTTGTCTTTTATAAAACTTGCATCATCAACTTTGTCTGGAGTTCAATTGTCATTATATACATTGTGCTTTATCCAAAGAAACATTCCTTTCATTAGATAAGAATTTTACCTGGCCCCTTATAAGTCCATATACATATGTACTTTGGTATATAGCTCATATTGCACGATTCTTGTTAAGAAACTAAATATGGCAACTCTAACAACTACATTTTTCATATAGCCACGGCCATGGCGCAGTTGGTAGCGAATCTGCCTCTCATTCGAGAGGTCCCGGGTTCGATACCCGGCTGCGGCAAATACCCTTACTGACAAAAATGTCACCCATCAATGGTTTGATATCGTGAACCTATGTGGGGGAGCAGCTGGAGGCTCGGTAAGGGTGTTGTGGTAGTACTGGTATGAGAAATGACAGGAATCCTTGGTTAGGTGCTCCAGCCACCGGGATATGACCTTAGTAGTTTGAAACGGCTTAAAACCCCAATAAACCAAACATTTTTCATAGAGCATAATTATGTCAGTTCTGACTTTCTTGTTTCAGATGGGGCTGGTAAGGACACAGAGGATGGAGAAGATACAGATAGGAACAACACTTTAAGCCATCAAGTAGTATAAACTATGAACCAAAGTGATTATTAGATATCTTTGAAAATAAAATTACAAATTAAAGATTGAAATTGTATAGACAGTGCTTTTCTACTTACCACTAGATGCTATCTAACCCTTAGAATGGTAAAACGCACTTCATCTAATACCTGTTCGGTGTAGGGGTTTATTTGCGGAAAAAATCTGATACAATAGCTTTGTAAATCAAGAACTTATGTTGTTAGGCTACTGTTTTTCTTGCATGGTCCTTTACATCAAGGCCCACTTAATTCAAATTAATGGACAAACGGATGGAAAATAATTATATGTAGTTTACAAGTTTCTAGTTGCAAACTATTAATAAAAGAGATAAATCTAAGTTGCATATTAAAAGTTTTGACTGGTATATAAAGGTAGTGAGAGCACAAACAGTCCAACACTATGTGTTTCCTTTTCTGCCTGATTAAGCAATATATTGTTAACCTAGTGGGCGAGCAGCTGGAGGCTCGGTTAGGGTTTTGTGTTAGTACTTGTCTGAGAGACAACAGTAATCCATGGTTAAGTGCCTCAACCGCTGCGATATGACCATATCAGTTGAAAACGGCGTAAAAACACAAAAAAACGAATCTGATTACACAAGTGCAACTTGCATATATCTGTGATGACTTTTTTCTTTAACAGCTATGGCTTTCAAACTTTGCACATGCTTCTATTACTGTAATATCAGCCTCTAGGCATGCATTCGTTACTCAGAAATTTGATTTCAACCCTTTCCCAAACAAATTTTTTTTATAGTAGTCCAATTCATAAGCTGCTTCAGACGACAAAATGGCTGTTGATAAAGATATGAATTGTGTACGATATAGCAAAGGAAATATTGAGTCAAAAGAAGAAAATGGTGACCATCAGCATTTTCTTCTTTTGTCTCAATGTTTTCCCATGCATTTTCTAATAGGGGCTTCAAATCAAGGTCTTGTTTGGGAAAAAGTTTATGAAGTTTTTAATCTTTTCGAACTAGAATTTTTAGCGAGCCGGGACTTTATGTCCGCCGGGGAGCTTATGTCACAGCCCTGGTGTCGGTATCCCGTCTCGTCACATCTTCAATTGAAAAACTTTAAACTGGTGTTGACATTTCTCACATGGATACCTCCTGCAAAGACCTTTCATTTGGGACCGTGACCATTGACCTTGTGACCTTGGAGTTTGACCTACTTTTGAAAAAAATAGCTGTTTTTGTGACAAGCTCTTGTATAGGCAAGCTACGTTGTCCACGGACAACTCATGTTCACTATCTCTAGGTTGGCGCTAAGGAAAAATTCTTAGTAGCCAAATTTGACGAAGACGATAATTTGTTTAGAGAATACGAAAAGCGGCTAAAAGGGTGTGGTACCCTTCCTTTTGCTGCAGGTCCAAACATTTCAAATCATGTTTGTCATGATTAGGCCTACTTAGGATGTCCATTATGATGAGTAAGAAAGAAAACTGACTGTTTTAAATAAGAATCATGATTGGATGCATTGCAGCAAAAGGAAAGGCATATTTTTCATAGAAATGAAGAATGAAACACAAATTTAAATTTACACAATATTTATTACAATCCTTTTCTTTTTCAGATCTTTATATATATACAAGAGAAAAGAAAACAAAACAGCTAAACAGAAGAAAAAAGCCTATCTAGTTAAGCTTTGACATTGTTGTCTAAAAATAGCAATAAATAAACATGGAATTGAATTTTGTTTTATTTACAATACTCATAGTACTTTGATACTACAAGTACTTTGATTAAGTTCTCAAAGTACTTTGATTGTCTATTTACATGGATCCTTTCCAAACGGATCAACTGCTCCCTCAAACGATAACCATCTTGTATGGAATGTTTGTTGGAACTTTCTTTCCGCCATTTCGAATATTTGCTGAATCTTTTTCAGCTTAGATTGGTGTTTGGGCGAATAGTGGTAGTACTTGAAGATACTATTTATCATAGCCTGGTACTTTTTCAAATACGGGATACTGTCGGCAGACTGACCACTGGCGAGGGCCAGTCTGTGAGCTATACAGTGTATGCTCAACATCTTGTTGTTTTTCTGTTTTAGAAGTGTAGTGACACCTCCCCGTACACCTGTCATCACACTCGCTCCATCTGTAGTGACACAAGCAATGTTTTCCACTTTCAAATGCCTTGATTCCAAAACACGAATGATGGTTTCGCATAAACTCTTGGCGTTACATTCGTCGCCATTGATCTCTGTCACCTCCAGAAACTTTGTCTGAGTTTGTCCATTTAAACAATATCTTACATACAGAATAAGTGTCTTCTCTGTACTCACGTCCGTCGATTCGTCACAAATGACAGAGAAAATCCCACTCTGTCTTATGTCGTCAAATAAATTTTGTCGTGCTACCTCTGCCATGGCATCTTGCATTTCTTTGACACTTTCGTGGTGTTCATAAGGAAGAGATTTGTCAGGCTTCATGAGGCAACTGAATCTGGAGACATTGTGTGTGATGAGAAGTTTATTCAAGTCACTTATAGCGCTAGAAGGTTCATTTCTCCTCGCTAAATAGAAGAGATTTTTCATGAGCCCTTCCACGCCGTCTCTCTCTTTCTCCGCCGCCTTGATAGCAGCCGACTCTATACTAACATTTGCATTTTGTGCTGACAATGCAAATTTGTGATCACCAGTCAAGGCATGTTTCTTAATGGCATCTACCTTGAATTTGTCACAGCCAGATGTCCATATATTTGTCCGTCCGGCCCGCTCACATAGCGAACAAAACATCACATGTTTATTTGCGTCGTATCTAAGATAGGGAAACTTTTCAACCCATTCCCTCTTGAATCTTCGATCACTCTTTTTGCACAAGTCAGTCCGTGTCAAAGAATCAGTGTTCTGAGATTTCTCACAAACATAGTCTTCTGTGTTTTCCGATGTTTTCTGTCGTTTTTCGGGGTTCATAAACGCAAACAGCGACGGTTGACTGTCGAGCTTGCGCTTCTGGTTTAATTTTGACATCGCGCAAACGCAACAAATATCCCAGATAATTTATAGTATTAATATTTATGCAACTGATTAATTTAACAAAACAAAATGAAATTATGCTTTTTGACAAATTATATCGCCGTTTTATACATGCCGCGTCGATAACTCGGTTACTTAAATCGCCACGCCTATTTTTATGGATAAGGCCAAACAGCCAATCAGAATCATTATCTACCCATCAATCACGCGCAATCGTCAATCAAGCGGATTAACACAGCTGGTCAATAGACACTTGTTAGGTCACACGCTGTGTGTGTAATTAGATCGCTAATCATAAATGCCAAAACGTGCATGTGTTTATTGTAACTGATGTGTTAATCCGGTCATAAATGTAATTATGGGCGTGTGGCAGGATATCTTGTCAGAATTATTAGGATAACCCTTCATTTGCAGGTAAGATAGGCGACATTTTTGGCGATCGCCAGAATGGTTGAATTTGAAAATAATGATCGCCATTTGACGATTTTGATCGCCACTGGCGATTTTGGCGACCGGTAACGCTAACATAGCTATCTAGTACTTGATGGATGCGCTTTGCTGTCCTGAGCCAGTGCTTGTTATCAAAACAAACGGCTCCTGTCATTTGCGCAGGGTATACTGTATGTGTATATATTTTCGGGGAAAAATCCAATTTTTCAAGTTTTAACACATTTCAATCTGTATGTGTGGGTGTTTTCTTGGGGAAGGTGGCAATGACAATCTAAGTCACATGGAAATAATAATGTTGGATCTATTTTTCTTAAATTTGGGATTGTTTCTGAAGATTTTAAAGATATTCTAATCAGTAAGTAATACACCTTATAAAGACCCTTTTGTGAAATATTATTGTATCATGATAGTATTGGGATAGTATGTCACAATGAATAATGCTCAGATAGCGATACTATTGCAATAATTATAATTAACATGGATAGTCAGCCCTAGATATTAGCCTTCTTTTTTACCTGTATGGCCTTTACTTCATGGCCCCTTAATAATGTGGATCAGAAACGGATGGCCCTTTATCAGTGGCCCCTTAAAAAGAGGGGTCCTAAAACGGCCCTTAACAAATGGCCCTAAAACTTGGACTGTCCGTCAGAAATGGATGGCCCTTTATTAGTGGCCCCTTAACGAGACGGGCCCTAAAGCCTAAAATAGCGGAACAGAAACCGATGATGGATGCGCTTTGCTGTCCTGAGCCAGTGCTTGTTATCAAAACAAACGGCTCCTGTCGTTTGCGCAGGGTATACTGTATGTGTATATATTTTCGGGGAAAAATCCAATTTTTCAAGTTTTAACACATTTCAATCTGTATGTGTGGGTGTTTTCTTGGGGAAGGTGGCAATGACAATCTAAGTCACATGGAAATAATAATGTCGGATCTATTTTTCTTAAATTTGGGATTGTTTCTGAAGATTTTAAAGACATTTTAATCAGTAAGTAAGTAATACACCTTATAAAGACCCTTTTGTGAAATATTATTGTATCATGATAGTATTGGGATAGTATGTCACAATGAATAATGCTCAGATAGCGATACTATTGCAATAATCATAATTAACATGGATAGTCAGCCCTAGATATTAGCCTTCTTTTTTACCTGTATGGCCTTTACTTCATGGCCCCTAATAATGTGTATCAGAAACGGATGGCCCTTTATCAGTGGCCCCTTAAAAAGAGGGGCCCTAAAACGGCCCTTAACAAATGGCCCTAAAACTTGGACTGTCCGTCAGAAATGGATGGCCCTTTATTGGTGGCCCCTTAACGAGACGGGCCCTAAAGCCTAAAATAGTGGAACAGAAACCAATGATGGATGCGCTTTGCTGTCCTGAGCCAGTGCTAGTTATCAAAACAAACGGCTCCTGTCGTTTGCGCAGGGTATACTGTATGTGTATATATTTTCGGGGGAAAATCCAATTTTTCAAGTTTTAACACATTTCAATCTGTATGTGTGGGTGTTTTCTTGGGGAAGGTGGCAATGACAATCTAAGTCACATGGAAATAATAATGTCGGATCTATTTTTCTTAAATTTGGGATTGTTTCTGAAGATTTTAAAGACATTTTAATCAGTAAGTAAGTAATACACCTTATAAAGACCCTTTTGTGAAATATTATTGTATCATGATAGTATTGGGATAGTATGTCACAATGAATAATGCTCAGATAGCGATACTATTGCAATAATTATAATTAACATGGATAGTCAGCCCTAGATATTAGCCTTCTTTTTTACCTGTATGGCCCTTTACTTCATGGCCCCTTAATAATGTGGATCAGAAACGGATGGCCCTTTATCAGTGGCCCCTTAAAAAGAGGGGCCCTAAAACGGCCCTTAACAAATGGCCCTAAAACTTGGACTGTCCGTCAGAAATGGATGGCCCTTTATTAGTGGCCCCTTAACGAGACGGGCCCTAAAGCCTAAAATAGCGGAACAGAAACCGATGATGGATGCGCTTTGCTGTCCTGAGCCAGTGCTTGTTATCAAAACAAACGGCTCCTGTCGTTTGCGCAGGGTATACTGTATGTGTATATATTTTCGGGGAAAAATCCAATTTTTCAAGTTTTAACACATTTCAATCTGTATGTGTGGGTGTTTTCTTGGGGAAGGTGGCAATGACAATCTAAGTCACATGGAAATAATAATGTCGGATCTATTTTTCTTAAATTTGGGATTGTTTCTGAAGATTTTAAAGACATTTTAATCAGTAAGTAAGTAATACACCTTATAAAGACCCTTTTGTGAAATATTATTGTATCATGATAGTATTGGGATAGTATGTCACAATGAATAATGCTCAGATAGCGATACTATTGCAATAATTATAATTAGCATGGATAGTCAGCCCTAGATATTAGCCTTCTTTTTTACCTGTATGGCCCTTTACTTCATGGCCCCTAATAATGTGTATCAGAAACAGATGGCCCTTTATCAGTGGCCCCTTAAAAAGAGGGGCCCTAAAACGGCCCTTAACAATTGGCCCTAAAACTTGGACTGTCCGTCAGAAATGGATGGCCCTTTATTAGTGGCCCCTTAACGAGACGGGCCCTAAAGCCTAAAATAGCGGAACAGAAACCGATGGCCCCTTAATATTGGCCCCTTAACAAAAGGCCCTAACACCTAAAATAGTGGACCGTCCGCACCTACAATGACAAATCCTGATGAGATTAAAGACAAATTCTATGAAGATCTTGGAATCATATTAGCAGCTGTACCAAAAAAAGACAAACTTATTCTTCTGGGTGACTTCAATGCCAGGGTTGGGACGGATCACCAGGCATGGGATGGCGTCATTGGAAAAAACGGAATTGGGACCTGTAACAGCAATGGCCACCTCCTGCTCCAGAAATGTGTTGAACATGATCTCCTGATTACTAACACTGTCTTCAGATTGCCAAAAAGAAACAAAACCTCGTGGATGCACCCTCGATCCAAACATTGGCATTTGCTGGACTACATAATAGTCAAGAAGAGAGACCGTCAAGACGTCCTTGTTACTAAAGCCATGTGTGGTGCTGACTGTTGGACAGATCACAGACTCATCCTATCAAGACTCAAAATCAGAATCCAGCCAAAAAGAAGGCCCCAGGGAAAGAAAGCACCCAAACGTCTTAACATATCCAAACTGAAACAGGATGACATCAATCGGAATTTCTCGACAGACCTCAATACCAAGTTTGAAACTATAAATTTGAGCTCCATGAAGGTTGAAGAGAGCTGGACAGCGGTGAAAGATGCGATATACACCACAGCATCTAACATTCTTGGACCATCCACTCACAAACACCAAGACTGGTTTGACGAGAACAACGAAGAGATCAGCAAGCTATTGGAGAAAAAGCACCAGCTGCATAGAGAGTGCTTGAATGACCCGAGTTCCATGTCAAAAAAGAAAGCGTTCACGGACACACGCAGAAATGTTCAGACGCTATTGAGAGAGATGCAAGACACATGGCTTAGTAAAAAGGCAGATGAGATACAGGCCTATGCTGACAGTATGGACTCAAGGTTCTTTAGTGCACTAAGGACTGTCTATGGACCACAGTCATCAGGTTCATCTCCCCTACTTAGTGCTGACGAAACAACACTTTTCACTGAAAAGGAGAAAATCTTAGATCGCTGGGCAGAACATTTTGAAGCAGTTCTTAATCGTCCATCAACCATAAATCAAGAGGCAATAGATCGACTACCACAGATAGAGATAGACAGTTCTCTCGATGACCTCCCAACTATACAAGAAACTGAAAAAGCCATTCAAATGCTCTCTAGTGGAAAAGCTCCTGGATCTGATGCCATCCCAGCAGAAATATACAAGGCAGGTGGGCCATGTCTAACCGAAAAACTGACAGAACTCTTCAGACTGATGTGGAACCATGGAACTATCCCGCAAGATTACAAAGATGCTTCCATTGTTCACTTGTACAAAAGAAAAGGAAACAGACAATCCTGTGACAACCATCGTGGTATTTCTCTGCTGTCCATCTGTGGCAAAATTCTTGCCAGAATCCTCTTAAATCGACTGGTCAAACATCTGGAAAAGGATCCTATATTACCTGAGAGTCAATGTGGTTTTCGTAAAGGACGTGGTACAGTCGACATGGTGTTCGCTGCTCGCCAGTTACAGGAGAAATGTCAGGAGCAACACTCCGATCTCTACACGGCATTTGTAGATCTGACAAAAGCTTTCGACACCGTCAGTCGGGATGGCCTCTGGAAGATAATGGCAAAATTTGGCTGCCCAACAAAGTTCATACACATGGTCAGACAGTTTCATGAAGGCATGAATGCCTGCGTACAAGATAATGGCGAAGCATCAGAGTCTTTTCCCGTCACAAATGGCGTAAAACAAGGCTGCGTTCTGGCACCAACGCTATTCAGCATCATGTTCTCTGCCATGCTCCAGGATGCTTTTAGGGACTCTTCAATCGGGGTAACCATTAATTATCGCACCAGCGGTAAGCTATTCAACCAGAGGAGACTGCAGGCAAAGACTAAGATCCAAGAAACAACAGTCCGTGACCTCCTATTTGCAGACGACTGTGCTCTAAATGAAACATCTTCATCGGAAATGCAGCAAAACATGGACCTCTTCTCAACAGCATGTGATAACTTTGGACTAACAATAAGCGTCAAGAAAACAGAAGTCATGTACCAACCTGCTCCAAAAAGCCGTATATTGAGCCAACTATCTCTGTTAAAGGCCAGAACTTACAAGCAGTAGAAAAGTTCACTTACCTTGGCAGCACATTATCCCGAGTTGTTCATATCGATGATGAAATAACCTCCAGGATTTCAAAGGCTAGCTCAGCTTTTGGCAGACTTCGAACAAAAGTATGGGAAAGAAGAGGAATCAGCCTACTTACCAAACTGAAGGTATACAGAGCTATTGTCCTACCTACGCTTCTCTATGCATGCGAAACATGGACACTCTACAGTCGTCACTTCAAGAAGCTAAACTGCTTTCACATGTGCTGTCTAAGGAAGTTGCTGCAGATTAAATGGCAAGATAAAGTACCTGATACAGCTGTCCTCGCTAGATCCGAGATGAAAAGCATCCATGCCATTATCAGAAAGTCCCAACTACGATGGGCTGGTCATGTATCCAGGATGTCAGATGAGCGCCTTCCGAAAAGACTCTTCTACGGTGAACTGAAATCAGGAAAACGGTCAGTTGGGGGTCAAAAGAAACGCTTCAAGGATACAATGAAGTCATCTCTCAAGTCATTTAGCATTGATCCTGATAACTGGGAGAGTCTTGCCATGGATAGATCCTCTTGGCGAAGTAAAGTCAGATCTGGCGAAATTGCCTTTGAAAACAGCAGGAACAGAGAAGCTGCACTGAAGCGGGCTACACGTAAATCTAGAAGCACTTCCACAGCAGACCAAACTGCAACACTACCGTGTCCCTTGTGTAATAGACGATTCCAGGCGCAGATTGGACTAACAAGTCATCTGCGCACTCACAAACAATAGACGAAATGGATGATGTCATGGTCATCTTCGATACGAAGGACGAACAAGAAGGTATGGTGAATCCGCATCTGATGATAAATATCGTATTTGGATATCAGAAATGAACTAAGTTAGAGATGGCCACCGGAAGCCACCCTGAAAATTACAATTTTGTGATATTGTTTTTAGATGGTCCACATAAGACGCTTTATGGCTTACTTCGTGAGTCAAGTTAAAAATAGGTTTTCGTTTCACATTGGATTTAAAAGCTGATGTATACCAAATTTCGACATGGCCGCCAGAAGCTATATTTATAATTATCATTTGTTGAAATACTGATACAAATACATTCAAAATCATAAACTGTATGCATATTCTATTCTCTGTGTTTACTTCTAACACTTTGTAGTCTTCATGTGGATGCTATAATATAGATCTCTTTGATAAATTCTAAAATGGCCACCAGATCCCATTTTGAAATTGATTCGTTCTTATATGTAAAAAATTGGTGCAAACAATGACTGTAGAACTTTTGCTATACATTTTCAATTACAATGATCGACGCTTGCCATATTCGATGATTTTAGAGGCCGTTGTAGCAGACAATCGTCATCGAAAGAACAAGTAGACATATGTCATCCTTATTTCGTGGCTGAAAAATTGACCCCGAAATAATCCAACTACTAACGTACTAATCGCCTTTAAAAAGATGCCATTCAAGATCTATTCTCTATCACAGAAAATTATAGCGATTTTTATGTTGTCTATTCCTTATTAAAGACAAATGTCCCAAGTTTTTTAATCCAGAAAATCATATACATCCTCGCAAAACACATGTTACGTCGCCAATATTGAAGATACATTGTAATTAAACGAGTTCTTCTTTAATTAGCTCCTTACGTATCTATTTAGCGAAAAATCCGGTGGTCTGTACGGGTAATGATCAGAGTTTTTCGTGACGGAGGCCGGTTTCTCGACAAAGGGTTCGAAAAAAAAACGCATGTACCATTTGACAGAAAATCGCCATTCCACCAAGTTTTACTTGATAGAGTATGTTAAAATTGTTGGAAATTATAAGTTATGTTAAACGTCAAATGATTTTATATTGCATTTGCAATACAATGAGGGATAAAATTCCGATTTCCTTTACTTTTCGATGCGTTTATATTTGGGTATAGATAAGAATAGATGAGTAAATGCTGCATACGTCTTTCGATGTTTAAAAAAAAAAGGTGACATATCATCGACGAACAGGAGATTGACAAAGACAAGAAAGTAAACGTGTATCGGAGTACAACTCTGAAAATGGCAAACAATATGTATGTCTGGGTCATAAAAGACCCCACCTGGTAGCTTGAGGGTCAAAGCAAAGATCTGCAAAAGGACAGGGTTGGTCAGTCTGTTACTACCGTACAAGGTAGACATTGACGATGTACTGTTTACATGGGCTTTTGGTCAAATAGATTGAAACAATAAAGAATAATTATAAGGTAGGTCAACATTTATAATCATTAAACAGCTTAAATAGGGTAACATAATTACATTAATAGTTGTGAAGATTATATGCCAATGTTTCCCTACATTCAAGTACCAACATCAATTGCATGAATGTTTTGTTAAAAAGATCATTTAGATTTATTTTAACTGTACCTGAATACCTTATATACATGTGGCAGCTTTTTAATTTTGACTTATAAAGAAAAGAAAAGGAATGGCAAACTGGATTATTTTATGAAATGTTACAATCGAACAAGCATGCGTTTTTTGAACAACCACTGACACCTGATTACTTGATATAGATCGAGCCTTATACAATGGGCTCGTCCTATTTACTAGAATTTTTCTGAATTATAACCGTTCAACAATTCCTCAAATGCATTGTCGTTTGTTTCCAGGATTCAATTAACAAATTATTAGTGTATGATTTTATTTTTCAGTTTTTTTTATTCATAGCATATCAAATGTCCTATAATCTATGAACTGAAGAGAAATCAAACTATAATTTCATTATGATTATAAGTCCATATTTTCAATTTTTTATTTTGAAATATTTAGTTTTCTAACAGCCGTCAAGTTTTTATTAATATCTCTTGGTGAATCTTTAGATAAGAATGCTCTGGCACACTCATGCAAAATGTACCAACATTCATTGCACATACTGAGTAACTAGTGACAGATAGCACGATACTGTTGAGATTTATTATGCAATTTTTAAATGAAACTACATGTAGATTTGACTCATCCATACAGACACAAGTATGCTTATTATGTTTCTTGTAGTTATTCCATGCTACTGACCAATCAAACGGTATATACATATAGAAACAATTGATTATTGTCATAATACCTTTTCAGAGTTTAGTACACCAATCTTAGTCAGAAAGCTCTTGGGTACTTCTCAAATAAACGACCACATTGATAGAAGGCTGGTGCAGATGACAAAGTAAGTAATTTACCAATTTTCGTACATTACAGAACCTGTCTATAATTGGACTGAACTATCGATTCGTCCAAATATAGACTAATACGGTAGGATTCTTTAGTACGCTCATCCAATAGAATTCGGTATTGTACCAAAGCTTGTAAATCAACTCGTGAAATCGTATGATTTAAAAAAACCTCTATTTTGATATGTTTATTTTTTGTTTTGTTTTTCGAAGACTAAAACTTATACTTGTACTAAACGAGAGGTCATAACAGCGTCCAGAAGCAATAAGGATAATTTCTTTTTCTGCGATATCAATTTTCCAACGACGAAGTTTACAGCTTTTCAAACTTTAATATCAGTATTTTGTCTTCTACATTTCTACAGATTTCAAATTCGTAATTCATTTTTTTGTTTTCGTCTTAAAGGAGTAAAATGCACCGCTTACGTTTATTTTG
The DNA here is from genome assembly GCA_963680895.1 of Fragum sueziense. Lineage (NCBI taxonomy): Eukaryota > Metazoa > Mollusca > Bivalvia > Cardiida > Cardiidae > Fragum > Fragum sueziense. Next base: position 47,089,226 of record OY804595.1, read on the forward strand.
TCGTAAATTTCCTCTTCTTTACATTGTCTTGTTACATCTCTTGTGTGTTTCGTTGATTCAGAAACCTTGAAATCTTCAGGTTTTATGTCCAGCATAAGAAACGCTGAAGGGTGGCGATTTAACTCATCAAGCATGGAAATACTGCAGACCGTGTCTGTCGGCTCTGAAGCAGACTCATCACAGAGGTAACAAAACAAATTAGAATACCTGACCGGCTTGGGGAGCGTTATATGGAGAAACAATGGTGCTGAAAGTAAAATGAAAGTGATGTATGTACTGTAAAACTGCTTGTTTTGAATGATTGCGTAGATCTATTTAAGGAATGAATGCAATTTTCTTTTTCATGTAGGTATGAAAAAGAAAACCTAAATACACTGTATGAATCTGCGAAAATGTTCATTTTCCTTTTGTTTGTTTGTATGTATGTATAGTCATTGATTGTACAGCGCAATAGAATATTTGTGTAATTTTTGCGTCCTATAAATGCCATGTCATTGTAATTGTACGTGCTGAAAATTGAGATCGTTCACGACGTTGCACGATTTATGGATGTAAGTCTGTCTGAAATCTAAAATCTATAAACGACCCAAAGTGTGCTAAAAGTCAAAATCTGTACTTTATTTTTTTACTTATTATTTATTATTATTATTATTATTATAGGGGAAATTATTATTATAGGGGAAGTTAGGCCTGGAAATAACATTATATTCATATAAAGGGACATTTCTATCCCATTCCCCCATTTCATTTTTTTAAAGTATGTGTGATGCCAAGATCGGTTATTCTTATTCGTTTTAGGTAGTCCACCCCAAATGAGATTCGCGTGACGTCGGAATTATTCGAAAGACGTCGAAAACATTCGGCGATGGAACTTTCCGCCACCGAATGCTCACGACCACGCCCGAAAAAGTTCGGATACGTAACGGCGCCGCTCGAAAAAAAAAATCCGATATTGCATGAATCTCAAATGGCCACATTACGATTATTCTACATTAAAGTTTTTTTTAAATTGTTGCTGATTAGCCAACAAAGTGCGAAAATGACAAATTCCATATACGACATCTGAACTAAGATTTACAAAAAATAATCTAATATAAAAGGAAAATATATATTCCTCGTAAATGGCGCAATACTCTGACTTTCAGAATATTCATAACAAAATATGCTCTTTCAGATAAAAATATTGTAAAATGTATGAGAAAATATAAATGAAATGTCTCTTTAAATGCTGTTTTGGAAATAATTAATATAGGTAACTCACCTTCTCCATTCATGCACGCTTAGTGTACGTCTAGGCCCATATGCATAGCACCATTTTCGCACGTTTTGTCGGGTACCAATAAAGAACAATACACGGACCTTGTAAGAACCTCTGGTGGTGGAGAAAAGTCAATAGCGCATTTGCTAACAATGTAGTCCCATGCGTTAGAATGAGTGATGTTCCAATCCGAAAACAGCGGTCGAGTAGTACAGGCACCAGTCACTGCATTCCATCTTAAAAAACACAAATAAATGACGCGATTACAAAAGTCCATCCTCGGATACACAAGTATCCCAATATTTGCTATGCTACATCGATATAGCGTAGCAAATAAGGAGACCCCGAGGGTATCCGACGATGACAAAAGTCATAAATTCAAGGCTATTCAAAATACAATATTTCGTTACTTGTTCATCACACCCTATGTTCAATAGATGTAGGAATTCATTTGAATCGTCTCATCGAATTGATTTTACTAAGTTATTAATGTCTTAAGTAGCCCTGGAAAAATCAAAATCATTCAGCCAGCAAAACTTAATTCGACATTTTCCCTCAAAGATCTTATGTACCATAAGACTTACCTTGTTACGTTTTTCACACCATGACACTCAGCACAATGCTTGTTCTTGTAGATCCTAGAAAGATGGCTGCTATCAGAAACCACAGAAATATCTTCAAGACCTGGAATATCGTTGAATATCTCGGCGCATTTTTTCAGCAATAGGCCCAGTTGAGTTGAATGGACACCTGTCCTGCATTATATATTTGGCTACAAAATGAAATCCTCTGAACTTAGTTCTAAATTCCTCACTCAGATAAAGGGCATATTGGTAAGATGCTTTGATGTCCATGTCAATACTACTCGGGCGTTCAGCATCCAGGCAACAATCCGAAAATTGCCAACAATGTGGGTCACAGGAGCATGGAAAACAACACGGTATTTGATCCTCTGCGAAAATGATGTTATTCTTCACTACAGATTTGTCTGAACAAAATTTTGTGTAAGGACAAAAATGTCGGTAGAAGTCCATATCTAGGCTTCCATAACAGTGCAAGTTAAATGCCAAATATAGAATGTAGATTCTTATCAAAAACATGCTGCAGTCCCGCTTAATGATAAACTAGGTTTAGCATTAAACTATCTCTATACAACTTGCCTACAAAAGGCGATTTTTCTTATGATTTACGTCTCGCTAAAAAATCGCCCTTTTTCAATCAAAGTTGCAAAAATATCCCTGAAACTTAGTCTAATGATTAGCGAAAATGACTATGGTAAATTTTCTTTATACTTGTACTCCTTTGTACTCGTCCCCTACAGATATAAATGTATTGAATGTAGGAACCGTGTGCAAGAGATTGGTCTTTCGTTATAGGCGGGGGGCCAGTGGGGCCTACCATGCACCCCCCTAGACTTTTTGCCATGGGTGCCAAAATGTTCCTTAGGTCCTATTTATTGAAAATCAGAGGTGCCCCCAAGAAAAAACTCATTCCCGCTATATGAAACAGCACCGTTTCCATGGCAACCCTTGTGCGCTTTTGAGACAATGACAGTAGTTGAAAAAACATCAATATCTCCGCTTACAGATATAGTAGATCAGTATTTTTGGTATCAAAATGAAGCTGAGACATTGTTCTTGAATTTGGTATGTGCATATGCAAAATAGCTAATTTGCAAATGCATGATTTTTAAGATTTAATCAAAAAAAAAAATGAAATTTTCGTCGTTTTTGAAAAATATAATACGAAAATAAGCTATTACTCACTTATTTAGTGGGTTACATTCACAAGTTTGGTATCAAATTAAAGCATAGACATCTCTCCTTAATCTACATAAGTCAATTTAGCTACTTTTGCATGCATGTTTTTTAGCGATCTTTTTTAATTTTGACGAACAATTTGCATATTTATGAATGACTACGAATCTGCATGAAGGATTCTATGCTATCAGCAAAACTGAAATTGTTGTCTGCAGTAGGACCTTTCTGAGGCTGGTAAATAAAGCGCCATCAAATCTAGCAGAAACAATGTTGGTACTTTTTGTAATTGCTCTTACAGTTTATTAATTATTTCTAATTAATGATAATCTCTGTTACAATTGCATTATTTATTACAGTCTATTTATTATTACTAATTATAAATAATCTAGATTATCAATTATCTCTTTATCAACTTTCTTGTCGTTTATTTTGTATTACCTTACTCGTCAAAAAACAGAAGATGAACGTGCATATGGAATGCTTTAAAAAAGAGTGTCCAAGAATGAGTTTACAAGCGTTTTACAGAAACACCGTATCAGCACTTTTGAGATTCTGGCCATTTCTAATACGCATTTTAGGCTGTTCAAAGGAAATGGGTATATCGGAAGTTGAAAATCAATGTTAGTCAGTGCATATTTTTGTACAAAGGATATAAGAGTAGTTGGATAGGAATATCTATATAAGATTGCTTATTTAGTTATCCTTTTTGACGTATAAGGCCATTTTTATGACATTAAAAACTCTCTGGTCACGTGTTTGTTTGCTCATCTGTTCTTTGCTGGTATCACATATGTATGTTTTCTAAAGTCGATTTGTAAATTGTTTTGACAAACAGTCTCTCATATCCGTATTCATGTGACTGATTAATAAATGGCAAGTCCTGCCGCACTATCGGGCATCGTTGACTGTCAAAAGATGGTATCCGTCCACATATCATCATTTCTCAGCCATACGTGCTACCTCCGGGAGATTTCTTTATCCAATCATTTTTGTGAATTCATGCCAAAGGAAATACAAATATGAATTTGTCTTTGATACGCTCATTACATCACTGACTAAGTGTAGGTATATCTGAACTAACTATGAGGAAATTCGAACAATAATGACCTCATTGGAAGAATATCGCTATTTTTGTATGTTGTTCATTGCAAGGTCACCTATGATAGATGACGTCAAACCAAAAGAAAACCAACATCTCGTCTGTGTCCTGACCATTATCTTGAGATATGAGGCTTGTCAAAAACCGACTGAGCTGATTTGAACCTTATGGGCACTCTCTTGCACACGGTTCATTCATTACATTCTTCTCTGTAGTTGGCTCAGAGGGTATTGCGTCATCATCTACTAGATTACGTCACTTTATATCACATCAAAATGGCAATAACAAATAATTTTTCTTTTCCGAAGTCCAAAATATATCACATTTCACGTTGCTTAAAATTTAATATCATTTTCCAACGATAATAATTAGAAAAAAATTGATGTCATTCATTCAAGGGCGCAGTAATTTTTCTGTACATTTCATTGTGATAGGGAACGATTTTATCCAGCTAACCGTGACGGAATTTCGGACAAACAATACTATTTCGTAAGTGTTGTTATAAAATCTCGGAACTAGGGCTTGATTCAAGCCGTATATACGAGATTTTATAACAACACCGACGGTTTATCAAAACAAAACAGTAAATCGAGTCTATTATTGGCACAAAATTCATTGACATTGGTAATGAGGCTTGAGAAAATAGTTCCAATGTATATGGGTAAATTCGCCAGTTATAATGCCTTTCAAATGTAACCGGAATAATAATTTCTTTGTTTACATTATTATGTTACACATGCAACAGTTAAACAGTAATAAAACACGTTTTCCTCGGTTTGACAAGATTCTTGTCAAACATGGCGTCAGCCCATTACAGAGATGTATGTGAGAGTAACGAACGACAACTCTGCTCGGAGATTGCCTTATGGGTAGTACCGGTATTACATTGACGAATCAATACATATGTGCTTATGAATGCGTATTTAATACTATCCTTATTTGTATAAATTGATGCGTCAAAGAAGATTTTTCGTAAAATACGGCATGTGCAGACAGAGGTATACAGAAGGCAATATAAATAAATTCAGATGTTCCATCTTATCTAATAACGAACAGCTAACATCTGAATTTATTCAGATTGTACTGAAGGCAATTGTGAACATAATTTGTTTATAAGAGCTTTACACGGGGATGGAAACAGCAAAGAAGGCGGAAAATCAAGATTGGATTGAAGTAACAGATATTTTCAAAATCAGTTTACAAAAAATTATTGGCGACCAACCAAAATATTCAGTTGCTAGTCAATAACTTTTATATCAGTTGCTTCTTTGGTGTGTCTTCTTTAAACAGTTGAGTGCATTTAACATTTTTAGACAAACAGCCGTCTAGTTTGTTAATGCTTCCATTGCAGTGGTTTAGCCTTTCCTAAGCAACACCTGGTTTTGACGTCCCTAATAGAAAAGGCCTGGGAAAACATCTAAACAAAAGAAGAAGGTGCTCATAACCAGCAGATTCTCCTTTTGTCTCAATATTTTCTTGGTCAAATTTTACATTTTATTAATATCTTTAATAACATCTATTCTGTCATTTGTGGCAGTTTTTGAAATGGATACCACTAAAATTTTCGTTTGGGAATGGGTTAATCAAATGGACAACACTAAAGCAACACCGGTTTCTTCAGGTTATGAAATTTCAAAAGAGTGCGTTTTAATCAGAAGAGTCCAGTCTCCGATTTTTCCCCATCAATTTTAGGAAGATGAAACGCAAATGAAAGGCTGTTGATCAATGATATCAGAAAACAAAGAGACGAACTGGTTTCTAATGACAAAGGGTGACTCTAAATGAAATCCAAGTAGATCGTTAGAAACTGAGACTTTGATATCATTTTTTAGCCTAGGAAAGTGTTTGTCTTAAACCAATGCAAAGTTTTTTATCCCTTCTAAAATTACCAAAATAAATTTAATAATGTAAAAAAGATGTATCAACATGCCTTTGAAGCTTCAGTAAATATAACATTTCAAACTGTTATGTTTGTAATTACCATATGGGACCTTATCGTATCATTTTTTCAAGGATTATAATCCACCATTAGATAAGCAAACATTTTCATTTTGTACAACTTCGTGCGTAAACCCACTCTCTTTTACAGTGGCTCTTTCATTTCGCCTCTGTACAGGGCTGCGGAAGTAAATGAAAAATAACGACAGAGTACAAGGAGGTTTTAAAAAATAGTCCCGTTTTACTAGTAATTAGATCAATACAAACAGAATACTTTCTTCTATTTCTTCTTTATAATGCAATAAATGAAACAGTAATAAAAGACGTTATCCTTCGGTTGACCACGATTCGTGGTCTTCAGCCGAGTTAGCCCGTTGCAAAGATGATATGTGAGAGCAATGAACGATCACTCTGCGGGGAGAATGGCGTCAACCGTGACAATGGAAATTGATGAGGGATAAAGGTGTGTTCTAATCCGTAATTTGATTATAAAAACCCACACACGAATTTCTATTTACAACAAATAATGTATTTATCCGTGTACAGAGATTAATATCAAACTGGCAACGGAAACATGCTCTTGGCGTCCCTAGTAGAAAGAAGTACGGAGATATCTAGTTTGAATGGTACATTTAAGAAAACTTTTCAGGAAGACATTTAGGGAGAAGGAAGAAAATATGGATGGCTAGTTATTCTCAAATTCCCTTCATACTTTCCATGCTAGGGTCTTCAAATATCTTGCTTTTCGGAAAATGAATTCTGTCGTCAGCAACACTACTGTATTTCTCCAGGTTCAAAATTGTTGTGTTTCAGTTTTGGAAAGTTTTTGCACGAGCATACTGTTTCTTGTCTCATAAAAGTGTTTACAGCTTGAGAACAAAAAAAACAGAAGTACAAAATTAATGTAACCATATATTTTATTGAAGTTCTAATATGCAGCATTCTCGGAAATCCAGCGGTCATAGCTACGCTACATGACCCCTGGGGCACTTGGCTAGTTAAACTTTGTATTAGCCGCTCCCAAATGCCGCCGTTTCATTGGTTCCATCATCATTTCATGATGGACGAGTAGACCAATCAATCTGGCCGATACAAATCGCCAACATCTAAACAATGATTACGTCAGAGACACGTAATTTAAACCTGATTCAGGGTAGATAACTGCGTAGGAGATTGACAAATCGCTTCGGGTAAGTTGTCAATATGGAAGATTAATATCCTTTAGCGTGCGAAAAATTTGGTGTTTCGAATTTAAAAGACATCCAAAAGAAACTTTCCCCATCTTTCTATTTTAAGGCCGTATAAGATATCAGCGATCTGTAGTTCTTATAATAGTTGTCACACAAATTACAACTTATCATGAGCGCAGCAATCTTGAATGTAACTGACAATGCATTGACGTATGAGAGCTGTTATTTGATTGGGTCTTGCGCTCGCGCGTTTCGGATCGATTTTCGGCGGCTAATTTAAAGTTTAACTAGCCAAATGCCCCAGGGGTCATGTAACGTAGTTATGACCGCTGGGTTTCCGAGGATGAATATGCAGGGTCCCCCCTTCCCCCCCCCCAAAAAAAAACCCAAAAAAATGGGGAATCATTTTTAGAAAATGACTTTCTCATGTATCAAGTAATATGTCTCAACCAACATTACATGTCGTTGGTGGGGAGTCAAAACCTCGTAACTACAGCTTGAAAAAGCTGAAGTTACGAGGTTTTGACTACCCACCGACGATATGCAATAGAAACGACCATTTTCTATAAGTAGTTAGAATTTTAATGAAATTGTCCACCAGTTTCGAAAGTATTTGAATTCAAATGAATCCACTCGAAAACCATTTTAACGCTACATCGATCTCTCCATCATGCAGCGTGCACACACTCATTAAATAAATTGATGCTTCACAATCGGTTAATGTATTCAATAAAATACGAAAGTGATTTTGAAACATTTTATTCACAATATTTCATTTTCATTTCATCTTTTTTTACTAATATATAAACTGTCAAAGCAGAGCTGCGATGTAACCAAAAGGAAATCAAACAAAATATCAAAGTGTATCACAGATTCATGATAATCATAATTATGCACTTAATTTGTTACTGACCAACATGCCGGTCAGCGCTCAAATGACTAGTTCTTTGAAATTAGTTCAAACAACAATTCTATGGACTCGATTATATATTTATATTGAATTTGGGAAAATCAGTACGTACATGTACAACGGTAAAGATTTTAATAGTTGACCGTTTACATGTACGAACAAACAAGACGCAAAATTCGATATCATGTTTGAACGGGGCTTTCAGTGTCATTATTAAGTTGCATATAACTTTTGAATCAATATATATTTTTTTGAAAAACATATGCAAAATTAATGTATCTTCGGCACTGCAAATTCAAAAACTAGATTTTTCGCTTATACTTTGAAATATTTGACTTTGAATTAGGGTTACTTTTTGGACATCGTGTACAGTTGTTTTAAGGGACAATCATCCAGTAAATACTTTTTCTTTTCCCAATAATAGATTTTAATTATGATTTTTCTGTCGAAAGTTGTTACCAGTTGAAAAATGAAATAAAAATGAATTGGACATAAAGTTTGTTTGGGTTTTATCGTCAATCGTATTACATGCTCGAACAGATGCAATAGGATATATAAGCAAAGGTTAAAGTTTTTTTTAAAGTATATCAAACTCCAAGGTCTAAAGTCATTGTCAAATGTGAAAGGTCTTAGCAGGTGTCCATGTGTGAAATATCGAGGCTGTATAGGTAATAGGACGTGAGATACAGACCGGATAAAAGTTTTTTTTTAAAGTAGGTTCAACTCAAATGTCAAGGTCACAAGGTAAGGTCAAATATAAACGGTGTTGGTGGCAGGTGACCATGTTTGAGATATCAAGGCTGTATGTGTAAAAAGGACATGTGATACAGGCCGGGTTGAAGTTTTTTTTAAAAGTAGGTCAAACCCAAAGGCCAAATGTCATTGTCAAATATGAACAGTGTTTGTGGGAGGTGTCCATGTGTGAAATATCAAGCCTGTATGTGTACAAGGACATGAAATATAGGCACGGGTCAAGTTTTCTAAAGGTATGTCAAACTCGAAGGTCAAGGTCACAAAGTCCAAGGTTATGGTAAAAATGAACGGTGTTGGTGGAAGAGGTCAATGTGGGAGATATCAAGAGTGTATTGTAAAAGGACATGAGGTAGAGGCCGGGTTAATTTTTTTTTAAAAGTAGTTCAAACCCAAAGATCAATGTCACATGGTCTAAGGTTATGGTCCAATGTGAATGGTCTTGGTAAGAGGTGTCCATGTGTGAAATATCAAGCATGTATGTGTAAAATGACACAAAATAGAGGCTATGGTAAAGTTTATTTTTAAAGTAGATTTAACTCCAAGCTCAAGGTCACAAAATCCAAGATCCTAGTCAATTGTGAAAGGTCTTGGTAGGAGGTGTCCATGTGTGAAATATTAAGCCTGTATGTGTAAAAGAGCATGATATAATGGCCGTGTTAAGGTTATTTTAAGGGTCAACAAAGGGCATCAACTCCAAAAATTTGATCGGCAGAGTAACAGTTCTTGTGCAATGCACCTCTCCAAAATAAGATCTATCCGCCAAGGCTGTATGTGTAAAAGGACATGAGATAGAGGCCGGGTCAAAGGTTTTGAAAGTAGGTCAAACTCAAAGGTCAATGTCACATGGTCTAAGGTCATGATCCAACATGAATGGTCTTGGTAAGAGGTATCCGTGTGTTTTAAAAATATCAAGCCTGTATGTGTAAAAGGACACGAGATAGAGGTCATGGTAAAGTTTTTAAAAGTAGGTCAAACTCCAAGGTCAAGGTCACAAGGTCCAAGATCCAAGTCAAACGTGAAAGGTCTTGGTAGGAGGTGTGCACGTGTGAAATATCAAGCCTGCATGTTTGAAAGGACATCGGATAGAGGTCATGTTAAGGGCTTTTGAAAGTAGGTCAACAAAGGACATTAACTCCAAAAATATGATAGACAGAGTAACGGTTCTTGTGCACTGCACCTCTCCATAATAAGATCTATGCAGCTATGAAATTTCATGAATCTACCTTAAATACTTTTCAAGCTATGCTCCGGACAAGGTTTGGTCTACGGACCGACCTACACTTGCAAAGCAATATACTTCCGTTTCCTTCGAAAGGGGGGCATACTAATTCAAGATGAAAATATATATGTCATCGCACTCATAAGTGAATTACAGCTTATCTTAACCATTTATACATGAATAAAATGACGCAAAACGGTGGTACTTTCAAGCCCACTTACAATTGTTTTTGCTCTAAACCATCGTTTTCCATCATGAGAAAAGCAGTTTCATAAAAACAAATACGCTCTAACAGTCGGCAAATGATGAATAGTAAACACATGTCACATTGTCGAAAATCTGGTAGCAAACATACCTGGTGCAAAACATTGAATTAAATCCACTTTAGTTTAGTGACATTTCTCCTGGAATAAATCCATGGAGTCATGTTTAAAGGGACTACCATATGCTTTTGAAATAGATATGTTAAGACCATTTCCAAAGCATCGATAGATTTAACGACCATAAAAGAATGGGTTTAAGAAAATATCAAGCAAAAGAAAGAGAAGAAAGGAAAACATCTGGAAACAAAGATGTTCTCCTTTTGTCTCAATAATTTTGCGATATCATACACGAATCATAGTTCTAGCGACTACAATTTTGTCGACTGCAGCAGCCTTTAAATTGGATCATTCTGAGTGTGTCGTTTGGAAAAGTCTTAAAACAGCTAGTGTATTTTCAACGTCTTTATATATATATATATATTTATATATATAAACTGATGTAAATCTCTAATTTTTTTAAACGAGAAATTATTTGGCAAATAGGCCATATGCCTGTTTTTCTATTCAATTTGCGAAAATGATTAACTTATAAGTAAGTGTGAGCTCGCCTTCTACTATTTTTCTTTAATCTTTTTTTTTTCATACGCATTTTGACCATCATGGAAAATACATTTAGAAAACATTTGAAAGAAAAAAGTTATACGTGTGTACCAGGTTTATTTTTTCGTTTTTTTTTTTCTTCTTCTGTTGCCTCAATGTTTTCTATAATGCAATAAGATTACGTTTTCGTGTAAACTGTGTTTACATAAAGACATCTGATTGCTCGAATTATCAGATCGGGCCAATTAAGTTTGTTGTTACAATTTCGCAAAAAATAATCTTGCAACCGTTGATAATATGTGTCCAAAGTCATGGTGGATAATCACGTGACACAACAATTTAAGAAAATCTTCAATAATTTTGTTAATACGGGACCAATTTGAATTCGGTTTGACGCAGAGAAGGTGAAAAGATATCACGGGTTAGATGGACGCGTTTGTTTTTAGAAAAATCAATGAAATTTTGGTTGATCTGCAATAAATTTACACCTGATGATTTTTCTAAAATCTATCACGTCCGGATTATTCCTGGTAATTTCCACCTTCTCTGCTTCAAATGGAATTCAAGTTAGTCAATTATTTACATTATTATTGATAATTTTCTGAAATTCTAAGTCTCGTAATTATTCACCGTGAAAATCGCTGATTAGTTTCATTATACATAAAGTACTTTTTCACATACACTAGTTTTAAATGGCAAAAATGTGCTAAAATAGACTAGGTTTACTGTTATGTTTGATAAACCGTCGGCGTTGTTGTAAAATCTCGTAACTCCGGCTTGAATCAAGCCGTAATGACGAGATGTTATAACAACACATACGAAAAACTATCTGTTTCTCCGAATTTACGTTACGATTAACTAAATAAAATTGTTCTCTATTGGAGCAATCAAAAATGTTCCGGAGAAAATGTTGGTTACCAGCAGTTGCTTTCTTTTGAATCAATGTCTTCCCGAGCCTTGTCTGAAGGGACGTAAAAACTAGGTCTTGTTTTGGAGAAGATAATTTATGGTGTTTATTACTAAAGCTCACAATAAATGACCTGGCATGGCATCTCTAAAAACTAGAAATACTCTGCCAGATCATCTATCGTACGTTATACTGATTGATGAACTACGTTAATGTGATGTGAACTATTCAAGATAAAGAAAATAAACCACTCTTATAACGAAAACAATAAGCTCATGCAAACAGCATGTTTCAATTACGGATTAACCTTTTGTATTTACTAATACAATACCATTGTTATGGAAGCCTTGTTTTGGATGTTTACCGACGTTTTTGTCCTTACACGAAATTCTGTTCTAACGAATCAACGGTGGCTGACAACGTTGTTTTTGCGGAAGACCAAGTCCCATGTTGTTTCCCTTGTTATTGTGACCCGCAATGTTGGATTTTCTCGGATTGTTGCCCAGATGCTCAAATTCCAATTGAAAACCACATTAACGCTAAAGCATCATGTCAGACTGCACATTATCTGAGTGATACATTTAGATTTAGAATGGGCAGAAGTAGGGTGTTTTTAGCTTATAAATATATCATTCAGAACAAGTGTCCGTTTAACTCATCTCGACATGTAGCTGATAAATGTGCGGAGATATTTGACGATATTCCAAGTCTTGAAGACATTTCTATTGTTTCTGATAGCAGCCATCTTTCTAGAGTCTACAAGAACAAGTATTGTGCTGAGTGTCATGGTGTGAAAAACGTAACAAGGTAAGGACTGTATTGATAAATATATAGGCTGCTCAAACTTTAATAACATTAGATACGCTTCGTGTAACTTCATGGTTTATATTCCAAGTTTTGATGACATTTCTGTGGTTTCTGATAGCAGACATCCTTCTGGAGTCTACAAGAAAAAGTATTGTGCTGAGTGTCATGGTGTGAAAACGTTACAAGGTAAGGACTGTGTTGATAAATATATAGGCTGCTCAAACTTAAGTATTACAACATTAGATAAACTTCGTGTAATTTCATGGTTCATATTCCAAGTTTTGAAGACATTTCTGTGGTTTCTGACAGCAGACATCCTTCTAGGGTCTACAATATCAAGTTTTGTGCTGAGTGTCATGGTGTGAAAAACGTTACAAGGTAAGAATCGTATTGGGCAAGAATTAGATCTAGGCGACATAAACACACCCTATTACCGGCTATCACTACAGCAGTTGCTAACCTTGGGCAGTATCATCTATAAATAGCGGGTGAATTGGGTAGGTCATACTTTTTCCATATTTGTTTTGTGTAAAAGCGTTTCTCAGCTATAATTTGTAGTGCCCTTGGCTGGCCATACATTTGAGCACCTACATGTCAAATATTAGCTCAGAGAGTCCTCAAACAACAAAATAATTCACTAACAAAGTCGAAACTTCACATATTTGCATATAAAATTCATCTTTCCATGAAAATAGTAGAAAAACGCTGAAGCAAATGTTACAAATTTTATTACAAAATGGATATCTAGTATATTATCTACCAACTAATTGCGTGTGAAGACAATCAACTCTTCTATCATGCTGTTATAGTCAAACAAAGTTTGGTGAGCTACAAATTTATGCAATCACGAACAGCACATAGGGGGATCACGGACAGAAGATTCGTACTTGAAATAGGCAATCACAGACAGCATAAATGATACTATTTTGCTTGTCTATATACAATTCTTTTTCATTATCCAAGTGGTCATGGTGTGAAATATTTAAAAATTTACTGATAATAATTACAACAATACACGAATGCTAGTACTTTTGTTTGATAAAAGAGCATCAGATACGAATAAGCTATATATGAAGCAAGAACTTCGCATATTTTGCTTGATTGAAGTTGTAGTTCCGGAAATTTCAAACAGCACCGACGATTAATCAATATATAACAGTAAACCAAACCTGTTTTAGCACAAAATTCATTGCTACTTCACTCTTTTAACCGTTTTAAGAAAAAACGTTGTTTTAATGTCCCTAATATGGATTGTTTTTGAAAGGCATTTTGACAAAAGAAAAGTGATTTTTAAGTAATTTCCCTTTTTCCCAAATTACTTTCTTGATTACAATGTGAACAAATGTAAGGATTATGTACAGTGTATACCCCTTTTTGTAGTCTTCAGTACATTTAAAGATTACCCAGACTAGACTTGGTACAGACCAGTAGAAACAGTGGGGGGGCTAGGGGGGGGGGGCTAAGCCCCCCAAGGTTGCACAAAAATGCTGAATTTTCTTAATTTTACACTGAAAATTTTGGGAAAATCCGAATTAGCCCCCCAATATTCAGAACAAGGCCTTTAGCCCCCCCCCATATGAAATTGCTTCCTATGGGCCTGTGGTGTACATAAATATTGATAAATCGTCGGTGTAACTGTTATAACATTTTGTAACTACAACTTAAATCAAGCTGTTGTTAAGATATTTTAGAATTACACCAACAAGGTATTATTGTTTGTCTGAAATTACGTCACGGTTTACGTGATAAAATCGTTCCCAATTATCATCCGTGAAAAAGACGACTGTCCTATTAAATGAAAATACACGACACTGGCTGGCCCGTAGGGACAGGGGCGCTGGGGTGGGGCTACCCCCTCCCTCCCATCCCCTTGGACAAGAAAGCCGAATGTTCCTTGTTTTACACTGAAAGTTTTAAGAAAATCAAATTTAGCCCCTCCAAAATTCAGATGCTGGTCCGGTGAGGGGCGTTATGCCCTCCCCCGTATAAAATTGCCTCCTACGGGCCTTAATTTAACTCCTTAGCATGTTACAATCATATTCTATATATAAGTAGCAAATTGTAAAAGAGAGTTGGTGCATAACTTTGTTTGTAAGGTTAACCATCGGTAAAAGAAACACAAAGGTTATACTATCAAAGGCAGTTGAATTCTTGAAATTTAATAACTTTTAAGAAAAATAATTCTCTACAATAAATATAGATATAAATATTTCTTTTGTAAAAGGGAAGGTTTCTTTCAAGTAACCGTGACATAATTTCGGACAAACAATAGTATTCCGTCAGTGTGATTCTAAAATCTTAAACTAATGCTTGATCTGCACTGTAGTTGCAAGCTGTATAACAACACCTACGATTTAAAAATACGTGCATGTAAACCTAGTGTATTTTTGGCACAAAATTCATTCCTTTTTGTTAAAGTGACATTTCACAGACATTTTTCATAACTGTTTCTTTTATTTTCATCTGAAAGAGCACATCTAATTATGAAAATCCTGAAAATTTCAAGTCAAAATATTGCGCCGTTTACGAGAAATATAATTTTATGTGTTAAGATTTAATAAATTGTTGTAGACAACAGTTCAGATTTATATGGAATTTGCCATATCTATCTCAATTTTAAAGGTGCATTTTTCGCTTATCAGCGACAACTTCAAAAAACTGATTGCATTTATGTTCATAAGAATAACCAATCTTGGTATCAAGGAATACTTTAAAAGAATGAAATAAAAATGAAATGTTCCCGATTACAAAGGCATTATGGTTTTATACATAAAACTTCCTAGGCCAGGGGCCAGTTTCATCAAAAGATTTAAAACGTATTTTTGACTTACCAATGTCTTACCACACGTTTAGAGGAAGAATCACGTATCGCCAATCAACCGATTGGCAATGGCTCGCGCCATCGCTCGCGCCATCGCCCCAACCGAACACCAATAGTGCGAGCTATTGACGTCATTTCCGTAGCTATAGCTCCAATTGAACAGCAATGACCCGAGCTATAGTCCGACCACCGGAAAAAGTGTGGTCGGACCGTGGCTCCATTACGTCATTCGGAACTCCTCGGATAAACAGTGGACCAATCAGTGTCTAGTAAACAAAGATTTTGATTGGCTGACACAAAACGGGGGAGTGAGTATAATAGATAGAACAGCGCTGGTTCCCAACGATGGCGCGAGCTATTGCCAATCGAAGTCGGCCATATGTAATGACCCCACTTCGGCAATGTTTTGTTAAGGCACTCAACTAACGGACTTTGCACACGAAAATTAAGCTGTCCCGGGTTAATTTGGGTGGACAATACAGCGATGTCATTGTTATTTATTCGATATTAAAATCAGATAAATGGAGAATGTTTTTATCCAATTAACCATGGCGCAATTTCGGTGAAACAATAGTGCATCGTAAGTGTTGTTATAAAATCTCAAAAGTACGGCTTGTATGTGGCCATAGTTGCGAGACTTTATAACTACACTGACGGTTTGCCAATACATATTACGGTAAATCTAGTCTACTTTTAGCACAGAGTTCATTGCTATTGATAATATAAGAAATGGAATCTTATGGTTAATAGGGTTAAATCTTACGCTATAAATAGAATGGTCCCTGTTAAAAATCTCGTAACCACGGCTTCATTCAAGCTGTAGTTGTGTGGTTTTAGAATCATACGGACAAAACACTTTTGTTTGTCCGAGATTCCGTGCGTTTGCTTTATAAAGAGTATTTGCTGCAACATGTATCTGTTTAAGCCGAGTCCAGTCGTTAACGTCGGAGTCTGTCCATCTAGGGGTTGCGAGTTCAAACCCCAGCCCGACCAGTATCCATTCTAACATTTGACAAAAGTCATTTCTCTCTCACCAATGGGTGTGAATCATCTATGTGAGAGCGCAGCTAGAGGCTGGGTACTTTTATTGAGAGGTCTATTTGTCCAATGACATATCTCGGCTTTACTTCACCATGCAAGGTGAAACTTAACACAGAATAAAGAAACAAACATTTTAACCATTTCCAAAACAATGCCCTTTTTTACACTCCTTTTAGAAAATGCTTGGGAACACGTCGAGGCAAAAGTAGACAGGACTAATGATCATCAGCATTTTATCATTTTGTCTCAATACTGGCTATGCTATCTTTACTCTCTTATGAACAGAGCACATTATCTCTATACATTCCAATTTGAAAAAAATAGCTCTGTTCTCGCGGGGTCATTTCACGTCTAATCTCGGGGCCTTGGCGGGATTTCAGTATCCAATCGTTGGCGATACACAACAAAACAATTTAAAAAGCTGATACAATCTCTCATTGGCTGACGCTTCAAATTACCGGCTTCAGCCAAAAATAGAAGCGACGTAATGTATACGTGATCAAACAAGATCAAACTGAATGATTTTGATTCGATAATATTCAAATGTTACCGGCTTCAGCCAAAAATAGAAGCGACGTAATGTATACGTAATGATCATGCAAGATAAAACTGAATGATTGATTCGATAATTCAAATGGTGTGCTATAATTAGATTATGACGACCAAATAAGCTGTTGGCGTACCGAAAACTGCAGAGGTCATATTTGATGGTCTAATCAATAGATCTCGGCAATGGAGAGTATGCTATCTTGTACAAAGTTATATTCTTGTCAGGATCCACTTTGTCTTCTGCAACAGCCAGTCAATTTGGGCATTCACAATTTTGTCCGTATAGTTATGGTCCAATATAAAAATGATAATCAACCCTAGGTGTAAATTACCTAGCTGACTGATCTTTGATCCTTCACTAGTTTCTGTATTCACTTACCTAGGCTAGTTGCAATCATGTACTTTATGCAGACAACCTCGATGTTTTATGCTTGATAATCCGTTATCACCGATATCTCTTCTTCGTTTCGCAATGAGGCCAAAACGCTGTTGATACATGTTGTAGCGCATCTGCCTCTCATTCGAGAGAACCCGGGTTCGATCCCTGGCCGTGGCAAATATCTTTTCTAACTAATGTCACCCACCAATGGTTTGGTATTGTTGACCTATATGGGCGAGAAGCTGGAGGCTCGGTTAGCCTATTGTGTTAGTACTTGTATGAGAAACAACAGGAATCCCTGGTTAGGCGCTCAAGGTGCCGCGATATAACCATGGCAGTTGAAAACGGCGTAAAACCCCAATAAACCAAATTGTTTCGCAATGAAAAATTTGCACCGCGCGAAACATTCGATCGAAATGTTTGAAGATTCATTGACCGACTTTGGAATAGCAGGATTCTTATATTTGAGTGGGCTCCATCTATTTAAGTTAAGTCTGACTAAATGAAATTTAACTCCATTAAAAATATTACAGTCATTTTGTGTGCCTGAAACAGCGACGACCTGATGTAAAATCCACAAGTTTCACTGTAAAGTACGTGTAGTTTTTTTTTAACGTTTGCAACCCATCATTAGCACTACAGAGCCAGAGGTGAAATTTGATAAGTGCCAGTAATTCCTGAACTGCGTTACATTTCTATTCCAAACATTATAACCATGTTTAACGGTTTAGAATTTTGAATCAATGCATACTTAAGGAAATATTTGACAAAAATGTTCCAAATTACCTCCGCTGCATATGAATAGAGTAAAATGATATTTGTAAATTATTTTCCTTTTGAAGCATAATCTTGAAATCCGGCACGTTGAATCAACTTATAAGAAGTGTATTTACAAATGTGTGTAATTTGATGCATATGGCTAGAAAGTGGGTTTTTAACGATGGGCTGTATACCTTAACCGACAAACTATCATCTACAACTAATGATTGTTTACGTCCTTCCATTTTGTGCTACTAAGCTTTAACTATATCCATATGAAAGGAACTTGCACGATTTCTATGTCTATAATTCAGAAATTGGCTAGTCTATCAAGAAATGGTGTCAGTTCATTATTTATGCTCCTTTCAGGCAACTTCTTCTTGAAAGAGACGCCGCTTTTCCAACAAGACATATTGTTCTGTGTTGCCATCAACTTATGTCCGGGTTTGCCATTCAAATTTTCAATATGCTGTTCGTGATAGCCAAATCGGCATCAGTATTTAGTTTTAATCGGTCAGTCTGAAGTTAATTCAATTCAGACAGTTTTCTAAATTTACACAATGTAAGAAAATTGATTGACTATTTTAATTATTATATTAATTCTAATGATCATCTTATCATTTACTCATTATATGGACTGAAAGTTGGATTTTACGTACAAAATTGTGAAGTTGCGACTTTGTCGCTGAATAATTTTGTTGTTTTGGGATTCTTTGGGCTAATATTTAACATGTAGGTGCTCAATTGTATGGCCAGCCATGTGCACCACAAAAATAGCTGAGAAACGCTTTAACATTAAACAAAAATGGAAAAAAGTATGACCTACCCAGTACACCCGCTATTTATAGATGATACTGCCCAAGGTTAGCAACTGCTGTAGTGATAGCCGGTAATAGGGTGTGATAAAGTTAAGTACTCATACCATCATTAGATACCAAACTTTTCGTGCAACTTTGCGACCATCTTAACCCATTACCAGACGGCAAAATTATGGAAATTTTCCAGTTTGAAATGGTTGCAGGTGTTGCAGACGACAATTTCAAGTTGATAATATTTTAAAATTCGTTCCATTTCGGGTTAGAAAGCATTGTGGAAAATCAAGAAATTGCGTGTTTTGAAATACGAATAACCGCGTACATTTCCATTGTCACGGATGACGGAAAAGTTGCAGACGAGGTTGCTGGATGAAGGATGAAATATCTTAATAATATGTATTTCAAGTGAGGTATCAATTTTAATATGCCAATTATAAACGGAATTATTGAAAAAAAAATCGAACATATTGTGTCACTTATTAACCCGCCGAGAAAATGTGTTATTTGTTGTCGGTGGAAGGCAACTAACATAGGTAAGCCTACCAGAGCTACAGTTAAAATGTACCATTTCTTTTATTGTTTATCAAAATCTATGATGTGGGTACTCATTGGTATCGTCTCGTCGAGACGATTTCAATGATTACCCTCAACATAGGGTTTGGAATTGTAATAACAAAGTTAGAATGCCCCATCTCTAGCTCTGTTTTCTTGTAGGTGGAAGGCAAGGACTGGTATATGGACAACTGGAAAAGGAACATTACTGGCCAAAAACATAACGTATGCTAACATGTACGAGTATATTCTCAACTTGAGTGAAATTCAATTTTTACCAACACAAGAGATACCGACGAGGACCATCGACTGTACTTTGTTTGGGAGAAAGGAGTGCTACAACGATACCAAACATTTTGGCTTGGACGTACACCAGGAATGTCTAAAATCCAACGGTGAGTATGTTAACAACATCCCACGAAAACCTTCGACGTCGCGCGAATCTCATTTGCCAGACACTTGGGATTTACTACCTTAATCGATCATTGATAATCTTCTACAAGTTTATATTTACTCATTTATTTTATTTCGTTTCCATGCATACTTCCCACGCAGAGGCCGTTCCTTGCTTTTCCATTTTTTTCTCAGCAACTGGCAAGCCGGAATTTAACCCAAGAGTCATGTCAAACTGTCTATTATACATGTATTCAAAGTTAAACGAGAATCGATACAAATATTTTGGTTTATTTTAGGGTTGAACAGGTATTATAATAGGTTCACAATTAAACGAGAATCGATACGGTTGTCTTGCTTTAATTTTACGTAGGTAAAGGTAGTAGTTCTACCTAAAAATAAACCAAAACAACCGTATCGATTCTCGTTTAACTTTGAATGTATAATAGTGTGTATAAGTTGTTACTATAAAAAGTCAAATATACATCCTGCCACCCCTTTTTTCCGTTATCGGTCTGTTCCCTCATTAGTAAAAGATTTTGAATCGTTTATACATGTTTCATTCGAAGCATAATTATGTAAACAAAGAACTGAATAATAAATGGTTCAGGTCTTGTATGGGTCAAGTTTATTTGGACTGGCATGTCCATGCTAGATATGTCAGTGATCGGAACAACATGGTGACAATCAGAGTTGTCATCGCTGTGTGGTGCATTGCGATATCTAAAGCTAAAAAGTAAGGAATTTTAGCGCTGATATTGACTTTTTCAATTGACCGCGGAATGACCTGCTTCATTTGCATACTTATTTGGACGAGTTTATCCCATAAAAGGTATGACGGGATTATTCAGATAACTTGCACGAGATTCTTTACTGTAAAAGTGTTTATTAAACGTCGACTGCTCGATAGCTCAACTGGTAGAGCATTTGGCTTAGAGTTTTAGATGACCGGGGTTCGAATCCCCACTGAACCATTATTTCGATATTTCATTTTTATCATTTTTTTAATTCTACTCCCTCGTTGGTGACATGAAGACGCCATTGGCATTTGAGCTCCTTCCTTATTTTGTGATAAGTCATGATTTTACTGACCCTAGTGGCTTCTGCACAATGTTTGGTCCATATAGGTGGAAGTTGACTTTCTGTTGTAGTTCTACTGCTACTTCACAAATTAATTTGGCACATTTGAAACTGTTTCATTTGCTCTTGGTCCAATGGCTTGTGTTTTTGTGACATTTGTCGTCCTTGAATGTTCTTTACGCGTCTGTCTACCATTGACAATATTTCAAGTCAATATTTATAAGTTATACTTATAGTAGATTCACTATCAAACGAGAATAATTTCAGTTGTTTTGATAAAGCAATTCAACAGTTATTATTCTTGTTTAATAGTGAATCTATTATACTTTATTGTGCAAAAGCATACAAAATCGTGACCCTTATGGTTCCAATATGATAATATGCATGGGAAAAGTAAAGTAGAAGTCCCTCGGAAAGGTAAAAGAAAGAATCTTGCTTGGGATTGAACCTGTGTCCAGTAGGCTTTAAATCCACCGCGTACCCCATTGAGCTAACCACACAGTTGAATCGACATGATACATTACAAAGAGTCTACATACTGTTTGCTTTTCGATAATTACGTGTTCAACCTGATTTACCTGTTTTCACATATGCAATTATTCAAATGAGGTAGGTTATTCCGGGGTCAATATAAATTCATAACACTAATTTTGATGTATCTTTAAAGGTCCAATATTCCATAAATATTACTTCAAAGAGAATTGCGGATAAGAAAAGTTAGAAGCATACTTGTTTGAGAAGGACTTTAAATGAAATTCTTTCGAAATGCACCAAAATGAGCTAGCCATACTAGTTGACCAATCCACCAATTCATACGATATTTCTTGAACATATTTTTACAAGATTGTATGTTCGATAACCTAGCAGGGGTCCCTTTAAATATGTGACCCGTCATTCTAAAAGGGTCCTTATCCCAACTACAAAATCCAAATTTTGACAAAAAAAAACTTGTCAGACTCAGCACAGGTCAACCAGATCCCGTATGCTAAGAATGTACATTATAGTAAGATAGGGAAAACATTCCGGCTTTAGAAAAAATACATACAAGTGAAAAGTGTCGGCCCTAGTCTGGCTGCGCGGACTGCGCAGACTTACTAGGGTAGATATTTTTCACACTCACCATAAGGTCCCTTTTAATTTGATGTGTTAAGTCTTTTAAATATTGATCTGTAAGCAATATGTTGTGATTTGCTCCAGCTCCACTCTACCATGGGATAACGATTCCGACGACGAGTTCATACCAAAATCTGTTTTGCTATCTTTGTGCAACGCTGGAGTTGGGGCCTGATAAACAAATTTGCAATGCTTCTGACCCCGATTATGGCGGACGACAATCATCCATGTATGTAATGATTGATCTAAGAGCAGAGGATTTCAGAACTTCTACTGCTACTAACAATAAAGATACGACCGGGCTCTGTACTGGGGAGGAAATCTACGACAAAATACACGTAAATAACATGTTTTCTTCTAAACATGTATGCCCCCTTTCGAAGAAAATGGGGGTTAATTATTTTGCAAGTGTCGGTCTGTCGGTCGGACGGTCCGTAGACCAAATCTTGTCCGGAGTATAACTCGAAAAGTATTAAAGGTACAATCATGAAACTTCATAGGAGGGTAGATCGAATAATGGAGTGGTACAGTGCACAAGAACCGTTACTCTGCCGATCATATTTTCGAAGTTTTTGCCCTTTGTTGATTTTCAAACTTGATTCTTGTCCGGAGCAACACTCAAAAAGTAAAGGTAGAAACATGAATCTTCATAGATGGATATATGTTATTATGGAGAGGTGCAGCGCACAAGAACCGTTACTCTGCAGATAACAAATTTTGAGTTATTGCCTTTGTTGATTTTCAAACTTAATTCTTGTCCAGAGCCTAAGAAAACTTTAACCTGGCCTATATCTTATGCCATATTACATTTACAGCCTTGATATATCAAACATGGACACCTCTTACCAAGACCGTTCACATTTGACCTTGACCTTTGATATTGTGACCTTGACCTGGAGAGTTTGACCTACCTTTAAAAAAAACTTTGACCTGGTCTCTTTCTTATGTCCTTTTACACATACACCCTTGATATTTCAGACATAAACACCTCCTACCAAGACCTTTCACATTTGACTATGACTTTGGACCTTGTGACATTCACCTTGGAGTTTGACCTACCTTTAAAAAACTTAAACCTGACCTCTATCTTGTGTCTCTTTACACATACAGCCTTGATATTTCACACATGGACACCTCCTACCAACAAAGGTTCACATTTAACCATGACCTTGGACCTTGTGATATTGACCTTGGAATTTGACTTACTTTTAAATAAATTAAACCGGGTCTATATCTCATGTCCTATTAAACATACAGTCTTGATATTTCACACAAGGACACATCCTACCAAGACCTTTCATATTTGACCATGACCTTGGACATTGAAGCCTTGACCTTGGCGTTTGACCTACTTTTATAAAACTTTAACCCGGCCTATTTATATACTACGCAAAAAAAGTTTAGCACACTCGGCAAATGTTTTTTCCTAGTCAAAAACTATTCCAAAATACTTAAAAAGAAAACACTAATGTGTTTGAAAATTCAATTTTCTGGCGCTCCCTGAAAATTTTGTTTCAAAATTCTTAAGCGTTAATTAGGTATCTTACGTTAAAGTGCAAAGGGGTCAGATATCGAAAGTCAAGCAAATTTCAATGACGCGAATGTCCAGCAAAAGCAGCTAGGACTGCCATTCAATGTCTCCCCATGTTGCAGACAAGCTTCCTGACCACACAGAAAGGAATTTTGCCCATTCATACTGCCGATGACGCTCAATGCCATTGACGTTACAGACGTCATTACTTTCTCTAGCCTGACGTCCAACGATGTTCTTTATGTGTTCTTTTGCTGGTGATTAAGCAGTTCCGGCGTAGATCATTCTGTGTGTTCCTTGGAGTAAGTGGGTGGTGATTATCTTATTGAAATATCACAACGTTGTGTCGTTGTAAGACGATCCAGTGACAGGTTGGATAATTTCACTGCAGTACCCTTGCACCGTTTGGTTGCCATTAACTGAAATGGGATCTGTTTAACTATTGTCATCTATTCCTGCCAAAAAATGACGCTGCACTCGACGTAACAGTCTCAATGATGACGTTATTGGTATCAAGCCTAATGAATCTTCTCCAACCACAAATCCTGCCGTCAGTTAATGACACGTAAAATGAGATTCGTCCGGACATCAGTCAAATGTCTCCTGAATCAATATCGATGTGTCCATACCCACTGACGCCTTGCCTGTCGATGCTTAACGTCATTGGCGTAAGATCGGAGGACCATGTTGCAAGTTGTGCAGAGCCTGCTCCGGACAGTCTGGTCACTAATGGTATACCCTGTGACGTCCTGGAGAAGTAGCACTGGATTCTTACTAGACAGAAATTCGAAACGTCGTCAGGACGTCGCTGTGAAACAATCCTCCCTGAACGTCGTTTTAGACGGTCTGCAAGACTTAGGTCCGTCGTTGGTGGCTAAAGTTGCATAAACCAAGTGCTGTAGGCGCGTAATTGTCACTTCGAGCCAATTGAAATGTAAAGCGACATCTCTAACAGACATACCTGCTTGGAGCATGCAAAGAGCTCTCTGACGTCGAACTTACGTCATCATTTCTCGCATTCCCATAATCAATTTCAAAGAACTTGTAACAGTTAAATTGATTCTGCTAACAGATCTGTGTAATCGTGTGTTTTTGGACAAGCTAGACATTATCGAAGTCACTGCACAGGTGCCGCACGTGACTTTTGCTAATCTGGACTTTGTCCAATACACTGAATGTTCACTATACACATGCGCTGTATGCGTAATGGTTGTCGATTGGGACAACTGAACAGCACAAAGCAATGTTCATTTGATTATCATAAACTGAAAAAATAATGTGTTAAAAAACGTGCTAAACTTTTTTTGCTCAGTATATTTGTTTTACACATAAAGCTTTAATATTTCACATATGGAAACCTCCAACCAAGATCATTCACTTTTTATCATGACCTTGGACCTTGACCTTGAAGTTTGACATACTTTTAAAAAACTTTAACATGACCTATATCTCAAGTCCTATTACACTTACAGCCTTGATATTTCACACATGGACGCGTCCTACCAAAACCTTTCACATTTGACAATGACCTTGGACCAAGTGGCGTTGACCTTGGAGTTTGACTTACATCAAAGGTAGGCCCTTGAGGGGGCACATATTTTTTACAAACATCTCTTGTTCTTTAACGTTCCGGACCCATAATGGGTGTAATTGGTAGAAGCACTTCTAGTAGATAGATTTCCATGTTGTAGACGTCAATAAATAAATATGTTTCACCGTTTTACATTTTGAATTGAGTGAATCCAAGGGCAGATAACTGGCATTAAAGTTTGCATTGATGTCTATGGAAAAAATCTATTTCGTGAATGTTTTTAAAACTAAGGATAATTCCAAAATATCAAAACGATAGAAAATTGACAATTATTATTTCGCTCCATAACATACAAAACTATAGCATGTTTACCCTCAACATTTTGTGAAAACGGATTTTTTGTGGTTCAAGGGCAGATAACCCACTAAAATTTAAATACTAAGGGAGTTAATACATCATATCAAGGAAGGGACATTTACTGAGTATTTACCATTCACATCATAACATGTCATTTTGAGTTTTGACATACATATACATGTAAATGATATGCGATATTAAGCAATATCGGTTATAAGTGTAGTGTAGCTAAATCATTATTTGATTACAGCAATTATGGAATTGTGGTAAACCACAGTTCGGATGTAAATAAAAGTTGTCCTCTTACTCTCAACTTTTTTGGCGTTCTTGCTTATTAAATGACGTGATAAGACACGAACCAAACTCTTACCCACTTAGTCCTGTTTTTACGACTCTTAAGAATGTTGGTTTAGGAACCTTTGATGAAAAGTAGAATGAATATATACTGGTAATCATTTTTTCTTCTTTATTGCTTTTCGGTGGATTATCGGGAAATAACGGTAGCTTATCATTTGATAAACTCATTGCCTATCCAGTGAAATTATCAAAAACTTGTGCCCCGCTTTCGTTCATTTCACCCTATCTGACGTTATCAAAGCAGGGCCAAATAAGTGACGCCATCAAAAGCGTTGTATAGCAGTCACGTGCAAAATGACGCGCTTTAAGAAAACCTGTCATAAATTTTTTGCATTTTGTCTAATTTTTGCACTAAAGAATAATCGTTTGTTTTTCGAGTAAGATCGAAAGATCGAAGATTTGCAACTAAATTACAATGTATGTGGTTTAGCAAAGGATACATTTTCCAAATTTCTCGTAACGCATTTATTTCAGGGTCGTTGTCGTAGACTGCACTGTGCATCGTACGCCCCGTTGTCTGGTAACCAATGCATGTATATAGGAAAAGTAGTTCCGGGAATAAGACTTTCTGTAGTCTTAATTATGGTCGTGGACTCGCCTCTGACCGAAACCAAAGATGAAATTGCGACAGAAGACGTGCTTGACCTAGAAGCATCGATCCGGAGACAAACGCGGCTATTTTCATGCCAGCTTAAATTGTTTGAGATTGTAAAGTTAATACCTAAACGGTCGACCTATGACGGATGTTATAAAATAAATATGGCCTGGACAATTACACACAAATGTCCATTCCGATTCCTTGTCAATCGACTTTCTGAAACACTGTCTCTGTCGTGGCGGCAACATCTGAAATTGGGAAACCAATCCTTCGACGTAATGGCGAAAATCAACTTTCAACTATTAAGGGATAGTTATGGAGAGATTATATATTTGGATGATTTTGACCACTTTATTACAAATCTCCATTCATGGGGAAACAGATTGATTAGGTACGCAGCTTCGACCAATTTAGAAATGTTTCCTTGTCCCCATATTCTGCTAAATGTCTCTGAATACAATATGCTTTTGTACAATGTTCTGAATATAAACAGCACAGTTTCAGAAATACCACTGACAATCAATCTGTATGAGGGATTCTATGCTATCAGCAAATCTGAAATTGTTGTCTGCAGTACGACCTTTCTGAGGCTGGTTAATCAAGCGCCTTTAAATCTAGCAGAAACAACGTTGGTACTTTTTGCATTGCTAACGAAGTTTATCTATTATTTATAACTCCTGACGATTTCGATGGTATAATTTTGCATTCTGTAATGCCTCCGTGAGGATTAGATTATTTTACAAATATTAGGTATGCACATGTAGCCCAAGCGATTGTCATCTTGATTTCTGGAATTTCCTCTTGTATATTTTTAGAAGTTAAAATCTTCGAAAACATACTGTTTATTGTTTACTGTTATTGTTTAAGAATATTCTAGAAATATATAGAAACTTTATAATGTTTATTGCTAGAACTGGATGTTAAGTAAATATGTTGTTTACATGTATCTTTTTTGTAACTGGTTATCTGGTAAACATGTTGTTTATTTTTCAATTTAGTAGTAGAAATTTCTAGAATGATGTATTGGAAACTTTAGAACATTCTTAACTTTCTGGCATATTCTTTATTATATAAAGAGAACAGCCTAGAAAAAAACAGTACATTATTATATAAGTAAATATTCTGTTGTTTTCTCAAGCATTCTGGAATGTTCCCTAATATTATTCATATGGTAGAGCAAATCATTCGGTCACTAGTATTGCACTTGTTCATTGATATATACAAAATTGTCGGACTAAAAGGAGATTACTAAATTACTATTAGTGTGTTTAATTTTTGAAGTGGTGCAACTATTCATTGTGGATTAAAAACTGGATTTAACTTTAGGACTCTGGAATTTACATACAATTAAAGTAGTGCATCTTTTATCATCTTTTAAAACAAAACTGTAATTATTGTTAATAAATATTGTTCATTGTAAAGTTTGTTGCTGGCTTCTTAACTCTTGTTACCATTGGGTCGTAACACAAAGTAAACGAATTATTAACTACCTTGCCCGAAGGGTCGTGTTATGTTATGGCCCTGGTTGTCCGTCTGTCTGTCTGTCAATCCGTTAGCAATGTCTTGTGTGCGCAACTCTTCCTACAGTTTTTATCGGAATTTTAACAAAATTGCCAGAATGAATCTCCATGGTATCCAGTTGTGCACACCACTCATGGAATGCAGATAACTCTTCGTTCCTGAGTTATCTGCCTTGAATTTAAAAAAATGGCCAATTTTACTGACAAGTCCATCTCAGGCGTACATGCGCCGCTCTGAAGAGCTCTTGCTTAGAATTACTTCATTGGACTCAAACATGGTGATATCATGAATCTTTATATCGTTGTTGCTGTTTCAAAACCTCGTAACTACAGCTTGAATCAAGCTGTAGTTACGAGGTTTTGAAACAACGACGCCGATATTCCTTTGGCATGCATTATACGGTTATGTTGGAGAATGAAGTCTAAAGGGAAATAGCTCAAGATTCGGATACGACTTTGGGCAACCACTTTCAATCCATTGACAAGAGACGTCATTGCTGAATTCTAAATGCTTGACTAGCGTTTGGCATTTATTTGACAAAACAAATTTCCAAGGTTTTAGAAATTTGGGACCGCGAGATTTCATTAAAATATTTCCAGTCTAGATTTCAGATGAACCCAAACTTTATACAGATAATAGTTTTTTTAGCTCCACTGGCCTTCAGGCTAACGGGCTAATTTCATGGCGTTGTGTCCGTCGTGCGTGCTTGCGTCCGATCGTCAACTTTTTCTTTAAAAACCTTCTCCTCAGAAACTGCTGGATGGATTTCAATCAAACTTCACAGGAATGATTCTTACGTGGTCCTCTATCAGATTCCTTCAATTATTTTTTATTGAACCAGGAAGTCTTGAGCCATCTTCCACTGAATTAAAAAAAATGCAGTTTTGACTTTGTTTTCACTCTAGCACTTACAAATATTGGCCAATAAAGACATAACTTAGTCAAAATGTTGGTGACGATAAGATCTTGCCTGGGTGCAATTTTCAGCCTGATCAAAATTTTGTATCATGAGTTATGTACCCTTGAAATAGACACAATTGTCATATTTGGCTTAATTTTAACTTTGTTTCACTCTAGCAACTACAAATATTGACCAATCAAGACAAAACTTGGACAGAATGATGTTGATATGAGATTTTGCCCTGGTATAATTTTCAGCTTGATCTGAAATTTGTATCATGAGTTATGTCCCCTTGAAATTGACAAAATTGTCATTTTCGGTTTGTTTTGACTTTGTTTTCACTTAGACTACGAATATTGACCATTCAAGACAGAATATGGACGCAAAATTGGTGACCATAAGATCTTGCCAGAGTGTAATTTTCAGCTTGATCTGAATTTTACATAATGAGTTATGTCCCCTTGAAATTGAAAAAAAATACAATTTTTGATCTTATTTTTACTCAAACAACCATAAATATCAACCAATTAACATGAAACTTTCACATAATCTTAATGACCACATAGATCTTGCATTTGTGTAATTTTCATCTGAATCTTAAAAGAATCTCAGGCCTGTGGAGAGATTCAAGAGTACCAACAACATAGGGTAAGGATTTGAAATAAGAAATTTGGAATGACTTCAACCTCTCTGATCTGTTGCTCTGGTGAAATTCCCCTCCCATAACTTCCATCACACGATCCAAAATTTCTCAAATTCACATACTTTTTGTCAAATTCATGCCTCCTGAAGGTCAAGCATTCAACAAGGATTGGTCTCGTCAACGGCGTGTTACGATACAACACGTCGAAAGGACACTTATAGTCAAAAGTCTTACACGAATCAAGCGGTATTTCTCAATGCTTTTCTCATGTCGAAACGTGACGTCACTATTTACGTGGATTATACACCGTGGACAGTTTCTATGTATTTTTCTATGTAGCCTAGAATTAGTTTGAACGTTGATTTCAGAGGTACAAAAAGAAAATATGGCAGCTTTCTTTCAAAGCAAAACACTATAAGTTTGTCACCAACCCCTTTATATTGTGATGCTCAACAAATCAGAATTTATCTTAAAAACATCAACTAATAAAAAGTTGTTAACGACCAAACAGTTCTTTTTTGTCGTATTTAATTTATATCAGGCATAGTGTAGAAAGATATAACTAATCCGGCAAATACCTTGTGTTTTTTCCTACTTCTCTGCTTCAAATATCTTATTTTCAAATCAGCCAGGTATTAACATAATCAGGAAAAACTGACAAGAGGAACATGATGGTCTTAAATCGGTCACTTGAACCAAGTTTGCAAAGAATAGAGTCCCTATCGTATACACGAGGGGTGATACAGAAGTTCTCTGCCCCAAACGCTTCTTATTATCATGGAAAGTAACTATGATACTAACTTGCTTACAAACCTGCCTTCCAAAGATAAAGCCTTTCTTCCGCCCCCATCCGCGAGTACCTTTCCGTTCTCCACCTCTATGACACATCCGTGCCTTCCAATTTGTGTCCCACGAAGTTTTGATTTTATTAACAAACATAATATAGGTCAGATCACAGGGGACTATACTTTGACTCTTAGCACCTTATACTCTTATAAGTTAAACTTAGTTTAACTTATAAGAATATAAAGTGCTAAGAGTCAAATTGTAGACCCCTGTGGATCAGATGGGAGATATCAGGAGAATATAGAGGCGAGGAACGATTTCGCATCCACATCATGACAACTTGCGACGAGTGAGCACACAGTGGTGAATCACGTGACAGGAAAATTGCTTAAAATCTTCATTTATTCTGCAAATGCGTGACAGATTTGATTATACATGTAGTTTGAAGTAGAGTATTAAGAAAACACGTCGGACATGTCCTGGATGTTAAAAATATCTTTTTACATAATTATCTGTTGATAAAAGATAATTTCGACCAAGTAAAATTTTTCTTGGTATTCAATGATTTTATCAGCCGAGTATTAAAAAGTCTACCATAGCTAGCAAATTTCTGGTGCTTTTTTCATCTTCTCTGCTTCAGATCGAATTCAATTTGATCAAATTGTAACAGAATTAGTGACAGTTTTCTGAATTATGACACGCAATTTCCCGCCGCGGAAGAGGTGCATTGTCCCACAATAACAAAACGGTGACGCACTTCAAAATGCTCATTCTACATTTGGCAACTTTGGCTGACTGCCTATTTGTATTCCGCATGTATATTACGGATTTTATTTGACTTGACATTGACCTTTTATCCAAATGTGTTCATATTTCGCATATAGCGTAACATTCTTCAAAACTACTTGTATCATAGCACATATACATGTCAGGTATACAAGAAATATTACTGAATTGTTATTTCAAAAAAGCACAGGCGTGCAATTTATGACAATAAACGCTAAAGCTGCGCCATGTGAAATGAAATCCGTAATATTATCAAAAGTAATTATTGTCTATTTAAACGATATCATGACAAATTTTGGAAAAAAAATTAAAGTGTACCAATACAAACCTTGGATAAATTTAATTTCGTCGACAAAGCCCGTTGCTTAAACGTCTTAAGAAAATATCGCCGAAGTGGGGCAATTACATATGTAGATGACCTGGGTTATTTCGGTGCACTATACCCATATAAAAATAGAGGTTATATTATAATTTCAAAACAATCTTGCATGTGTTGGTCAGAGTATTGCAGTGCGAGATATCTGCAAGATTCGCGCCATCAAATGCAAAATCATAGTAGTTTTGTAGTTGCTAATTTTGCAAACATGTGCCATAATACCTTGGTCGGACTATAATGATTGCCACGTGATTTTACTCTTTAAAGATGACTTCGGCTGGGACTATAGCTTTAGCCATTGGGAACCTTCGTAAGGAACCAGCGCTGTTCTATCTGATAGATGCACCCCAATTCAGTGTCAGCCAATCAAAATCTTTGTTTACCTCGACACCGATTTGTCCGCTGTTATCCGAGGAGCTCTATATGGCGTAATGGCTGGGGTTGCCTGACCACACCTTTTCTGGTGGTCAGACTAATTCTAAGGAAATGACGTAATATAGTTTGGACTATTACTGTTCGATTGAAACGATAGCTGTAACGGCTCTATTCGGAATAACTCTCTTTAGAATTGTCCGACGTGTTCCAAATGCAATAGCTCAAGCTATGGTCCCAATCGAAAGTCGTCCTAAATGACACAATTAGATAAAACGACAGATTGAACAAGACGTTTCTCCAATTGCTGTCACAACAAACAAAAGGAAAGTCGTATTTCAAGGTAAGACCTCTGTAATGCACACCCTGTATAATCGTTATATTTCGACTTATTCCGTGACGTACGTAAGTCAGAGCATTTTTAAAGTACCGTTAGATACAATATCGCCTGTTTCGGTAACAACGCAAATGATTTTGCTCAGATTTCCGGGAATATTCTAAACAATTTTTGTGAAAATGTTTCTAAATGGTATGAAAAGTGTGCAAATATTATAACCCATCAATAGTTCAAAATTTGAAAGCAATGAAAATTACCTCCCTTGAAATCGTCTATACGCACCATAAAGATTTCGTTCCACAATTGGTCACATAGCCAATTACACAGGTCTTACCATAATACAAACAATTTAGAATATAAAATACCAACCAAATTAAGTTTTTACACGAAATCTATACATGTAGGTTGTGTAACAAGGCAAAGAAAAGTTTCATTGTACCAATTTCACGTCCCTGGTTGCGAAAAGTTGATGAAAAAGAAGAATAAACTGATGACTCCCAGCACTTTAGTACTTTCCCTTTTGCATGTGCTCCATCACGCATAAATAATATCTCTATCAACGATAATTTTGTTGTCTTTAGCATCTTCCAGAGAATCGGCTAAATGATGTTTAAGTGTTCGTCTATGTGGCGTCTATACATAGCCACGCCCCCGTCTTCGTTAACGAACACTAAGTGAGATAGAGTCTGTAGCCTAAAGTAGATTCTATGCGATATGAACATTCAATGCACTGCGCGCATTTGATTGTTTAATTCGCCTAGAATCTACTATACAACCTCTGTCTACTACTTAAAACACAAAATAACAATATAAGACTATGATCAACGTTTTAGTCTTGAGTATAGAAGCCACACCATTTACAAGATCAAGAAATGTGTCACTGCATACTGCGATTTCATCCTTACCGACGGCGTGAAAGCCTTCATACAAAAGGGTCGAAATCGTAATTTTCGTAATTGTGTTATTTTCATGGGGAATCCGTGTAGCCATAATTTCGTTGTATTCTGACATATTAAGAAGAACATGTGGACAACGAAACATTTCCAGATTGACAAGGGCCCTGGAAGTTCCAGTCCCGGTTGTGCCAAAGGGGATTTTCACATTAGAATAATCTTCAACTTGATTCGTGTAAATCGCGTCAAATTTTGGGTAGAACTTGACGACCGCGGTCATTTGCACAGATTGGTTTCCAAGCCACATCTTCTGTTGCCATGACGATGATACTGTATCTGTAAGCTGATTAACCAGAAACTCAAACGAACATTCCTTTGTGATTGTCCTGACTAGGCGTACTCCCAAGCATTCGGGGTAGTTGGACTGCTGAGGTGTGAACTTATGAATATCCAGGATTGTTAAAAGACATGCCAATATCTTAAATCGTATTCGAATTGCTCTTTCTAGTAGGTATACTTCCTTCGGCGTCACGAAATCTATCGGTGGATTCGTAGGCGAGTCGATGACCAGAGCAATGTAAAATAAGAAGCTTATTCCGGGGACTACCTTACCTACCAGAACACACTGACTTTGTGAGAGAGGGGCATACCACGGGCAGTGTAAACGTCGACAAACCCCCTGAAATATATCATTCTTCTTGTCAATAAATCTTTCCCCCAACAAGGCATGGTGTTGATATCAATGAAAGATAATGTTTTCAGAAGCTTTCAGAGAACCATAAAATTTTGTTGTTTGGGAAAGGGTTAAACCTTTTTGAAAAGACAAAACTTCTGAGTGGTGTTTATGGAAAGATAATGTGGAAGACAAATGGATGTCCTTTCTGAAACAACCAACATTTAGACTAACCTTGAATCAAAGGTAGCAATGATGACAAAATGGATGTTAATAACGATAGGATTTGTGTCCAATACAGCGCAGAAAAAACAAGAGTTGTCCGCGGACAACGTAGCTCGCCTAAACGAGAGCTTGTCACAAACAAGAGCTGTCCGAAGACAGCGCGCTCGACTTTCTAAGTTGCTTAGTATAAGGGGGCATAACTCCAAATATAGTGGAGTCAGGGTCATGGGCCCTGGTAGTAAGGTAGAGGGTGTGATGGTGAATAAGTATTTCAAGTTTGGGTTGAATCCCTTTGATAGTATGGAAGTTATTGATGTTTGAAAAAACTTTAACCTTTGTTGCAACGCCGACGCCAACGCCGACGCCAACGCCGACGCCCGGGTGACAGTATAAGCTCTCATTTTCTTCGAAAAGTCGAGCTAAAAAGGAGTTCAAGGTCAAAGTTCAAGGTCACTAGGTCAAAGGTCATGGTCTCAAGGTCAAGGTCATGACATGAGGTATCCATATGTGAAATATCAAGGCTGCATCTGTAATAGTGCATGATATATAGGCCAGGTTAAAGTTTTTTAAAAGTAGATCAAACTCCAAGGTCAAGGTCACTAGGTCAAAGGTCATGGTCCCAATTAAAAGGTCTTGGCAGGAGGTATCCATGTGTGAAGTATCAAGGCTGTATATCTAATAGTGCCCTAGATATAGACCAGGTTAAAGTTTTTGAAGACGCGACGCTGACGCCGACGCTGACGCCGATACTAGGGCTGTGACATTAGCTCCCCGGACATAAAGTCCCGGCTCGCTAATGAGACAAAAGAAGTAATTGCTAATTGTCAGCATTTCGCTCGTTTGTCTCAATGATTTATTTTGAACCCATTTGGTTCGCAAAGCTTCCTCGAAGTCACGAAATTTAAAGCAAAATGAGAATGCGATTTTGAGGAATACTTTTTGTAAAAGGACACACCGACTTCATGACAGAGGGGATTGCCGCAGACAATGTAAACAATGAAAACGTTTCAGAAATGAAAAAAAGAATTTATAATAATGTAAATATGTTACATAAAAAAGCTATTTCAATAATATACCCATTTTAACTGAAGACTAGTACTGCAAAAGATAAAATGGATGTTGATAGCAATGGGGAAATACTGAAGCAAGAGAAACATATCTGACGGAGGGCCATACCGGGCACATTAATTATGTTGACCAACCTTTAGTCCATTCGACGCTGCTATATGGCCTATATGACAACCTTGCAATGTCGAGTACAATGAAGTTTTATTTTTTCTTTGCATTGTATAGGTGCTCTAGGGCAGATCTAGCTTTGTTGCCAGAATGGCAACCTTGGGGAACTCCCACAATCCGCAAAAATCCAAGATGGCCGCCAAACGCAACTGGAAAAATCAACTTTTTCTCAAATTGTCCAAAATTGACGCGAAAAATGTGTAATTAGGGGTTCTTCGGTACGCTGAATCCAAATCTGATGATAATTATCGCATTTGGATATCAGAAATATGCCAAAATAGAGATGGCCGCCGGAAACCATCCTTAAAATTACAGTTTTATTATATCTTTTGTCAAATTGTCCTAAATTGACGCAAACAATGTGTTACTAGATATTCTTTGGTATGGTGAATCCGCATCTGATGATAAATATCGTATTTGGATATCAGAAATGAACTAAGTTAGAGATGGCCACCGGAAGCCACCCTTAAAATTACAATTTTGTGATATTGTTTTTAGATGGTCCACATAAGACGCTTTATGGCTTACTTCGTGAGTCAAGTTAAAAATAGGTTTTCGTTTCACATTGGATTTAAAAGCTGATGTATACCAAATTTTGACATGGCCGCCAGAAGCTATATTTATAATTATCATTTGTTGAAATACTGATACAAATACATTCAAAATCATAAACTGTATGCATATTCTATTCTCTGTGTTTACTTCTAACACTTTGTAGTCTTCATGTGGATGCTATAATATAGATCTCTTTGATAAATTCTAAAATGGCCACCAGATCCCATTTTGAAATTGATTCGTTCTTATATGTAAAAAATTGGTGCAAACAATGACTGTAGAACTTTTGCTATACATTTTCAATTACAATGATCGACGCTTGCCATATTCGATGATTTTAGAGGCCGTTGTAGCAGACAATCGTCATCGAAAGAACAAGTAGACATATGTCATCCTTATTTCGTGGCTGAAAAATTGACCCCGAAATAATCCAACTACTAACGTACTAATCGCCTTTAAAAAGATGCCATTCAAGATCTATTCTCTATCACAGAAAATTATAGCGATTTTTATGTTGACTATTCCTTATTAAAGACAAATTTCCCAAGTTTTTTTATCCAGAAAATCATATACATCCTCGCAAAACACATGTTACGTCGCCAATATTGAAGATACATTGTAATTAAACGAGTTCTTCTTTAATTAGCTCCTTACGTATCTATTTAGCGAAAAATCCGGTGGTCTGTACGGGTAACGATCAGAGTTTTTCGTGACGGAGGCCGGTTTCTCGACAAAGGGTTCGAAAAAAAAACGCATGTACCATTTGACAGAAAATCGCCATTCCACCAAGTTTTACTTGATAGAGTATGTTAAAATTGTTGGAAATTATAAGTTATGTTAAACGTCAAATGATTTTATATTGCATTTGCAATACAATGAGGGATAAAATTCCGATTTCCTTTACTTTTCAATGCGTTTATATTTGGGTATAGATAAGAATAGATGAGTAAATGCTGCATACGTCTTTCGATGTTTAAAAAAAAAGTTGACATATCATCGACGAACAGGAGATTGACAAAGACAAGAAAGTAAACGTGTATCGGAGTACAACTCTGAAAATGGCAAACAATATGTATGTCTGGGTAATAAAAGACCCCACCTGGTAGCTTGAGGGTCAAAGCAAAGATCTGCAAAAGGACAGGGTTGGTCAGTCTGTTACTACCGTACAAGGTAGACATTGACGATGTACTGTTTACATGGGCTTTTGGTCAAATAGATTGAAACAATAAAGAATAATTATAAGGTAGGTCAACATTTATAATCATTAAACAGCTTAAATAGGGTAACATAATTACATTAATAGTTGTGAAGATTATATGCCAATGTTTCCCTACATTCAAGTACCAACATCAATTGCATGAATGTTTTGTTAAAAAGATCATTTAGATTTATTTTAACTGTACCTGAATACCTTATTTACATGTGGCAGCTTTTTAATTTTGACTTATAAAGAAAAGAAAAGGAATGGCAAACTGGATTATTTTATGAAATGTTACAATCGAACAAGCATGCGTTTTTTGAACAACCACTGACACCTGATTACTTGATATAGATCGAGCCTTATACAATGGGCTCGTCCTATTTACTAGAATTTTTCTGAATTATAACCGTTCAACAATTCCTCAAATGCATTGTCGTTTGTTTCCAGGATTCAATTAACAAATTATTAGTGTATGATTTTATTTTTCAGTTTTTTTTATTCATAGCATATCAAATGTCCTATAATCTATGAACTGAAGAGAAATCAAACTATAATTTCATTATGATTATAAGTCCATATTTTCAATTTTTATTTTGAAATATTTAGTTTTCTAACAGCCGTCAAGTTTTTATTAATATCTCTTGGTGAATCTTTAGATAAGAATGCTCTGGCACACTCATGCAAAATGTACCAACATTCATTGCACATACTGAGTAACTAGTGACAGATAGCACGATACTGTTGAGATTTATTATGCAATTTTTAAATGAAACTACATGTAGATTTGACTCATCCATACAGACACAAGTATGCTTATTATGTTTCTTGTAGTTATTCCATGCTACTGACCAATCAAACGGTATATACATATAGAAACAATTGATTATTGTCATAATACCTTTTCAGAGTTTAGTACACCAATCTTAGTCAGAAAGCTCTTGGGTACTTCTCAAATAAACGACCACATTGATAGAAGGCTGGTGCAGATGACAAAGTAAGTAATTTACCAATTTTCGTACATTACAGAACCTGTCTATAATTGGACTGAACTATCGCTTCGTCCAAATATAGACTAATACGGTAGGATTCTTTAGTACGCTCATCCAATAGAACTCGGTATTGTACCAAAGCTTGTAAATCAACTCGTGAAATCGTATGATTTAAAAAAACCCTCTATTTTGATATGTTTATTTTTTGTTTTGTTTTTCGAAGACTAAAACTTATACTTGTACTAAACGAGAGGTCATAACAGCGTCCAGAAGCAATAAGGATAATTTCTTTTTCTGCGATATCAATTTTCCAACGACGAAGTTTACAGCTTTTCAAACTTTAATATCAGTATTTTGTCTTCTACATTTCTACAGATTTCAAATTCGTAATTTAATTTTTGTTTTTGTCTTAAAGTAGTAAAATGCACAGCTTACGTTTATTTTGTCGTAAATTTCCCCTTCTTTACACTGTCTTGTTACATCTCTTGTGTGTTTCGTTGATTCAGAAACCTTGAAATCTTCAGGTTTTATGTCCAACATAAGAAACGCTGAAGGGTGGCGATTTAACTCATCAAGCATGGAAATACTGCAGACCGTGTCTGTCGGGTCTAAATCAGACTCATCACAGAGGTAACAAAACAAATTGGAATATCTGACCGGCTTGGGGAGCGTTATATGGAGAAACAATGGTGCTGAAAGTAAAATTAAAGTGATGTATATAGTACATTTTACAGTCTAAAACTGCCTGCTTTCAATGCATGTGTAGATTTATATGCAAACAAAATTACTACAAGAGCAACCAGCAATTCTGGAAAATGATAGCAATTTTGATCTCATACATGTATGTATGATATCATATTTCACAAAAGGTTTGTATAAAATTGATGCTCGTAACATAGGAACCTATTTTGACCCATATTGTGATCTATAGAGATGGCAGCAATCTTGTAAAATGTCGTTTTTTTCATGGTGGATATCATTACGAGGGGCGTTCAATTAATTTTGGAACTGGGGTTCTACGAGCCATAGTTTAGTAGCAATTCAATTTTAAGTTTCTTCAATCCTTCGAAGTAATCCTCTTTGACAACCACACACTTCTAAAGTTTTGAGATCCATTACTTATATGCCAATAAATGGGCCTCTTTTGGAACACCCCACAGACACTGGTAAATTGCACGGCATATGGAACATGAAGGCCTATACCGACGACCAGAGGCTTTTTTCGTCATCATGGGGAAAACAAAAAAGCCACAAGGGCTTAAGCCCAGCTATATGGATGGATGAAGATGCTGTGCTGCATGTGTCTCTTCCAGGAATTCTTGGACAAGAGGTCACCTGTGGACAGCTCCGTTGTCATGGATTTGGCATATGCCTCTTTAGTCGGTCTTATACCTGCTCTTTTCGTAATATTTCTTTAATTGCGCAGACATACATTTCTTGTATGAATGACTGGCGATAGTGGTACTATTTGAAGCAGTAATTTGAACAATACACGCGTTACATTTGAAAATTACCGCGTACATAACTTTTGCCGCGCTTTTAATTTTTATAGGCTATTACGGACCTTGCCTGATCTTTTCGCATCCATTGCTTGCTAATGACACACCATTGCTGCTCATAATAGTAGATTATTGTTCAATCATATGTATAAAGCTCAGAAAACCCACATGTGTTGCATTTATTGCATTATTTCAAAACATATTTTGCCACCTGGCTCTTTGTCCTTTAGGCAGCAGGTAGGGGACCCAACGGGCATAAACCTGTCTGTGTTTCAACCCTTTCGTCAAAATCGTACAACATGTCCCCGATGGAAAACCAACTTTATCTGCTATTTCTTGCACTTTGAACCATACGTATTGTTCGACCATGTCGGAATATACAGCAACATTTGTTTTGGTACTAGCTCTTCCCGGGTTGCCTGAGAGAGGGGCATCATTAAGGCCAATTTTACCAATTTTATTTTTCATTAAATTCCTAAAAACTGATGTATGTTCAACGTTCAAATGTCCATGAATCTGATATAGTCAATTATATACACGTGATGCAGATATGTCAAGCATATGAGACCTTTAATGTAGACCCGTACATCCTACTCCAGTTCGTTTTCCATTTTGCGCACAGCGAAATAGCCAGTGTATATGACTGAACCAACTTAAAAGTTCAATAACTTTTGATAGAGTGAACGAATTTGCCTGAAATTTTGACCAAGTATAGAACGTAACTTTCCCGTTAAATAGCCACAAGCACCACCAGTTCTATAGAACCGTGAGTTATGATGGACCATTAGTACCACTTTTAATTGAACGTCCCTCGTATTTCTGAAAGCAGTTACTCTTAGGAATATGTTTGCAAAATTTGCTGCTTATATCATAGAGACACATTTTCCAATATTTTGAGCTATAGAAATAGCGAACATCTAGAAAGATGGTCACGATGCAGTTTTTCGTGATGGATACCTAGATTCAAAAAATTGGCTACCATGTATTGCTTTCATGGTGGATACCATTTGTTTTGAAGATAATATACTCTGAGGAATAGTTGTGCCAAATTTGGTGTTTTTTCTCGGTTTTTCCTTACCTATAGATATAGCGGCCACCTTTGAAAAAGGCAGCCATGTTGGTTTTTTTTATGGTGGAAACCACATGTTTTGAAAAAAAAGTATACCACGGGGAACATTTGTGACAAAGTTGGTGCTTGTATAACAAAGTGAAATATTTTGGATATGCTCCTATACTAAAATAGTTTTTTAGGTAACTCACCTTCTGCATTCATGCAAGCTTGGTACACGTCTATGCCCATATGCATAGTACCATTATCACACGCTGTGTCGGGTACCAATAAAGAACAATAGACGGACCTTGTAGGAACCTCCGGTGGTGGTGAAAAATCAATAGCGCATTTGCTATAAATGTAGTCCCATGCTCTAGAATGAGTGACGTTCCACTCCGAAAACAGTGGTCGGGTAGTACAGGCACCAGTCACTGCATTCCATCTTAAACAACACAAGTAAATGACGCAAGCACAAAAGTCCATCCGCGGATACCCCGGTATCTCAATATTTGCTATGCTACATCGATATAGCGTAGCAAATAAGGAGACCCCTAGGCTATCCGACGATGACAAAAGTCATGAATTTAAAAAAAAAATGCCCACAAGCTTTTATATGGGTCTCACAAGGAACATTTGGAGGAGAAGATGTTTATAGAAATTTTGAACAGACGTAGAGACGGGCGGTATGTCGCCGCAACAGCCCGTTTTTAGTACTTCGTTCCAAGTTGATCTAAAATGCAAACCTTCTAGAATCTTATAAATACTTTGGATTATCAGAACTTACTTTTCCATGGAAAAATATATATTCCATTTTGACATAGAAGCGGTTTTTAGATTCTTTCTTAGGTTTCAAATCGGATATTTTTCTTTTACTATTTTATTAATTGTATGCTTAAGCACGGTTAGGAAACTACAGAGACAGAGCCAATGGCTCTGCCGTTCAAATCCTCTAGGGCGAAGCCATGCGTGGCTCTGTCTCTGGGAGCAGGATTTTTTGACAAAAACAGGTGAAAGTTCAACTTTGGTGCTCAATTATTTTCTTTTGGTGCTTAAAAGCGAAAAAACTGGAATGTCATGCTCCCCTAAGACCATTTATCTGTCGGTGCTACTTGTGTGGGCTCCAAAGTCGGCATGGTTTTCACAGGATCATTGTCGTCGTGAGTAGACCCTATGTGATTTTTTCTTGTTTACATCATGTATTTATGTACATTCCAACGGTAAACAGCCAATTGCCGCAGCCAAAACATGCTATATACTAATTGAGGAATACTCTCGATTAGACATCCCTTTCCCATGTCACAAAACCTTAGAAATGATTGGTAAAAATAAGATTTGAGCAATTTCTACCAGTGGCTCTGTCTCTGGCGGCTGTCTCTGGCGGCTGGCTCTGTCTCTGCGTGCTAGGTTAAACATTTTAATCCATCACGAAATTCGTGTCGAAGTAATGTACCTAATTGACTCACACACTGAATAGATCATAGTGCGTATGGCGAATGGTTCAGTCACTAAGTAAATGCTATCTAAAACATCGAAATTTCAGTGTTGTTCAATTTCAAAGCTGCCACAGGCGAAAAACTGATTTTTACGATTTGTCACATAAAAAGGTGGAGCAAAGGAAGAAAATACTGATTATCAGGCCTTTTTTTATATTGCATCAGTGTAATCCGATATCTTTCTTTCCATTTAATCTTTCCCAAACAAGATAATGTTTTGATGCATTGCGAGAATAGAAAATTGCTGATAATCATTATTTTTGTCACAGATTTCAATGATAAATATTTCATATTTGATACTTCGGAACTATGTATGCCCTGAAGTGAATAACATAACGGATTAGCTTATTAGTAAACATTTATTTTAATGGACATTCCTAATAGTGATCTTTTTCTATAAATCTTAAACGTTATCTTTAACTTATAATCTTTGTTATTTGTGAGTGTTGATCAGGAAAACTTCTATACATGTATTTGTTTTGCCTCTAATTCCATAGTGTTTTAGTTTCTGAAGTAGTTGAATCTCTCGTTTTCTTGTTCAATGTTGATTCAAGGTTGCATCTTATTGTCCATAGTATACATGTCAAGCACGATATATCAAACTTTATGTTTAATCAAACATGTGAAATGAAGCATGTGAATGATTTCGAAGGTAAAATGCATGAGATTCTAATACATGTACAAACAAACAAACAATTCTGGAACCTCCTAAGCGACATCTTAGTTTCTATCACAAATTAAATATTTCTGGTGCTATAACCAGTTCTTATTTGTAGACTGAATAGGATAATCATTTTCGATGTTGTGCTGAAAAGTTCATGTGTATGTTCATAAAATCTTCTGGTCGTTAGCATACATCAGCGTACTTCAACGTACCAAAGCGCGCCTGAAATATACCCGGTATTCATTCGTACCCCAAGCGTATTTCAGTATATGTCCAATTCTTTTACACGTTTCCCATACGATGGCTCTATACGCTGTGATGTAACAGCACCATAAGACGGTAAGTTGTCCGTTACTTTGTAGTCACGTTTATAACTCGTTTGTCTTTTAATCCTATTCCAATCAAGACCTGGGACCCGTATTATCAACTATCTTACAACCACGATTTTGTGTAAAGTATGTGGGAAGAAATCTGATTGCATGAGAAATTAGATTGGGCCAATCAGGTTTATTGTTATAAGTTATTACGCAAAAAAATAACCGTTCGAACGTTGATAATACGGGTCACTGGTTGTGACGTTCTGTCCATTTGTCCGTCCGTGTATGTACAATTACTTGTTCAGAGCATACCGGTATCTCTAAAAGTATAGTAGCAATGATCATGAAAGTTCGTGGGTGGATAGATCTCA
Source organism: Fragum sueziense (assembly GCA_963680895.1). Classification (NCBI taxonomy): domain Eukaryota; kingdom Metazoa; phylum Mollusca; class Bivalvia; order Cardiida; family Cardiidae; genus Fragum; species Fragum sueziense. The sequence continues at coordinate 47,132,695 of OY804595.1, forward strand.
CAGACGAGAAGTTCTGTGTACAAGGAGCATAACCCTATCTTGCTTATTTTGTGAGTTATTGCCTTTGTTTTCGACAAAACGCTTGTCTGGACAAATGTAGTGGTGGACATATTTCATCACCTTTACTGATAGATTTCTAGTTTCCGACTGCTCCTATTCGAAATGATGTCCAGACATACACGGATCCAGACGGCGTCCGCCCCTAATGAGAGAGAAATGAACAGATCTGCCAATGGTTCCGAAGTATCAATATACAAAATTTATTATCGAAATCTGCGAAAAAAAGATGAAAATGCTGGTTTTCTGCAATATTCTTTTCTCACAATGCATGAGAACAAGGTCTTATTTGGGAATAAATCAATGGAAAGATATCGGATTACATTAATGCAGAATAAAAAGACCTGATAACAAATATTTTCTCCTTTTGTTGCAGCTTTTTACGTGACAAAACGCACACTAATTGTTTCTTTGTCAACACCCAGTTTGTCGACTGTAGTAGGCTTGAAATTGAACAACACTGAAATTTCGAAGTTTTGGAAAGCGTTTACTCAGTGACTGAACCATTTGCCATACGCAATATGATCTCTTCAGTGTGAGTAAATTAGGTTCATTACTTCGACACGAATATTCTGATGGATTAAAATTTTGATCTATCACACAGAGACAGAGCCAGCCGCCAGAGACAGAGCCAGCCGCCAGACACAGAGCCAGCCGCCAGAGACAGAGCCACTAATAGAAATTGCTCAAATCCTCTTTTTGCCAGTCATTTCTAAGGTTTTGTGACATGGGAAAGGGATTTCTAATCGAGAGTATTCCTCGATTAGTATTTAACATGTTTTGGCTGCGGCAATTGGCTGTTTACCGTTGGAATGTACATAAGTACATGATGTAAACAAGAAAAAATCACATAGGGTCTACTCACGACGACAACGATCCTGTGAAAACCATGCCGACTTTGGAGCCCACACAAGTAGCACCGACAGATAAATGGTCTTGGGGGAGCATGACATTCGCGTTTTTCGCTTTTAAGCACCAAAAGAAAATAATTGAGCACCAAAGTTGAACATTCACCTGTTTTTGTCAAAAAATCCTGCTCCCAGAGACAGAGCCACACATAGCCGGAAGCGCCCAGAGGATTTGAACGGCAGAGCCATTGGCTCTGTCTCTGTAATTTCCGTACCGTGTTAAGGCCACGTGATAAGATTTACGTTTAAAGTTTTACTAAATTTTTCTTTGCATTACGGATATTCTACATTAAGGTATACAACCCATCATCAAAAACACCACTTTCTAGCCATAAGAAGTTACAGACTAGGGGAAGTTTTCTGTACGAGGCCTAAAAATGGTTCCAGGGAGGACAACTTGTTACAAGCAAGAGACAATGCTTAAACGATGTAGCAATGTCCCCTTAATCACTTAAGCCCTGTCTCTCTGTCCGCATCAATGGTGAAGTAGGTCTAAGTAGGTCAAAGGTCATCTAGGTGCAAAAGTAAATGGTATATGGGGTATAGTTAAACAATCCGCTATAACTCATTTAGTTTTGGGTTTAGGATAACATATTTGGTATCAAAATGAAGCTTAGACATTCATTTTTATTTTGAATTATAAATATGCAAATTAGCTGATTTGCATATGCATTATTCTGAAGATTTGATTGGAAATTTTGATCATTTTTTGGTCATTTTTTCAGAGTGAAGTTCGAACGAAAGCTATAATCCACTAAGTTGGTGGTGTATATCCACAAATTTGGTATCAAAGTAAAGCCTAGACATTTATTCTTAAGTTAAGTTATGCAAAAAAGCTTATTTGCAAACGTATAATTTTTTATTATTTTTAATTAATTGATGAAAATATCACCCATTAGTGAAAATTTGATACATACAGAGCTTTGCAGCTTCATGGAAGGATATAATCACATTGCATATGTAAAACGTCCTGTCCAAAACAGAAGTTAGCATTTTTAGGTCTTTTTTACAGAATCAGATTGAATTACAGTATAGTAGAGTGTTTGGTTTCCATGGAAACATATATTGAAAAGGTAGTTTTGGGGTAAAACGGGAGAAACAGCTATCAGTCACTAAGTCCTTGGTGTAGACAAATAATCAATGTTTTTAAATGAAGACAAGACATCCATTTTTGTTTTTCAGAATAAGAATGTAATTAAGCCTGTGGAGGCTTATTTGCATATTCATAACTTTGAAGAATTTATTGGAACAATTGATATAATTATAGTCAATTTTTGCGAGTACATCAGCAAAAAATCAGACATATCTCGAATAGTTCTTGGTAAAGATTAACAATTTTAGTATCAAATTGAAGGTTTAAAGCATTCGTCTTTATTTTTTGGACAGTTATGCAAATGAAATAATTTGCATATGCATACTTTTGTAGATTCAATTGGAAATTCTTGTGAAATTTTCAGTTTTTTTTTAAAGAATTTTGCAGGAAAACGGATATTCCTTAATTAGTTGATGGTGTTCTCTTACAATTTTGGTGTCAAAATAAAACCTAGGACTCCTTTCTTAATTCCAGATTTGCAAAATAGCTTATTTACATTCCAACATTTTTATTCTATTTCAAATCATGATGAAAATATCACAAATTTGTGAATATTTGGTACTTGCTTTTTAACATACATAGAAGAAACTAAAATATATAGTATAATTATGCACTACTGCCTGTCCCAAACAGAATTAAGCATTTTGGTGTCTTTTTACGAAGGAAAATTGAAATACAGTATGCTAGAGGGTATTGTTTCTAGAGAGACATATCTTTTAAAACGTGGTAGAGGTTTTATGGGAACAACTATAACCCAACGTTTGCAAGATCAACTGACTAACAACTACTGTATCAAAATGAAGCAAAGACTCATATCTTGAATATTTTTTTCAAATTATCTAAATCATAGATTTTTACTAGGAAACTGGGCCGTTTATTGTGAACCAGGGTGTAATACGATTTCTAGTCTAATGCTGCTTAATAGGTTGAAGTGCAATTGCATGCAGTTTATGGGTGTCCTCTCCTTCTTATCAAATTTTAGATGAAAGAATTCCAAAATTGCAGATAGGATAAAGAAGACGAAAGAGGTTAAAAGAATGCCACTGCGGAGAGCTGGTTAGGGTTACCAAGGAGTTGACTTCTATAGATCGGGTATCAATAATCTGCAAAAATAGATGGAAATTTAACATTGTGGAGTTGGAAGAACTAAACGAACAGTGATTGCGTAATCTACTGATTTCCACCAAAGAATAAAAAGGAAATCATAGCGATCATAATCATGATTGTTAAGTAATTGTGACGAGATGATTTGCACAAGCAAATAACATGTCTTTTTAAGTTTAGAATTTGTTTATAAACATCAGTTTATCTTGCGACCATTGTACGTGTCATACATTTAACTGAGAACTTGTGCAATTCATACTATTCATTAAACAGAATTGGTTTGCTGGTAGCCGAATAAAAAGATCTGCAAATATATTTCAAACAACAATAAGGTCATGTCATCTCCCCCCCAACCTACTACCATTTGCAATACACAAAATATATTTGGGTCGATATATTTTGACCTTATACTTTTCCTACATACTCCTTATATTACCTTAAGTACTATACAGGCCATGGTTTGGATATCTTACTGCTAACCCCCCCCCCCCCCCCCCCCCCCTACTGAAACCTATAAAACCTTTGAAAAACTTCAATTTGAGAGGAAAACTTTAAAACCTTTACTTTTTTTGCCAGAAAACATTTTCAACCGCAAAAAAGCCAGTAGTTTTCACCCAAAACCTCTATATTTGCTCTGGCTGGTTGTCTTGCAAGCGATGGCTTTTGTTCTGCATTATCCATCTTTATGCGTAGTTTAACAATGAAAATATCACCAGATGCCACCAAATCTTTCCCAAATTTTTAAAATTTTGTCGGTAAGATCCCGAATACCTCCTTACGAAACAAGTGCGTAAAATGACGTTGACTGTATATTTTCTACGAAAACGGTCACTATTCACTCTTATGTTTTTCATATTTTACGCTAAAAGGTCTTTATTTACATAAATGTGAGCCTTTATGAAAACCTTTATTTCTATTTTGGTATGCTAGGAGGCCTGCTACAGACTATTTGTTAAAGTCTCAAGGGAACAGACCAAAACACCAAGAATCTATTTTATTTCTATTTTCTTAACAATTTTTGCTATATTTCAATATAGGTACATACAAGTGACAGATGCAGGATTGAATACAACGCTGATTATTACTAAATGAATATTTTAACATAGTAATAAGTTAAATATTATCCATAGATTTGTCAGGTATATTGTTATGGGGTAAGCTAAAACAATCACAGGTCCAACGATTTCCGCTATTAAAAACCAACAGTTTATCTGTGTCTACTCCAAAACACATCAGCTGTGGATCAACGAGGTATTTTAGACTTAGTATTTGAAAAAGACCATTTGATTGAACATATTTTTTGAGTAATCATAATGGGATTGTGAAGAAGGCCGTATGCATGACTAAGCCCCCTGCCGCAAGTTGTCAAAAATGCCGAATTTTCCTTATTTTTCACTGAAAATTTAGGAAAAACCAATTTAGCCCCCCAGTCCCCCCACCCAGTTTTCAGACACAGGGGCTTCAGGTACCCCAATATAAAATTGCTTCCTATTGGCCTGCGAAGGGTGGATAAAACACACATAATGTCACATGTACTGAGTGATTTGCATAATAAGAGATACACGCAGAACCGAAGAGTTCGATTTCTTTGACAGGTGTTATTATCAGAATTGTAACGATGGCAGTCAACCTTCTGTTTACAGAAATATATTACATGTATGCCATTTATGTACGAAACGTACTGAAACTTGAATACATCTTTAAAGGCACTCATGCAGGGTTGTCAGACGTACAAACATGTAAATATATTAAAGAAATATCGTATGGAATGGTCAACCTAGATGCACATGTAGCTAGATGATTTCTGTTCGAGGAAATTTCAAATGAAGTTCGTTTATTCCTTTTGAATCATGTATGTATATATAATTGATTTACCCGCTCCTTATATTTATAGTAACATTTTATGTGAACCTTAACCTTGATAGATAGTTAAAATCTTGGTTTCAGCACTAAATTTCCTTTCTTTTGGATCTAGATAATACAATGCAACACACAGAAATGCAAACTGCAATTCCTCATGTTGATCTGATTCCTGAAAAGTCTAGCATGGATCCCTTTAATGTCTTATAATGACTGTAAGATATTGAGAGGAGTATTCTCAGCTGTCTTTAATGCTATTTTTTTTTAATTTTGAGTTTTGCTTTATTAAATTGCACTTTTGTGTATACTAGATAAATGTTAAAGAGTCATGGTTTTGACATTGTGATGTTGATATTTGAGCGATATCAGGCTCACACGCTGTTTTATTAAATTGTCATTTTCGCTCATAAAAATCTGATTGATTTTCAGGAATATTTACAACAAATCCATGCAAGTATGATGTCAAACAATAATTTCCTATAACATATCTTTAAATTTTCCATAGAATAACATTTATGTGTGAGACGTATTGTTACATCAAAGTTTGCACTTTTTGTAAAAAAAATTTAAAAATTTACCCCACCCACTTTTAGCTATAGCTACAGGAGTAAGCTAAGGACTAATTCTGTGAACAAATATATATAAGTCAAGAACAGGTTTCTAGGCAATTTTTAAGCATAATTTCACAAACACAAACATGCATTTGGTATTTTCTTAACTTTTTTTTATTTTCAGACAAAACTTATTTTTGTGAATTTTGGCCATTTTTCGCTATATTTATGTATATTAACAAAATACACTGTAAAAAAGTTGCATATCATTGTTGTAAGTAAAAGTGCAAATCATCAGCTTTATTTTGATACCAAAATAGTTGTTTTAGCTTTATAAATGAGTAAGTTATGGGGCATTTTAAGAGGCAAGTGTGACAAATGCACCGAATGACCTTTGACCTGAATAAAATCCCTTTGCGCCATTGATTCGGACAAAGAGACAGGGCTAGAATTGACCGTGATATATAATTGAATCATTCTTTATATGTCTCCTGCTTGTAACAAATTGTCCTCCCTGATTTGATTTTTCAGATTTTCACTACCAGTCTATTACAAACACTTGTAAATACGCTTCACCTACATTGATTTACCGTGCCTGATTTCAAAATTATGATTCAAGAAGAAAACGATATACAAATATTATTTTACTCTATAATCATATTTTTGTCAAATATTTCCATAAGCATTCATTATATCAAAATTCTAAAGCGTTCAAAATGATTATGTTTGTATTTGGAATGGAAATGTAAAACCGTTCAAGAATTACAAATTTCGCCTCTGGCTCTTTTGTGCTAATTAACGATGGATTGTATACCTTAATTCGACCTTTGTTCTCAAAGATCTGCTGTACCATAAGACTTACCTTGTTACGTTTTTCACGCCATGACACTCAGCACAATACTTGTTCTTGTAGACCCTAGAAAGATGGCTGCTATCAGAAACCACAGAAATATCTTCAAGACTTGGAATATCGTCAAATATCTCGGCACATTTATCAGCAATAGGCCCAGTTAAGTTGAATGGACACCTGTCCTGTATGATATATTTGGCTACAAAATGGAATCCTCTGAACTTAGTTCTAAATTCTTCACTCAGATAATGGGCAAACTGGCAAGATGCTTTGCTGTTCATGTCAATACTACTCGGGCGTTCAGCATCCGGGCAACAATCCGAAAATTCCCAACAATGTGGGTCACAGGAGCATGAAAAACAACACGGTATTTGATCCTTTGAAAAAATGATGTTATTCCCTGCGGCAGATTTGTCTGAACAAAATTTCGTGTAAGGACAGAAATGTCTGTAAACGTCCACATCTAGGCTTCCATAACAATGGAAGCCGAATAACAAATATAGAAGGTATATTCTTATCAAAAACATGCTGCAGTCCCGCTTAATGATTAACTAGGTATAGCATTAAACTATCTCTATACAACTGGCCTATAATTTAAATCAAGAATACCGTCGTTTCGATCATAATAGAGCTTCGGTTGTGCATCGATCTTTCCAAACTCTTTGGTTTAAATAGGCTAGTTGACGACAATTTTACGCAATCATTGATTAATTTCACCTTTTATTTCAACAAACTCATTTTTCAAAGAAAAAATCCATTATTTTCAATGTAATTTGATGTTGATTAGTGCTTTGCTTGATTAATAATTAACGGAAAACAGAAGGGTTCTTTAACATTTTGAATCTTTCAACGTTATTTCGTGAATTTAATGATCACGAAAGTTTTCAAGACTTTGTTCTTCTAATCAAGCCGAACTGATAAAACACATGTGACGTTCCCGATAAATCAGAATAACACGGATTTTGGTGAAAATGCTTTTGCTTGTATGTTTGAAGAAACCATGGGATTCGGTGCAGGTTGGGGTAGAATAGGTGATGACCCTGTGAAAGGTGCGTATGGTGTGCTTTATCTTGTAATAATCCGTAGAGTATAAGCTGAGAAATTAAACAACACATACTTTGGAACGGACGATTCTTCGGTTTGGACGTTTCGCAAAAGTCACATTGGTCAGTCACCATAAATACGGCGTTTCTATAATAACACTGATGATCTCATACCGGCACTTTCTCATCTAAAGCATGTATATGGCACATCTTATAGGGAACAGATTTCATCAAGTAAACCATGACGGAATTTCGGACACACAATAGATCTCGAGGAATAATTCCAATACCTCGAGACTACAGCTTGATACAGCCGTACTTACGATATTTTATTACAACATCGACGATTTATCAAGTAAATAAAGGTTGAACCAGTCTATTTTTAGCATAAGATTTAAATACATTTATAGATAGCAAAAAGTTAACAGCAGTGTGTTTTTTACTGTGAAAATGAATTTAATATTCACACAATCATAACACAATGCAACAAGAGCTTCGCAGAGCGGCGCATATACGCCCGAGAGGGGCTTGTCAGTAAAATTTGCCATTTTTCAATTCAAGGGCAGATAATTCAAACATGAAAAGTTATCAAAATTTTGTTTGAACAACAAGAAACCATATAGATGCATTGTGGCTAGTTTGATTAAATTCAGGTTGAAACTGTAGGAGTTGCGCACAGGAGAAAATGGGCATTTTTGAGAAAATTAGCATTTTTCCTTTAATTCAAGGGCAGATAATTCAAGAACGAAACCAGTTATATAAATTCAGTAAGCGGTGTGCACAACCAGACACCATGGAGATTCATTGTGACAAGTTTGATTATATTCCGATCAAAACTGTAGGAGGAGTTGCGCACACAAGAAATTGCTAACGAAAGGATAGACAGACGATTAATTTTGTTTGCACAACAAGTCACCATAGAGATTCATTGTGGCTAATTTGATTAAATTCAGGTTGAAACTGTAGGTGTTGCGCACAGAAGAAAATGGGCATTTTTGAGAAAATTGGCATTTTTCCTTAAATTCAAGGGCAGACAATTCAAGAACGAAACCAGTTATCTAAATTTCGTAAGCGATGTGCGCAACTAGACAACATGGAAATTCATTGTGGCAAGTTTGATCAAATTCCGATCAAAACTGTAGGAGGAGTTACGCACACAAAAAATTGCTAACGAACGGACAGACGGACATACAGACGGACGAGCGGGGCCATAACATAATACGACCCTTCGGGCGTATAAAAAGCAACACTCAAACATTTTGGATATAGAAAATACTATAAATAGCAACACTTTTGCGCATTGGAAATTTTAAACTAATGTTATGTTGTGGGGCCAAAACTGTTCGTTTTTTAAGCTGTTGTATAAAACGAAATGGATGCTGAAAAGATACAACTTGTGTAAAAAACATAACACAGAAACATTATTAAGGATAATGTGAAAGTTGTAGGTTATAAATCATTTTCTCTCGGTACTTTCCAAACCATTCTTTGATGGGAACGTCAAAATGGTTTACCACGTTTGGATTGATAACAGAGTAAACGATGAAACACGCATTTTAACAAAGTTTAATATTTAGTTAGAACATTAAAAATTAGTTAGATGAAATTAATAATCATTTACTGAAATAATGCTGTGGCGTGAAAGGGTTTGTTCTCTTGAAAAAGACAAAATTGCCGAATTATTGAATTTATAATGTTTAAAGTCCTAAGCAATGTTCTTATCAACCTTCTATTAAATTTTTCAGTGGCCATTACACACAATTTTTAATTGGACGTCTTTCGGACGTCCAATTCTTATAACCACTTTTCGACAGGCGTAATGGGTTTTCATTACCAAAAAACCCTTCTCAGACTCAATTTGCCAGTTGGTCAAAATTCAAAAAAGATGTTGTGACCATACAGGAAAACTGTCGTATCTTTTCCTGCTTTCTATGTGTTTTCCAACAAACACTATATGATTCATTGCCCAATTCAATTCATGCCACGTCTTTACCAACTTTACGATCTTTTATCGATTTAACCATTTTCTTGTAGTGATTTGACTTTCGTGATATTGTGTAAAGGGTAAGATCTTTAGAAAGCGATGCATGCATACAGTATATTAATAAAGTTAACAAGCGCCCTTCATTATCAACAGCAGCGATAGCTCAAACGGGAAAGGATTCGCATCGCCTTTTTTGAACGCCGTTGGTTCGAAACCAGTTCGGACCATTTTGTCTGTATAACATTTGTTAAAACGTCTGTTTTTCTTTATATGTGTTTACTGAAAGCAGACATTTTAGGATAATTACCCAATTTAATGCACGTATTGTGTTTGACAAATTCTTTTTCTTTGATCATTGTTGTTTAAGTCTTTGACATATTTAAAGAAACGGGGTTTCCATGCGACGTATTTTGGAAACAGGGTTTTAAAATTGATTATCGGGGAGTGAGTTCATTTCGCAACTCGGGTTCGACTCGACGACAAATCAGGGTTCCATCTGAACAGCCTCCTATTCAGGAAAATAGTTACTCGTACGAGTTTTATTTTTTTTCTCCAGCATCTGTATCACTGATCACTGATACCCGACAGTATCATGGCCTATGTACATACTGATCAATGATTATGACAGCAATTATTATTACTAGTATAAGATCGAGTAACAGCGATCTGTATTTATTACGTTTAAAGGGACATTTCATTCCAATTTCAATTTTTTAAAGTGTGTCTTGATGCCAAGATTGGTTATTCTAATGAGTATAAATACTATTAGGTTTTTTTTAAGTTGTTGCCAATAAGCGAGAAACACGCATTTAAAGTTGAGGCATAATCGATAAATTGCATATAAATCCGAACTGTTGTCCACAACAATTTGTTCAATTTTAACACAAAAATATTAATTTCTCGAAATATGCTCTTTCAGATAAAAATAAAAGTAAAATTTATGACAAAAAATTCTGAAATGTCACTAAGTTACCCGTTTACGTGTATTGTGCCACGAAGATGAAGCAATGGATCTGCAACCGTGACAATGGTATCTGGATGATCGGGTGAATATGTGTACAGATAGGGACATTGCTATTCTCAAATGTTCGTTGATAATGATATGAAAAATTAAATTGCGTATTGTACTCCACTGCCATTTTCCCGACGGCACGTTCCCAATTTCTGCTTTGTGTGCACATCTGTAGATGTAAGGATGCTGCCGTAGTACTGGTATAACGAATCCACGGTTCTAGGTGCTCCAATTCATCTTGTATTTTATTTCAGCAAAAATATGTATTGAATTTGATTGTTTTGAAACCATAACCAGGGAAATCTTTTTTCTTTACTCTAAACACTAATAAAAATCGAAGTGCTTGGAGCACTGTATTTAGACGTCTCTGATTGATTGTGTGGAATTGTATGTAAATGGTCGGCGTTTCATTACTTCATTTCGTTGAATTTGTGTTTAGATCGATTCTAAATCTCTGCTGTCGTTTTTCCCTGACGATGGTGGAGATAAAAGTCGAAAAAAAAGATAATAAAAAAGAACAATGTCTAAGTAGAATTCGAACCCACGGCCTTCCAGATATAGACATGTGTAAAGAGTATAAGGTGAGTGCTCTGCCAAGTGAGCTATCACGGCTTTCATTTATGTAGCTTACATTGGCTTACATTTTAAGTACATTGCTTTGTATCGTCCATTATAAACTCAACGAAAGGTGTAACTGACGACAATACTCATAGTTAAACCGAAATAATTGCTAATCACATGGCATTAATTGAATTGGGTAACCGAATTAATAGTGAATATTCATAGAGACAAATCAGTTGTCTTGAAACGGCAATCAAATCAATTTGAAGTCTGAGAAGGGGTTTTGGCAATAAAGCCGATTTCGTATGTCCGACACCGATCTTATAGAATTAAACGTTAAACGTCTAACAGAAGAATGAATAAAATATCTATCTTTCATGTACAATCCCGCTCAACCAATCAGGGACGTCCAATTACAGTGCTCTCAGCACTTTAATTTTTAACAATGTAATTAAGCTACACATATCTAAGAATAAGACACATTTCCCCATTAGCCAGGCATTATTTATTCGGCTATTTTCTTGGGAAAAGATAACAAAAATGCACGAAAAAGTATGCGTGATATTTATTCTGTCATACAAAGTCTATAAACGATGTAACAACATGCTAAAGGCCTACTTATGTGGATAATTAGGGATTTAGGCCTGGGAATACTAATGTCCGTTTAAGAACATTGAATGTAATTTGCGATTGACATAAATTAAATAGTTCCACATAAAACTTGCAAAAATTGCCTTTATTCAATAGTTAATGCTAAAACATTCAGAATGAACGCTAAACATACCAAAGTTGCTTCTGTTAGTTTAAAAGATGCTTGGTTTACTAGCCTCAAAAAGGTCGCACTACATACAACCATTTCAGTTTTACTGATAGCATAAAATCTTTCATACAAAACCGTATTCATTGCTATTTCAGTTATGGTGCTATTTGTATTTAGAACCTTGTACAAAAGCCGATTGTATTCAGAGATATTTAGCAAAATGTGTGGACAAAGAAACATTTCCAGTCTTGTCATGGCTTGGTATCTAATAAATTTGTTTCCCCTAAAACGAAGAGCAACAGTAAAGTAGTCATAATCATCCAAGTACCTAATATTTCCAAATTTATTCCTAAATGGTTGAAAGCTGATTTTCGCCATTACGTCGAAGGATTGGTTACCTAAGTTAAAATTGTGCTGCCATGACAGAGACAATGTTTCAGTAAGTCGGTAGACAAGAAAGTCGAATGGACATTTTTGTGTGATGGTCCTGGTCATATGTATACTATAACATCCGCTGAGGTTCGACTGTTTGGGTACATACTTTGTGATCTCTATAACTGTAAATGGACATGCAAATAATTTTGTGCGTCTCTGTATCGCTCTTTCTAGATCACGTACTTCTTTTGTCGTGGTTTCGTCTTTGGTTTTGTTCAAAGGCGAGTCGACGATCAAATGCAACACAAATGAAAGCCTTATTCCAGGAACTACTTTTCCTATGAACAAACATTGGTTACCAGACAAAGGGGCGTACCATGCGCAGTGCAGTCTTCGACAACGATCCTGAAATAAACGTTTGCTAAGAGAACGGAAAATTAACCCTTTTCCAAACAAAGCATTCAGATCTGTCGAAAGACGTACACGGACAAAATAAAGATTACTTAATATAAGACTATATGAAAGTAACAGCACGCAATTCTTGAAGGGAAGGACAAAATAATAATATTGATAAAGTGATGATAACCAGTATTTTCTTTTCCTATTTTCCTTAATGGTTTGAAAACTAAACTAACATCCAAGAAACATCAGGGCTAAGTAAATAAGGGATAAGTTAATGTATGTTTCTTATTATTGATGATTGGTTGCTTTAAACAATTTTTCATACAAATCACCACGAAGTCAACTCATCTAAATGCTTTCCTGGATCTAACACGTAGAAGACGACGGGCCAAATGCCCCATACACTGAGCCGCATGGGCATTCTCGCCCAGTTAAAAACTTTACCAGTTTGAAATTGACAGCTTTTGCGTTTCTGTCCGAATGACCTTAGCTGTTCATGCGACATCAAACCATATTCATTAGATTGTTTAAAACAAAAAAAAAGAAAAAGAAAATGTATTATTTACGTGTATTTTGTCGTAGATTTCCTCTCTTGTACAGAGCCCGGCGGTATCCTTATCATTTGCAGTAGTAGACATCCTGAAATCCTCTGGTCGGAGGTCAATCAGTAAATACATGGACGCTTGACGTTCGCCATAATCGTAGACAGAAACATTGCAGACTTTTTGGTCGGGCTCCAATTTTGACGTCACACAAAGATAGCAAAACACATTTCTGTATTGAATCGACATTGGGATCGCAAGCTCGTTGTAAATTGGTGCTGAATATAGCAAAAAAAAAGATTTTAGTCAATTTATAAAAAAAAGATTATCAATTTTTATATCGTCGCTTTTCAACAAAACCCTCGTACCTACAATTTTAAACAAGAGATTTTTGTTGAAAAGCAGCCATAAATGAAAACATTAAAATGAACATGCTAAAAATGGAAAAGTCGATGTCCAAAGATAACACAAAAGATTTCTTTGTGAAAGGAACAGCAAAGCGGCAATTTGGTAAGAGTCGTGATGAAGCAAACATCATGATTGTTACATTTGAGTCGGGATCAGACCGACCACGACGGACTGAAATTCCTTATGGTCCCTTTCTTTATCTCGTCTGGAATATCATTTTTCAAGTACAAAAAAAAGAACTACTTATGAGAATTTATCAGGTAAAAGGTATCTTTAATTGACAATTCCTAGTTAACCTTTTTGGCGTTTAAAAAAATCCTAACCGGCAAATTCTTGTTGTATTAAAAATTCAACGCATTTCAGTCCACATATACATATTGAACTAAGCAAGAGGGTTGTTATGGTCCTTCGTTGCTCACCTGAACTGTAAATGATAATGTACAAGGTGAAAAATATGAGAATGGAATATATTTGTATCTCAGGATACATGTACATGTAATTAAAAGTGCGCCAAATATCTAACACATCAGGTACTTTCTGTCATGATTCGACAGTATTTGTAGAATCTTGAACCATGCAAGTATATTAAGTCGAAAACAGCCATTTTGCCGAAACAATTCTAAGGCATGTAACTCAGCATATATAATTCCGACAAGACTGAGCAATCTACATATAAAATATCTTACTGACAACGACATTCGCTTTAAATATTATGCTGATTAGACAAAATTTGCGGATGCTAGATTGGACAAGATGTCAAACTGTCACGAAATACGTCTATCACACTGCTTAATGTCGACTGGGGGAGCGGGCTGGCAAAAATTTCAGGATTTTACCTTTTATGCTTTTAGAACTTTTGCAGAGTATATAATGACATGTCTGATTGTTGACTTTTCTTATCGTCATTTACGTCTTTGTATGTCTTTTTAGAGGAACTATTATCAAGGAGTACAGTTCCGAAGATGTGTGGTTTGCATTGGGAGGTAGCGACATAAGAGAGCCATATGCTCGCCAAAACGTTAAAGTTGGTTGATCTTTTTTCAGAATAGTTCTGCCACGGGATACAAGATAACAGTAACATTATAATATACAAACTATAACGATAAAATATTTAATCCAGAAAAAATACGTTGATCATAAAAATTATCGCCTTTAATATATCTATCAAAACTCAGCTAAATCGAGTTTCTAATCGTAGATAAAGGTATTTAGTGTTTTTTATGGCCGTAATTTTATCAGATTATCAGGATAAAATTTCCTGGTAATGTTTTTTGGACTAGTGATTATTTTCGAATTATCTTGATGCTGCTACTAAAACAGTATATCGTAGCAGAAATATACACCAGTATCCTCGTTATTTTTGTGAATTATAAATTATTCAAATGACTAGATATCTGTAGATTGATATACAAAAATGTAAAACGTTAGAATGCTGAAGAGGATAAAACTCTTGTAATTAGAATTTGAAATTGTATTAATTTTGTATGTATTGTGGTGCAACAAATATTGTTCGAAAACTTTTAAAGTGGGTAAGTTGAGTCTGTTTTTCTTTCTTTAGCCTATATTTCTTCATCGGCATCCATTTCTTTTTCTACAACAGCTTTCTAATTGGTATGCTATTTTTGTTTTGTCGATTGAACGAGGACAAACAAAGGAAAAGACTACTCACTGTCTGAATTTAGACATTGTTGGTGCAAGTCCAATTCCTGGTGCACGCCCAAGCCCAAATGTTTTGTACCATTGTCACATTTCCGTCTGGACATTAAACTACAATCGATAGTTCTCGCCGGTACCTCTTGTGTTGGTAAAAATTGAATTTCTGTCGTGTTCAAAAAGTACTCGTACATATTGGAATACTTTATATTTCTGAACAATATAAACTTCCCCGCACTACCTGTGCCAGTCCTTGCCTTCCACCTATATTGAACAAGAAAAAAATCTCTATCAGTATGGACTCCATAAGACTCTTAGGAGGGGTATACTAACCATTTTCTATGGACTTCCTCGAGCCCTCTACATGAAAGCAAGATTCCGGGGAGGGGGTATACGAATCATTTTCTATGGACTCTCTGGCATTCTCGCGAAAATAAGTTTCCGGTGAGGGGTATATAAAACATTTTAAATGGATTCCCTCGAACCCTCCCCGCCAAAATAAGTTCCCGGTAGGGTTATTTGAATCATTTTTGTGGACCCCCTCGAACCCTCCCCGCGAAAATAAGTTTCCGGAAAGAGTATTTGAATCATTTTCTGAGGTCTGTCTGGCACCTCAAGAAAATAAGATTCCGGGGAGATGTAAATTACATCATTTCCTATGGCACCCTCGCGAAAACAAGTTTCCGTGGAGGGGTATATTACGCATTTTCTATGGATTCCCTCAAACGAGAAAAAAAATCCGGGTAGGGTATATAGAACATTTTCTTTAGACTTTCTATGAAGCATCCCTGCGAAAATAAGACTTCGGATAAGTGTATATAAAACACGTTCTTTTGACTTCTTTGTACTCTCTTCTCCGCGAAAATAAGATTATGGGGAGGAGTATGTTAACCCTTTCCCAAACATGACCTGGTTTTGACGTACCTAGTAGAATATGCTTGGGAAACATTGAAACAAAAGAACCAGCAGTTTCTCCTTTTGTCTCAATATTTTCTGTGCAAATACATGTATATACACAAATCCTGTGTTTATCCACAACCATTTTGTCGTTTGCAGCGGCTTTCAAATTGGATCACCCTAAAATTTTATTTTTGGGAAAGGGTTAAACGTTTTCTAAATGGACTTCCTCGCTCCTATTCCACAAAAAAAGTTTCCGTGACAGGTATACAAAATATTTAAAATGGCCTTCCTCGTACCCTCTCCGCTAACTGTTGAGAGGTATATGAAACAATATTTATGGCCTCCCTCGCACCCTCTCCGCGAAAAAAGCTTCGGGAATGGGTATATGAACCATTTTCAATGGCCTCCCTCGCACCCTCTCCGCTAAAATAAGATTCCGTTGAGAGGTATATGAAACATTTTCTATGGCCTCCCTTGCACCCTCTCCGCGAAAAAAGTTTCGGGAATGGGTATATGAACCATTTTCTAATGGACTCCCTCGCATCCGTACTCTGCGAAGGTAAGATTCCGGGGAGGGGTAATCGGTATTATATGCTCCCTCGCACCCGCACTCCGCGAAAATAGGTTTCTGATATTTAGTCTATAAAAGAGATAAAGGAGATATATAGGGGTGCCATGAATATAACTTTTTTTATGTTTCACAAAACGACATGAAAGACAGATGAAATGGTGTAAATGACTTACCATTTTGTTATTCCAGAATTCTATGACTCACTACCAATTTTGGTGCCGACGTCGTATACAATTTGTCAAACTAGCGTAATAATAATTTGCATAAAAAATTCAGTTGAAATTTAAGACAATTTCTTTTATATACAGAGCATGTATCATTTTTCCACGTTCCTCCGCTTATGCGTACATACGTTACTATGGTAACATAGTTTACGACCGAAAGAAAAATGTTAAACTTTTGATTTTCCTACAGTCTGTAGATAATGAACTATACTTTTACCAAATTAGACACGGTACAAACTAGCACTACGGACGTAAAGAGTCCATTGCATGAATTTTTAGATCAACCCTCAAATTTATCAATGCAATACTTACCTTGTTACTTTTTTCACACCGTTGCACTCAGCACAATACTTGTTCTTGTAGACCCTAGAAAGATGGCTGCTGTCAGAAACAACAGAAATGTCGTCAAGACTTGGGATATCGTCAAATATTTCGGCGCATTTATCAGCTATAGGTCCAGTTGAGTTGAACGGACACCTGTCTTGCATGATATAACTGCTTGCTATGAATGTGCCCTTTGTCTGTAGTCTAAGTGCATCACTAAGATAATGTGCAAACTGACAAGATGCTCTCCTGTTCATATGATTTCCATTTGGAATTTCCGCATCAGGACAGCAATCCGAGAAAATCCAACATTGTGGATCACAATTGCATGGAAAACAACAGGGGACTTGATCTTCCGAGAAAACGAAGTCATCAGCAACTGATGATTTATTCGTACAAAATTTCGTGTAAGGACAGAAATGTCGGTAAACATCCAAGTCAAGACTTCCATAACAGTGGAAGTTGAAAACCAAATATAGAAGGCAAATTCGAAAAAGAAGCATATTTGTTGAGTACTGTGAAATAAAGTAAATAACATGAACGCGTAGTCACCCGACCATTTTCAAAATGCTATATAGATTCTAATAATATAATATCCACGATCATCTTTGTTTAAAGAAAGCATGAACAAGAAATGAATTCTAGAAAATTAATGAATTATCAGTGACAGCACCATTATTTATATAATTAAATTATGATTTATTATTGTCTTGCAGAAGAACACTCCTACGCAAAAACGAGGGTTGCAGAGCCACGGATAAGAGTTGGTATTGAATTTTAAACATGATTTTTCATTTCTTGTCCTGTCTATCTAACCCTATATTGTATGTGCTCATTAGAATAGTCTCATCGAGACGATTCAAATGAGTACCCACAGCATAGGGTTTGGTTTAGAAATAACAAATATAGACAAGCTTTACTCTCTTTTCTGTTGCTCTAGGTTGATTAACCCTTTCAAAAATGACAAAATGTCAGTGGTGTTTAAAGTACACAAAACATGCTACGAAAAGTAGGATCAACACAATATAGGAAGTGTTGATAGAAAATAATGGTCAACAGAATTCTGTTCTTTTTCCTCGTTGCTTTTCAACGCCTTCTCTATTGGAAACAAATATAGACAAGCTTTACTCTCTTTTCTGTTGCTCTAGGTTGATTAACCCTTTCCAAAATGACAAAATTTTAGTGTTGTTTAAAGTACACAAAACATGCTACGGAAAGTAGGATCAACCCAATATAGGAAGTGTTGATAGAAAATAATGGTCATCAGAATTCTATTCTTTTTCCTCGTTGCTTTTCAACGCCTTGTTTTAAACATTCTCGTATTTCAAATAAGCCGAATGTTAGTCTTTACTGTTTTAAAATGCAAAATAAAGACAAAATTAGATTAATAATTACAAGTAAAAACAGACCTGGTCTTGCGAATTTGACATTCCAATTTAATTTCTAGCTTTATTTCCTCTCGTTGCTTTAACTCTTTAACTCTTTACAAGGCTTCGATTTGGTGCCGCTAATCGAAAATACCTGGAAAAAAATATCAAGGTAAATGAAGTAAATACTGATAACCCTAACCATTTTGCCTCTTTTTTGTGTCGTATGCATTTCATTAAACCCTATTTTTTACGTATGTATTGTGGGTAAATGAAGCGCATGCCTTTGTTCACTGGCCTTCAGCCGTCCATGAAGATGGTTTTCGCGGCGTCTTTGTTGATTAAATCGTTTTAGTGTTCGACCTACGAGGAACGGTCGGAAATTATCCGGACTTTTTACTTTCTCGAAAACCATTCAACTTTTTAACATTTTTTTCTACATTGTTTGAACATACTGTCCATCTATGTCTATGCACTTTTTTCATCTTCATGGGAGCTTTTTTTCCTACTGTTAACCATGACGTAGACCTACTGTATCAGGTACTGTGGAACAACAGATGTCAAGGCGCCCTGGTCTTATATTTCTTTCTAGCAAGCATTTTCTTCAGCTCTAGAAACACATAAGAGTCAAGCAGGACTAGGTCTATGCTGTAAGGAAGGTTAAACAACTAAATTGTCATGTGTAGTAGTTGATAATCTCAACTGTAGCTGCGGCGTAATGGAAGGGTTCGTAATCGTGAAGAAGGAGGACATTTTTTTTTTGCTGATCTGGGACGCATTTGCTTCAGCCTCTCTCTCAGATTTTTCTGAATTACTTCAGATTTGTACTTGGCGCTGACAATTTGTACCTATTGACATGAAATGAGTAATTTTCAATCCTCGTGAATCCCCAAAAGCAACAAAAATGACTACCAGCCGAAGGAAACAGCATAATCTTTTCAGGGGTGAGGAATAAGCTCGTTAGCTCCACTGGCCGAAGGCCAGCGGGCTATTGTCATGGCGTTGTGTCCGTCGTGCGTGCGTCCGTCCGTCCGTGCGTCCGTCCGTTAACTTTTTCTTTAAACATCTTCTCCTCTTATACCAGTGGGCCAATTTTGACAAAACTTGGCAGGAATGTTCCTTGGGTGACCCTTTTCAAAACTTGTTCGAGAATTTTTGATTCGTCAAAAAATGTGGGCGTGGCAGGGCGGGGCTTATCAGACTTACAGAAATCATAAGAAAATTCTTTAAAAATCAACCATTGGGCCAATTTGAACCAAACCTGGCAGGAATGTGCCTTGGGTGACCCTTTTCAAAATTTGTTCACAAATTTTTACATTTGTCAAAAAATGTGGCCGTGGCAGGGAGAAAGGGGCTTATCAGACTTAAAGAAATCATAAGAAAATTCTTTAAAAATCAACCATAAGGCCAATTTGAACCAGACTTTGCAAGAATGTTCTTTGAGTCTCTCTTCAAAATTATTCACAAATATCAAGATTTGGCTGCCGCTGTGTAAGGCTTACAAGAAATCATGGGATAATTCTTCCACTTTAACCAGTGGAGCGAGTCAGGCCCTCCTGGGCCGCTTGTTTTTATGACTGCTCTGACTGAGATTTTATCTCAAGTTTGGAATGATGAACCCACATTTAATCTCCAATGATAATGTGATTCAACATAACTCCTTCACGAATATTCAATGACTTAAATATATATTCTTTTGCATTGGTTACCCTGATTGTTCTTACAAGCGGTCCAAAATAGATAAAACACCTATCACATACAAGTGGACAAAAGATTGTATATATATACAAAACTATCATTGAAAACAAACCGACGGCATTATTGACGAATGCAGGTAGATACCACCAACATATAGTGTGTTTATATAGCTGCAAGTGGAGAGACAGCAGCAAGAAAAGTCCGGATACTTTCCGATTGTCCCTCGTACTTTTTAGAGTTTTGGACCAATCAAATTACAGTATGTTTAAAATTCCACCGCAATATTTCGCATAAACGAGACTGACGGCTAGTTTATGTGACGTATATACATAGCCATGCCCCGTCTCGAATGAACCGCTAGCGAATACTAAGTCAGATAGAGTCTGTACAGTATTTAAAGGTGTACTATTTTAGAGGTGTACTTATAAAAGGGGAGTCTCAAATCTGCCCTCGCATGAATTTTCTTTTAATTCTGCATGGTGATAAAGGACCATATACAAGCTATGAAAATGCAATTAGTATCTTAGATAATCCAAACTGGATTCCAAAAAGCCACCTTGACTTATTCACACTATGACATGAAACATGACCCCATTTTATGTGTCCCAAAAGCTTAGTTTTATGTATTATGAGTAAAATTGAATGCCAAAGTTAGGTATGTTTGAGTCTTTGTCAAGAATCCTTTTTATCACAAAACATGCTACATATTTCCTCTTACTTTGAGCTAAATTATATAGAAATCCGAAAACGGTAACAATGTCATATGATACATATAATTGATGAATGTGATGTTTTGGTCCAAAACCTGGATTCAGTAAAAATTTGATTGTGCTCCTAAAACATTTTATTATTCAGCAAAATTATTTGTAGCATACAGTACAAACCTAAGGCAACATTCATGCCCAAAAACTCATTGAAAAAAACATAGATTAATTAAAAATATCACGTTTATTTACAAAATTACATGTATGGAAGCCAAAATAGGCATGTATATACACTTTGCCCGTTTTCTTTACTATTTGGTCACAATGTCTATGCACCATTTTTAGTGGCACAATGACATGCAATAAAGGTCAAGCAAAATGTTATGAAATTGAAAAGAAGAGAACCGGTACGGTAAAGCACCAAAAGATGCCCTTCCAGGTAACAAATACATAACCAAGTATTTTGCTCTAAGCGCCACTAATGAACTCACATGATATGGGAGGCGCTCTATGGTTCAGTAAGACTATTACAGCATTATATTATTTCCTACACAGTTGGAAATGTACTTGTTTATTTCACAACCTGGCACTATTGGGATAAAACAGGGTGCAATTATTTCTGCAAATTATTTTTCTGACCATAGCTTAACCTGTATTGATACACAATTTATACACATTTCAATGATGTCATATGATTAACATGTGGTTTAGCCATCAATAGCCCTTAACAGTCACATGGGAGCTGGATTATCTGTTTCTGATGCATTTTAACAATATTTTCACCTTTGCACAATAATCAAATGCCATCAGAGAAATCGGTGCTTTTTCTCATGTGCTTTCTCGTGTTTCAAAAGATCTATTAAAAGCTCTTGCTGTCAGCTTTCATAAATCATGACTGACTTGAATATTTTTTAAAATGATTTTTAAAGAAAATTTCCTCTCTTTTTTGTAAAGTAGGTACACCTTGGACAAGACCTAATGTGACCCTGGACGAAAATATTGTAACCAACTTTGAAGTTTATCCCTTAGCAAACTTGCATACAAAATTTAAAACCTCATGGCTGTGTAAAGCTTTACAAAAAAGTTTATTTTTATTATATGAAATGTTGCCCCTTTTATGCTACCATAACAACAAAAGTTTATGACAAACAGAAATTCTAATACACAGCGTTGTACTCTCTTTACCTAAGGATACTTTTATCAAGTTTAAAAAAAATACATATTAGATTGGGAGAAAACGAACAGGATAAGTGACAGGAAATGACCGAAAAATATCTTACATATTGATTTGTCCAACGGTAAACTAAAATAACCAAAAACAAATTGAACAAAACATTCGAAAATGTCATTTTTTGAAAAATCTTAACTTTGTCCATTCTTGGAAACGTGTACCATTCAGGTGGAAATTCCAAAAGCAACCTGTTACCGGTTTTATTTTTTCTTGATATTTCACTATATTCATGAGTATATTTGTGGGCAACTTTTATATGATTTTCGTACATGTATCTTGACAAAAACTGAAACAAAGTAAATTTTAGAACAGAATTTGCTTAAATTATTTAAAAACTATGAATTTTTGGGTTGATCCCTAACATCAGTTGATATACGTGAAATATTTTTTGTACATAATTATATGTATTATTGTTTCATTCAGGATCACGGACAACTCGGCATTAATTTTAGAATAAATTACGCGATGAAACTAACAGCAAGAATGTTTGCACATTGTTTTGATCAGGGCACCCTCTTTTTTCGTGATGAAAACTTAAAATTCTCAGAAAATTATTTCCTGGAATGTGCGATTTGAAACAATTCATGAATATGAACTGTTTTCTAGTGTACTAACTTCACGCCAAATTTCATTAAATTCCGAGCGTGGGCAGACTCCCATGTTATTTTTCCTATCCGTGAGACACCCCCTTTGTAGGTTCACACCGCAGCACATTTAAAGTTTATATCGCGTAGAATCTACTATACACACTCTATATGACTAAGTGTTCGCTAGCGCATCATTGGAGACGGGGCGTGGCTATGTATAGACGTCACATAAACTAGCCGACAGACTCGTTTATGCAAAATATAACGGCGAAATTTAAATATATACTGTAATTTCATTGGTTCAAAAAGTAGGTCGAATACTAATTGAATATCAAATAGTTTATTTTGTACTATTGTAGACCTCTTTATGTAGACATTTTGCTACAATTCGTCAAAACAATTTATCTCTATTTTACTCTAATTCTTAGTTAGAAACCGCCTTTTCAGTCAAGAAATGGGACAGTGGGTTCTCCTCTATTACCCCAATTGCGCGGAAAAGTATACTGGTTTGTACATAATTATGAATGGTCTTTAAGGAGTTTTGAAAGATCCATCCAGAATAACTAATTGACTTGCTATTTGACTTTCAGACATTTTCTCGTTAAATAGATATTTAAGTTAAGGGCAGATAATTCTGACGCGAACCCAAGCACAGAAAGGCACCCTGGCTTAACCCTTACAATATTGTCTGTGTTTCATTGTACACTAATCGTATCTTTATAAACATCCATTTTGTCATCTGCATTAAGTTGGACAATCGGAAGAATTTTTCGTTTGGGGAAGGGCTAAACGAATGAAAGTGATGTAAGCACTGTAAATCTACCTGTTTTGAATCACGGTGGATAATTACGTGAATCAGAATCTTCAATATTTTCTGTAAATACTTGACCAATTTGAATTCGGCTTGAGTCAGAGAAGGATGGTAAATGCAATGAGTAAGCTGGACGTGATTGATTTTTTGAAAAGTCAGCTTACAAAAAAGATATTGAAGATCAACCAAATTTTTTGTTGATCTTCAAAAACTTTTATATCAGGTGATTTGAAAAAACACCACATCTATCTAATGCGTGACGTCTGTCCACTTTCTCTGCTTCACAACGAATTCAAATTGATAAAGTATTAACAAAAATTTGAGGGTTTTCTGAAATTATTGAAGTTTATTTCTTCTGGGTAACGTGATTGTCCACCGTGTTGAATACTAGTATAGTTTGATATTTGAACGTTTTTGCTGAAATGGCAACCAACCAAGTGCATTAAAGTTCCGGAAAGTAATTTTAAAGGTGCCCGTCTTCGCAAGGCAGTTTTTGAAATGAAAATTCAATTGGTGGGTAAAGGTTCCCTATCAGTCCATTTAATTTTTTTTCTTTCTTTTTTTTTAAATGTTTGACATTATACAAAATAAAAGCACACGTTTTTTTAAAATTAATGAAGTTGAATTCCAGGAATTGTGAGGGTCCGATGTTCAAAGAATGTCAATTCTTATGAAAGATTAGACTACAATGACACAAAAGTCAGTTAATCATTTTTTTAATGTCTAGAAAACATTTTAGACAAGATATTTTAATCAAATTATAGAACAAAGGAAAATTAAGACTGAAGTTGAAAGTTGAAATGTAATCAAACCGTTTGCGATTACTATTTTGCTTCTTGTGAAACGAAATAGGCTTGTGTGTTCCAAGCCTTAACGCAGGTGCAAGAATGGTTTCTATTTACTTTTTGTATTGGTATTATAATTAGAGAACCGCTCGTCATACCCATTTAACCCTTTCGCAAACAATACCGGGTAATCATTTTTTCATTTACTAAATACTTTATTGCCCATATTGGAAAAAACGGTTTTTTTATGACTAGGTGGCCTCAATTCTTGAAAATCCTTTTGTATTGCATACAATTATTAATGTAAAGGCTACAAATTGACAAAGTGATAAGTGTAAAAACATGGCCTGTACATTTAATCGAATTTACAATAGTTTTACAAATAGTCAAGAATTATAAATAATGGATAATTTAACCCTTTCCCACAAAAGACCTGGTTTTGACGTCCCTAAGAGAATAGCCTTGGGAAAACATTGAAATAAAAGAAGAAACTGCTGATAACCAGCAGTTTCTCCATTTGTCTCAATATTTTCTATGTCATATTTTACACAAATTCTATCTTTAGTAACTTCTATTTTATCATTTGTGACAGTTTTTGAAGTGGATCACCCTGAAATTTTGTCGTTTGGGAAAGGGTTAAATATCAATACAAAAAATATCAACGTTGATTCTGGTAGATTTAATGGCGCTTGATTTACCAGTCTCAGAAAGGTCGTACTGCAGACAACAATTTCAGTTTTGCTGATAGCGTAAAATCCTTCATACAGATCTGTGGTATTTCTGTAATTGTGCTGTTTATATTCAGAACATTGAACAAAAACATATTGTATTCAGAGACATTTAGCAGGATATGGGGACAATGAAACATTTCTAGATTGGTCGAAGCTGTGTACTTAATAAATCTGTTTTCCGTTGAGTGGAAAATTGTTGTAAATTGGTCATAATCATCCAAATGCACAATATCTCCATGTTTATTTCTTAATGGCTGAAAGTTGATTTTCGCCATTACATCGAATGTTTGGTTACCTAAGTTCAGATTTTGCTGCCACGACAAAGACAGTGTTTCAGCAAGTCGATAGACAAGGAATTGGAATGGACATCTGTGTGTGATGGTCCTAGCCATATGTATTCTAAAACATCCGTTGTAGTTCGACTGTTTAGGTATCAACTTAGTAATCTCTATAACTGTAAATGGACATGCAAATAGATTTGTCTGTCTCTGGATCGCTCTTTCTAAATCACGTACTTCTTTTGTTGTGATTTCATCTTTGGTTTTGTTCAAAGGTGAGTTGACAATCAAAAGCAAGATGGATGAAAGTTTTATACCCGGAACTACTTTTCCTATGAGAACACATTTGTTACCAGACAACGGGGCGTACCATGCGCAATGCAGTCTTCGACAACGATCCTGAAATAAACAATCGTTACGAGAAAATGGAAAATTAACCATTTCCTTAACATCATAATTTAATGTCAGTCCAAAGATAGGCAGACGACAAGATTAAAAATTACTGCTTTAAATTTCTACTTGAATCATGAGTCATAGCGTAATTTTAACCATGGTGGGAAGAACGTAGTTATCTCCAATATTTTCTCACATTATTCCCTTTCTCAAATGTTTCTCGTCTCACACCAGGGGAGTTGTCAAAGACGTGATTGGGGGCAGGTGTTTAGTTAATGTTTATTTGTCATGGTTTGTGCCACTTTCACAAATTCATCGTTCGAATACTTTTAAAAAATGTTCACTTTTCCATATGCTGTTCTATGCAGAGCTACAGATGATAAGAGGGGGTGGTGGCTTTTCAAAATGCAAAATTTCACTAAATATTTATGAAATACAATCTTGTGTTTACTCATTAGAATCGTCTCGTCCAGACAATTAAAATGGGTGATTACAACATAGGATTTGAATTTGAAATGATTTTTTTTATCTTTATTCCCTCTTAATTGTACTTCTGCCAGACCTAACAAGTACTACGCTAAAGGCCAAATGCCTTTCACCCAAACCCAAATAGGACATTTGAAAAATTTCCAAAAAAGCCCTAGTAAACAAAACTAAGTGTTAATTTAAGGTATTATTAGTATTGATTGAATACTTTTCTGTTTGCTAACTGAGCTTAACTACCCATTCTCTATCACATAAAATTCATTGAATTCAAATTGAATTTCAAAATAAAAAGAAATGAAAATATCTTATTTACATGTATTTTGTCGTAGAGTTCCTCCCCTGTGCAGAATCCGGTCGTATCTTTATTATTTACAGTAGTAGAAATCCCGTAATCTTCCGGTCGTAAATCAATCAATAAGTGCATGGAGGTTTGACGTTCATCATTATCGTTGATAAAAGCATTGCAGATTTGTTGATCGGGCTCCAACTTTGGCGTCACACAAAGATAACAAAATAGATTGTTGTATGAAGGCGTCATTGGATCATCATTCGGGTGGTAACGTGGAGCTGAAAAACATATGAGCTGTTAGAAAAAAAATTGTACTCACAGTGAGTATCAAAAAAGTCGAGAGGTTGAAAAGATTTCAGAGACGTTACCTTCATTCAAAAAATACTAGCCAACTGAAATGACCTTTAGTCTAAAAATAGAAACCAATATTCATAAACCTAGGTAAAAAAAATAAGTAATTTACTATGATCGCTGGTCTATAAAAGGTAACAACCGTTATATGCAAATGAGTTACTTTAAATAGTAACAATATGACGGCGATAATGTCATCTTTGTTTGCAAGCAAACCGTCGCCTATGCTGCCACTTTCATACAAATATCTTGCATTTTCTGGGTCGTTGTGGCGTTGTTTGGCAGTAAGAAACCAACTCCAAAATAATGTATAAATACTGAATTACAAAGATTTGCCGGTTCTAAGTAAGAAGAAGTTAACAAATAATCTTTCTGCAAAAAAGATCCAGTACACAGAATCCGTCCAAAACCTTGTTTATGTGAACTCGAATCCATGTTTACAAACTCTTGTCGAAACGACAGAGTAATGATACGCTGGATCTGCAATGTAAAAAATGTTAAAGCTACAGACGAGATGAGTTCAAAGTCCCTGCTCACAAAGCTAAGTGTCAAGGATCTTGATACAATCCTACGTACCAACAGACTAAGGTGGTTCGGTCATGTGGAACGCGAATCAGGCAGGGTTTCCCGGGTGATGATGAGAATTATGTTAACAGCTAACATGATTTGGATTTATGGTAAAGCTCATTATTATGCAGAATCTTTTGACCTTAGTTGATAAATGTTCATATCAGCCAATGTGTTTTCCTAAACTTTTTCTTGTGATAGAATTTTCACAAATAACGCATTTTAGCAATTTACGGTGTTATAATGGAGATAATAGCAAGTTTAGAAATCTTTATTGCTACTAAAAACCTCTTTGCTGTGGACTGAACGCCAATGCAAATTCCGGATTTTCGTAATTCCGTCGTTACAGAGTTGTCGTTCATGCGGGACGGTATACTGTCTTCCGGTGTCAATGTAAACAAGCGCTATAGGTGGGAAAGAACCGCTACTGCATTCATAAATGCCATAATTTTACGGATTAAATTGGAAATTTTGAACTGCACAAACAATATCGAAAGAGGAAAATGCAAGACGAGCTTGGATTCGTGTAATAAGTTGCAAAAATTAGAACCAAACATCGTATCTGGCCTAGGCCTACCCGAGTCTGAGAGACAGCATATTAGCCGAAACGCGTAGATCGTTGGGAGATTCCATTAAAGATATACGTGCGCAATTCATGCGACGCCAAGCGGCGGAATTTTCAAAGAACTAAGGGAAGTAACTCCATTTGCTTATTCGACGTAAATTTCAACAGAGCGGAAGCAAAGATCAGCCAAAACGCAGGTAAATTATCGTTCCAGATTGAACAAAATTAGTAAGTTTTCACGGCGAAAAATGTCATCGATGTCAAGTAGGATCAGTTGTGGTGCAAAAAAATCGTGGAGCGAAAGTTTATTCAATCAAGGGAACCAGGAGATTTTGACAGTGTCAAGGACGCAAGGTTGAGTTTCGTTTTTTTCATCGTTTGAATCAAATACTTTGCATGCTAACTAAACATGTTGCATCTAAACATCATTAATTGTTTTTTATATCATGATGGAAAGTGTATAACTTCGCTCAATAAACTTAAGTTGCACTTTATGTTGAAAGTAAAGGAAAAATGACTAGCTAATCTAGCCTTTGCTAGTGGGTGGGGTAAACAAGATTGATGAAACCCCATTTCCAAACAGCAAATATCAGGGTGGACATTTTCAAAACCAGCTGCAGACGACAAAATTGGTGTTGCTGAAGGAAGAATTAGTGTTTGATATAGAACAGAAATTGTTGAGGCAAAAGAAGAAGATGCTTGTTCTCAGAATATTCTTCTTTTGTCTCAATATTTCCAAAGCATTTTCTTCCAGGTCTTGTTAGGGAATGGGTTAAAAATGCAGTGCTACATAAAAATGGTGTGTATCTTTTCAGGTCGTTTTAAATGCCACTAGACACAAATGAAGTAATATTCAACTGTGATCAAATGATAGAATGGGGAATAAAAATGGAATGTGGATATCCTGCAGAGTCACAGATGATTGACCATGAGCTATATACCAGAATACCAGTGTTTGAACTTAAAGGTTTGGTCTATTTTATTTAGATCTAAAACTTAAAAAAGAGTTTTAAAAATATGAGCAGGTCAGATTTTTTAAAAAATGCTTCTGTTTTAAATAATTTGGGAAACAAGTTCTTACAACTTGGATAAATCTCTCTTGGTTCTGCTTCATAGATTCTGTTTTTGTTATTGTTGGAATCTGCACTTCTTGATGTAAATATGCGGGCCAATAACAACCCCAAGAAGTACCTGCGCTACAAGGGATTGAGCAAAATGTCATGTCACCAGGCGGATGCTCTAGGTCTCAACCATTGACACCACAATCTGGTTATGTTTTAATCCCTTCCCAAACAAATCTGAATATCAATATTACTTAAAGCTACATTTGAAATTTTTCCTTCAAAAGTAAATTGGATATAATTTTGAAATAAGTTAGTTAACAACATGCTGATATGAAACAAGCATTTTCATTATACCAGTCTTTTTTCTCAATTTATCATCTCATGTGTATTATTTTATTTGACCAAGTGTAAAAAGATATGTTTTGTGCATAATTGAAGCAGTACAGTGTACACCTGCATCATTATAATACCATCAAGTATGTATTGTTATCTCGTTAAAGGTAAACTTACCAGCAGACAAGTACAAGAACATTTGCTGTACCACAGGCACATAGTATGAATGAAGATGATCATTGGGAACCCCTGGAACCCCTCTTATGTCATTGTCCCTAAAAGTGCTTGAGTCTAACTCTTAGACTGGCCAGGGATAAAGACTAACAGAGTCGAAGTTACCCATGACACCTATTTTTTGGACTGGGCCCCAGAATTTTTGGAGAAATTACCCATACCCCTAAAGTTTAATTTTTAATATTTGGCAAGCTGGGCTCCTACATCAAAATTGTTAGTATTTATCCCTGCTGGCTGAGAGTACCATGAACAAAGTTCAGAAAGTTGTGATCGCATAAACTCTTATTTCGTGGCCCTTGACAAAACATTTCTGACTCCCCATTCAGTATTTGTGATAATGCCATTTTAACAAATTTATGAATGAGTAAACTAAAAGTTTATTTTAACACTGAATATGTATTAATTTGAGTCATTAACCTTTAGACAAGCCATTTCTTCATTTCCCCGCAACATTTTTACCGAAAAACGCAAAAAAATGTAAACTTTCATGCATATGAAATTGTTGTCTGTATTTCTTTGAATTTTGGTGAGACTAAACTTTTGCTGTCTGCTAATGGGGCAATTTTTAGCGTTTGGAAAAGGTCTAACCCATTCCTCATGATGATTTTACTCCCTATAAGATAATAGCTTTAGAAAACATTGTATAATAGCTTTAGAGACCATTGTGAAAAATGAAGAAATTGTCTGCATGTTTTGAGATGTTTTTACTGATCAGTATTAATGACACATTATTTGTGAAGAATATGTCAAAATTTCAAGTAAAACATTTCAGTTTGGGAAAATTTATTACACTTTTCCCCTCCCCTTTGAAATTTTCAAAAAATGAGATACGAGGTTTTGCATTTACAACGACGATATGTAAAATCTGATTCACTTGAAATTGCCCTCTGCAACATCTTTGAATCAGGAAAGTCTAAAATTTTGCCGTTTGGTAAGGGGTTTATTTGCCGCGGAGAGCTTTTTATGTGTCATCTCCTTTAGTCTTGATATTTTAAGCAAAATATATAGTCAACGCTTTTGTATACCAAGCTGTGTAACCTACGTAGGAGTGCAGCTGGGGGCTCGATAAGGATGTTGTGAGTGCGAGAGAAAGGACAGGAATCCATGGTAAGGTGCTCTACCTGCCAGTCGAAAGGGATTTTAAACCCAATCAATCAACCAGTCTACCCAGCTGAATTGAGTGGGTAGCATTTAGGTGCCTGTTGTCTTGCAAGCGTTAAAATAATTTATATATGTACCAACGGAAAAAAGTAACTGTGCATATTTCCTTTCTAAATAACTTCTTACGCCATCCTTCTTCAAAGTCTCATTCCTCGGAAATGAGCATGCCGACCACTCAATTTTTATCGACTTGTGCTGAGATGGAAACTAATGTGTTTCAACTTCTTATTACCGGAAAATCATTAATTTCGCATTCCCTTTTTTTGCATAGAAAGTGCATTTCTCTACTCATTTTATGCATTTGTCAATCCAAAAGGTTTATGTATGGTATTTTTCAATCTTCAGTATCACTTGGAAATAACCACGGCGACTCCCTATTTTTTTTATTATCGAGTGCTGCACTATAGATCAGAAACATAGATTTATACTCAGTTTTGTCAATATCTTATTACCTGCATCCATGATATATGATATCTTTTGTAAACAACAACAAAAACAATTGCGCTAATAACCCCTAAATTACATGTGTTTACCCATTACCATGTCACGACGCCTTTAGACGCCCTACAAGATAAAGGCTTAGGAAAACATTCGGGTGTGTCACAATCAGATGTACATCCTGTACCTGCCTCATGTTATAGGATTCCAGTTGACATACAAATCAATATAACAACATTAATTTGATCTTTTATTAATCGCAAAATGATTATTATGTTATGTACCAAATCCTAGGAAGAATACATTAGCGGTAAAAAAGTTATTGCAATAAATGTATTGAAAAAATGGGGTAAAAATGGAATATTGATGTTTCATTTGAATTTTCCTTATTTTTCACTTTAGAATTTTGTATGAAATTGTTCTATTATTCTACACGACATGCAACATTCAGTTAGAGAAATTATTCAGCTTTTTTCTGCAGGTTATTTTATGAAGATGTGATTAGAATTGGTTGATTTATTACAAAAATACCAAGACCACCCTTTCGTTATATAATTTCACTTTCGTAGATGGTCTTTTTTAGTGCGAAAAAGGTTAACTTATGGCTTACAAAATTTTGTTATTTTCATTTTCCTTTTGAAAAAAGACATGTAAATAAAAATTTAAATTGAAATGTTCATAATGCATCAAAGGATAACTAAGCTATTTCGGCAAGAAGTTCGTTGACCTAAAATGTCCTGTCCGTAGACACATTTTACCAAAGCGATTTTTAAGTAATATCACTACAGATTGTGACAAAAGATTCTTTAGCTGTTAGCAAATCTATAAAATTAGATCGGCGTGAAATTTTATCAAATTGTATTGAGTACTTTATTTTTTATGTACAATAACAGAAATGTCTTGTCCGTAGACAAAATGTCTTGTCCGTAGACAGGTGTAAAATAGCTTATTGAATGGACACAGTCTTTGTTAGCTGATATTGTGGACATGTTTCTGCTAAATAAGTGTGCTTTTCCTTGAAAGAAATGTATTTTTAGTGAATGTAAGGTGAAATAGTGGCTCACAGGCAAAAACAAATGCGTCTACGGACAAGACATAATTTCATAATAGATATCACGAGAACCTCATGCCGCATTTTAATCATCATTTTTTATGTGTATTTCATTATTGTTGGCATCCAACAGTCGAAATCAATAAAAAAAATCTCCCCAAGAACAATTTTCCAAATTGGGTACTGTACATTGAGGTAAAAAGAACAGTTTAATGCTAATAAACACCATATTTTGCTTTCTTAACCTTTTCTATCTTATTAAATTTAACTTTTGATATCAAACTATTTAAATTGATAAATGTTTCCTGGTGTTTAGGTCTCTAAAAGAGAAAAGGGGAAAGGTTTTGAAACACCAAACGTAAATAATGATATTGAATATATTATTTACTGGTAGTTTCCTTTCCCGCCTGTATTTTCTACCATATCTCAATTAAAATTCCAACCCCCATAAACGCTTTTCTATTTACAATTTCCCAAAATGTCACAACTTTGACTTTTTGCTGCAGACGACGATAAAATATATGATCGTCAAGTTGGAATTCTTGTATAAAAACATAGCAAAGAATATATTGATGAAAAATAAGAAATAATCTGTTATGCTAGCACCCCCTTCTTTTGTAATAATGTTTTTCCGTGCTCTTTTAGTACTCGTACAGGCCTCAAAAGCCAGTCTTGTTCGGGAAATGATTAACATTCATATTCATTAAAATAATTAATGCTGCATTTTTAAGTTTAAATTGATATGTGAATCTTTTATGCTTGTGTCTTAAACAATAGCTAAGTATTTGTAGCTCATCTGACCTTATAGTGCTCTAGTTCAGGTATTGCGAGCTATCAATGTCTGTCGTCTGTCCGTTTATCCGAATGTCTATTCAACAGTTCAATAACTGCTCTAAATTTGTACTTTTCATGTTTAAAGTTTATTCCCTTAAAAAATGAAAAGTTTTGGTGTTGTTTTTTGTCAATTAGATATGATATTAATACCGTTGAACAGTAATCATTGTTAAAATGTCCAGTCCGTAGACAATGTTCAATGCAAATACGACCAACTTCAACAGTCATTATTTCTGTAAGT
The DNA here is from genome assembly GCA_963680895.1 of Fragum sueziense. Classification (NCBI taxonomy): domain Eukaryota; kingdom Metazoa; phylum Mollusca; class Bivalvia; order Cardiida; family Cardiidae; genus Fragum; species Fragum sueziense. The sequence goes on from OY804595.1 coordinate 47,166,076, forward strand.
ATTCGTATTAGGATAACACATCTATATATCATTTTAAAGAAAATTGAAATTCCTATCAATATTTGTTACTTTTTGGGCTGTACAGACAATACTGAATGAAAATATAAAACTGAAAGATGTCATTTCATGCCTAATTTAGACAAAATGTGAGAAAATAAGATTTTTTTCAAAATAAATATGTCATGGTCACTCTGTTTTGCATGTCATTTGAAAGCTTAGTCTGCGAGTGTTATGATGTAAAATGTTTTCTCCATTTCAAATGAAATTGATATTTCCAAATATGTTTAAGAAATTATATGCAACTTACTTTTTTCTCTCTAAAATCCCAAGTTTTACATGTAAAATAATTTAAATGCTTAAATCTGTGTAAAAAATGTTTTTATTTTCATGAAGATATATCATTTAGCTTTCAGGAAAATATTGTCTCTTTTGTATTAAATGACTTTGAAAAATCACCCTTGGTGAAACATAGTTTGCACATCTGATTGTGACACACCCGATTGTGAAAAATAAAGAAATTGCTTGTCACAAGCAATTTCTTCAATTTCCACAATGTTATCTATATCATATAAAAAGACCACCTGCATCATCTTTGAATTTGGAACTATCCAAAATTTTGCCGTCTGGTAATGGGTTAAGTTTTTGGGCGGATAAACTGACGTATGAGAGTAAAGCAATTTACGGTGGAGATCGTGCATCATGGGATGGGTAAATGTGCAAATAAATTTGCCTCGCATCAGGTAATATATTTTGCATTAACTTTTTTTTTATTCCTGCGTCCATTTTCAAACGTTTTGTTGCATGTACCCTGCCTTACTGTGCTCTTTCCTCTAATGTATGACTGACTTGAAACATTTTTCTGGAATACTTTAGCTTTTTGCAAAAAAAAAAAAAAAAATGATCCCTACATAATAGAAAAAAACTACAAAAATCAGACTGTTTTTCTGGTCAGTTGGGATCATTTTTTTAGGGAAATTGTGAGGAGTTTTCAAATGAGTCATACAACTCAGGAAAGGGTTCTGTACGGCGGACTACATGCAACAAATCGCTTGAAAATTGAATCATAAGTAAGACATTTCATTCACGATTTCTTACCTAATAAAGTATTGCTAATTTGACCGTAGTTGTTAGCATTTCGTTTTCTGGTCGGTCGGATGATTTTTTGGAAAAAATAAAGAGATTCCACAAATAAGTCATAAAAGAGCTCAGTAAGGCGGGTACATGCAACAAACCTTTTGAAAATTGATGCAGAAATAATAATGATAATAATAATGATAATAATAATAATAATAATAATAATAATAATAATAATAATAATAATAATAATAATAATAATAATAATAATATTAATAATAATAATAATAATAATAATAATAAAAATAGCATAACATTTTTTCATAATCCAGATTTTTATGTCTGTATTTGTTATCCATCCCATGATGCACAATCTCCATCATGCTATTCTTCGGTTATCGAGGACAATTATGATATTTGTCTTACTGGCACATCTGGAAAACAACGATTTTGTAGGTGAGTGTGTAGCAGAATGCTAGGTATTGAAAGTTGTTGTTTACTTTCTGACTAAGAAAAGATGCATCGACGTCTCATCACATGTTATTAAAAATATGATTCGCAAAATCGTCGCCGTCCTCATCGTTACTTTGGCATTATAATATTAACGGCACCTTTTGATCCTCTGTCCCATTCGGTTCGGCAGCGGCCATGGCGGTACCTGTCTTGCCGAAACACGTATCATTCCGAATTTACTGTCCTTACATGTACCATACAAATTATCATATTTCCACAGATATTCTTCAATTTTCAAGAAAGATCTCTTGAATTTCAACAACCTCCATTCGCAATTTTTTAGTCATCAGTCTGCCAGTTTCTTCCCTATTTTCTTTTATCTCTCTACCGCATTTGAAGCTCCGTATACGCTTTTAAAGAACATTATTCAAAAATATTTAAGTATAGATCTATGCAATACACGTAAATCGAGTGACATAAAGTTTTTTTACAAGAAGTTGCTCATAAATGCAAGGTAACGTCATTTATAAACAAACGTTAAGGATATGACGTCATGATTCTGACATGACGTCATGTAATTTTTGGTAAAACCTCACAACACCAGGCGTCTTCAACGTCTAATTCCTCGGAAACAAGCATGGCGACCCCCCATTTATTTTATTTGTATGCGCTGAAATATGGATCAACCTCATCCATGCACAGTTTTGTCAATTTATTATTGGCAGTTTTTATGATATGATCCATTTTGTACAAAAACGAGGGGAAAAATCAATAATTTCGTGTCAAACTTCGTGGCGAATATAGTACACTTTTCCATACATTTTCTCCATTTGTCAATCCAAAAGGCTTATATATGCGATTTTTTCTTTTTATCAATATATATGCTATACGAATGTTACAAAAAACGAACAGAAACCGAATTAAAATTGAAATATGAACCAGAATTTAGAGATATATCACTTGTTTCTCATCAGCGTTGGATTTTGGTAAAAAGTCGCAACACCGCACATCTTCAAAGTCTCATATTTCGGAAATTAATATGGCGACCCCCCATTTTTTTCACGGATTTGTATAAATAAATGAATAAATATTTGTATGAAATGTGTTTCATTAAAAGTCTATTGGAAATTCATTTGCGCACGTATATCTTTAAAGGAACCTCAGCGAAGAGAAGAAAGAGAAATCCCATTGCAACATAGTCCTAACACACTAAACGCCTAGGCCTACATATCAAAGTAGATCTAGTCTATTGAGACTGAAGGAGAAAATGCTGGTTATCAGGGTGCTTTTACATTTTGCTATACTGTTTCCAAAAGTATTTTCTATAACGTAAAACCGGGTTTTGTTTGGGGAAGCTTTAACGAACAAACAGTGAATTACATAGATCTAGGCCTACTTGAACGAAATAGCAATGTTTTGAGAGAAAAGAAAAACATGCTGACTTTGCTTTTTCCTCAATAGTTCCTATTCTACAGTCTACACCAAACTGTTCTTCTTAGTAGATCTACGTATCATAGTCTACAACCTGCTTCAAATTTGAATTAAATTTGAAATGATGGTTTATTATGTAAACCCTTTCCTATCCAATTCTTTGTTTTGATGCCCACAAATAGCAAAATCAGATGATTCTGACAATCAGCAAGACTTAATTTGGAAAGGACCATTATTTTGTTGTTAGGTAAGGATTAAAAAATCCGTCATTTTTTCGGCACATTTAGAAAAGAATTCTTCATTTTTTAAAACTTTTTTGTTAAGTCCTGTATTTGACCTCAGTAAATTGTTTGGAAAACATTGAGAAAAAGGAAGCAATTTGATGATAGGCAGAAATATCGCCTCTTTCCTCAATATTTTCCGTGCTTTAACATTCACTTATTCTATTTCCGATATTAATCGTTTTTCGACAGCGGAATGTTCTTACAAATAGTTACAAACTATTCTTTTTGAAAAAAACCCGCTTACAGCGTACATGTATACATGTATCTTTTTCCCCCAAAGTGGCCCCGCTTTTTATTTCTATGACGTCATATGACTAGAGTAAGCAATCCAAAGTCATGACGTCACATATCGACACTCGCCTGATTTGAGGCACGCCACGGGGAAAAATATTTTCAATGATAACCTATCATCGGATTATGGGAGAATTCTTTTGTTATAGATCTCCGAACGGTTTAAAAAATGATGGAACGTGGAAGGTATTATTGAATTCCATTATTAAGTTACAATAAAAATCATTTTCATTTAATTAGCACTCTCCCTAAGGATCATGCAGAAGGTTAATAGTGACTACTCTCAGAAATCATTCATTTTACCTTCATTTAATCAGATATGTTGAAAAACTTGCAAAACCAAGAGAGTTCCTTTTTTCTGACAGCCGTTGCCATGGAAACCAAGAAATAAAATTTTCCGGAGATTGGATGAAAACCCCTGAATGAAAATTGGGAAATTAACATTTTTGAGGTTTGTGTTTGAGATATGATAATTGTTTAGATTGTCTGTTCTATTATTATTTTATCAAGTATGACACTAGGTGCATTTGTCTTTGTATTGAAAAATCAAAAATATCTTTTACATTATGTTGCATAGCAACCGAAGTTCCATCACTGAAATCAAATTTTCAGTTTTCAAATTTTTGACATTTTCAAACCAAATTATCTTCTAACAGCATCCTTGTATATGAAGAATACATATGGTTTCTAAATAACAAACTCTTGTTTTCAAAAAATCAAGAATAAAATTTTTGAAAATGTTTCTATTTTTTGTAACCATAGCAACCAAAACATGGCACCGTCACAAAATTTACAAAAAATGACATTTTCAGACCTAAAAATCTTTAAAGAACAAAGGTGAATATGAAAAATATATACAGAATATTAATGGCCAGAACTTGCTTTTAAGAAGCAAAGAACAAAATAACTCAAAATGTTTCCATTTTTCGTAACCATAGCAACAAAAAAATGGAGCTGTCACTAATTCTACAGAAAAATGACATTTTCAATCACAAATATCTCATAAAAAGAAAAGATGAATATGAACAATACCTATAGTGCATAAATGATCAATCCTTGTTTTTTAAAAGACAAGATTAATTAACTCAAAATGTTTCTATTTTTTTGTAACCATGGTAACCAAATGATAGCACCATCACAGATTTGACAAAAAAATGACATTTTCAAATTGAAATATCTCCTTACAGCAAAGTTGATTATGAACAATGAATATACTGTCTAATTGGTCATGACATGCATTTTAACAGAAAAGAATAAAATAAATCAAAACACTTCTATTGTTCGTCACCATGGCAACCGAAGGATGGTAATGTCACCAATTTAACAAAAAATGATATTTTCAAACCAAATTTTCTTCTTTCAATAAAGTATAATATCAACAATGCATATGGTACATTAATGGCAAGTAGTTGTTTTTAAAAAAGCCATTAATAAGATAACTCAAAATATATCTAATTCTTGTAACCATGGCAACCAAATGATGGTACAATCACCAATTTTTACAAAAAAATGACATTTTCATACCAACATATCTCCTGACAACAAAGGTGAACATGAACAATGCATATAGTGCCTTAATGGCAATCACTTGTCTTTTAAAAGCTAATATCAAAATTAATTAAAACGTCTCTGTTTTTCGTAACCATGGCAACAAAACCATGGAACTGTCAGCAATCTAGCAAAAAATATATTTTCAAACCATCTTATCTCATGGCTTCAGAGATGAATATAAACAAAGTATATGTTGCTATATTTACTTATTTATGCTTTTTAAATACCAAGGAAAAATGACAAAATGTTTAAAATTCTTGTTACCATGGTAATCATGCTATTAAACTGTCAACGATTTTACAAGGAAACAACCAAAAACGACTTTTCCAATATAATTATCTCCAAAATGAAAACATGTATAAAACACAATTACATCGCCTTAATTGTAATCAATTGTTTTATAAATACAGAGAATTAAGAAAAACTCAAAATGTTTCTTTTTGTTGTAACCATGGCAACAAAAATAAGGAACTATACTGAATTATCTCCTTATAATAAAGGCGCCTATTTTCAATGCATGTGTTGCATAGGGCTTTATAATACTCTTTTCACCTACGAAGTAGAGGGGGGTATATTGGTTTCACCATGTCTGTCTTTCTGTCCGTCCATTTCCGTGTTCTAAGTCAACAACTAGTGGACCTAGGATCATGAAACTTTAGACAGTTGTTGTCCATGACCCAAGAAGGTGCCCTGTGATTTTTGGGTTACCAAGGACAAAGGTCAAAGTCACATTCAGACTTTGTTTTAAATCCGTTTTCCGTGCTATAAGGCAAGAACCGGTTGGCCTAGGATCATGAAACTTCACACAGTTGTTGCCCATGACCCAAGAAGTAGAGAAGGTATACTGATTTTGACATGTATGTCTGTCTGTCCGTCCGTCCATCCATCCGTCTGTCCATCCGTAGACTTTTTCGTTTCTGTTCTCTAGCTTGAGAACCGTTTGACCTAGGATCATGAAACTTTACACAGCTGTTGCCCTTAACCCAAGGAGGTGCCCTATTGCTTCTGGGTCACGAAGGTCAAAGGTCAATGTCACAATCAGACTTTGTTTAAAATCTGTTTCCTTGCTCCAACTAAAGAATCTCTTGACCTATAGCACTTTCTCAGTGACAAGGCGCTAGTGAGGGGTATTTGTCTGCTTTGTGTTAGTTCTAGTCTTATTTAAAATTAGATTAATGTTACTCAGAATATCTTAGATTTTAGTAACCATGGCAAACAAACTATATTTCTGTTAGTAATTTGTTTAACAAAACTGTGACGAGATGTTTGTGTATGCAGGACCTAAGATCTTATTGTTTAAATTATGTCAATTTTCCATTTTAGCTCCACTGGCCGACAGGCCAGCGGGCTATTGTCATGGCGCTGTGTCCGTCGTGCGTGAGTGCGTCCGTGCGTGCGTCCGTCCGTAAACTTTTCCTTTAAAAATCTTCTTCTCAAAATCTACCAGATGGATTTCAACCAAATTTCACAGGAATGATCCTTGGGTGACCCTCTCTCAGATTCCTTCAAAGAATTCTGATTGAAGTAGAAAGTCTGATTTTATGCTTTTTGGTTGATTTTGTGTTGCCATGGAAACCAAATTGAGAAAAAAGGTCAGATTCATAGTGTACACATGTATATGTTTGTATCAATGCTTAAAATAGCATATTAATTCATTCCAGTTTTTACGTGTTTGTTTGCAACATTATGACTTAGATTTTGTCAATTTTCCATTTTTACTAATTCTATGTCATTTTGGTTGCCATGGATACCGTGAATCGCCAACATTTTCGACTTTTTTATTTTATCATTTAGGCAATGAATCATCGGTGTATGCTCCCAATTGAGAAACTTTGTATCCTAGCCATGCTGTAAGGAAAAAATGAACAAAAATTGCTCTGTTCTTATAGAAGCAAAAATGCAATCCATAGCCTGTGTTTGTTGCCATAGTTACCAAATATATCAAATAACTTGAGAATATTTTCATTTTTCATTTTGTAGGCATAACATCAAAGGTTGTTTCTATGCTTAAATTATATCACTTCATTCGACATATTTCCTTCGTATATGTCTTTTTATGGCTTAAAACATGTCAATTTTCCATTTTTACTAATTCTATGTCACTTTGGTTGCCATGGATACCATGAATTGGCAACATTTTGGACTTTTTTTATTTTATCATTTAGGCAATGAACCATCGGTGTATACTCCCAATGGAGAAACTTTGTATCCTAGCCATGCTGTAAGGAAAAAAATTGAACAAAAATTTGCTCTGTTCATATAGTAGCAAAAATGCAATCCATAGCCTGTGTTTGTTGCCATAGTTACCAAATAAATTAAATAACTTGAGAATATTTTTATTTTTCATTTTGTAGGCATAACATGAAAGGGTGTTTCTATGCTTAAATTATCTCACTTCACTTAACATATTTCCTTCATATATGATTTTAAAATAAGCAAAAAATGTGATTTTACGCTTATGTGTTGTTTTCATGTTGCCATGGAAACCAAATCGAGAAAGAAAAATAAAAATTCTAATGTGCACATTTGCATATTTGAAACAATGCTTTAAATAACATATTAATTAATGCTAGTTTTTATGTGTTTGCTTGCAATTTTATGGCTTAAAATATATCAATTTTCCATTTTTACTAATTCTATGTCACTTTGGTTGCCATGGATACCATGAATTGGCAACATTTTTGACTTTTTTATTTTTTCAATTACGACATGAGACATCATTGTATATTCCCAATGTTGTAACTTTGTATCCTAGCCATGCTGTTAGGAGATAATTTGAACAGAAAATTGCTAATTTAATATGGTAGCGAAAATGCAAAATACAGTCTGTGGTTGTTGCCATGGCAACATATTATGTGAAATTATTTTCGCTTTTTCATTCGTGAAATTTGTAGTTAACATAAGCATAAAAGTTCTGAATCAGAAAAACTCATTGTGTATCAAAAGGTAAATATATACTAATATCTTTAAAATGTACATTTTTCATTGTTTCAAAAACAGAAAATCTTGCCTTTGGGGAGAAAATCTTTCTCTGACCGTTGCCATGGTAACGGCACAGCTACAGCACTTTCCTTTCGGCTTTTGAACTTTTATGACAAAAGGAATCAATTGGGCAAGCAATTTTTTCAATTCTGAAAAAGTCACTATTAACCTTTTCTATAGAGCCTGCATGATTCTTAGGGAGAGTGCTAATTAATTACTCATTGAATTTACGAAAATACTAAAGTTGCCGCTTGTCACACAGGCAAATGGAAGTAAACATACCGTCCCGCAGGAACGACAACTCTGTATTACCGGAATTACGAAAAGACCCAATACCTCGGGGTGTAGCCCCTTCGGTATTATCTTACACGTGTACCGTCGCACATCGGTTTTTATTTGCAATAAAGATATATATCTAAACTTGTTATTATTAACTTCAACTTCAACTTGTAGCAGGCGTAAGATTGATGTTGATCACTAATGGCTGGCGCTGTCTAGAAACACCTGGAAATTATTTCATTAATGACACTGGTGCACTAGTATTTTTTACAAGTTTACAGAACTTTTTCTTCGTAAAACCCGGCGTTTTTGCGCAAAAAAAAATTATTATCTAAATCATACACATATCAAAAAGGACTAATATTTCCTGGTGAAATCGGTGTTGTCAAAAAGAATAATCGACAAAAAACCCAAGCAACGCTTCGGCACTAGTTTTAAGGATGCGTCATATAGAATTCCCCAAACATCGTGCACGAAGTCGTGTATAGATGAGACTTACTACACCAAAAATTGCACCATTTTTAAAATGGCTAGGCGCCGATCAGCACATTCAAGACAATAGGCCGTTTTGAGTCTCCATTAAGAATTTTAAGAATATATGAAAATGATGCAAATTGAGAAAATGTCGATATCAATATCTTAAAATTATTTGCTTTTTGTTTCATTGATATTGTTATCTGTGTCACATTTCATGTAAATGATTAAAATACGATATTAATTTCGACAAAAAGGTTTGACTGGCTCTGAATATGTGACCCGTCGCGCTAAAAGGGACCTTATCAGGTGTGTGAAAAATATCGACCCTAGTCAGTCTGCGCAGTCCGCGCAGCCAGACTAGGGCCGACACTTTTCACTTTTATGTAATTTTCTAAATCTGGAATGTTGTCCCTATCTTACAATATGTTCACTTTTCGCATAATGTGATCTGGTTAACCTGTGCTGGGTATGACAAGTCTGTCAAAATTTGGATTTTTGGAGTTCGGATAAGGTCCCTTTTAGCGTGACGGGTCACATGTGGATAAGTTTCAATGATATTTTTCTCTGACTAATCGAATAAACCTTTATTAGATTCTTTAACCCATTACCAGACGGCAAAATTTTAGGGTGATCCTTTTCAAAAACTGCCACAAATGACAAAATGGAGTTATTAAAGATAGAATTTGTGTAAAATATGGCACAGAAAATATTGAGACAAAAGGAGAAACTGCTGGTTATCAGCAGTTTCTTCTTTTGCCTCTATGTTTTCTCAAGCCTATTCAAATAGGGACGTCAAAACCAGGTCTTGTTTGGGAAAGGGTTAAAGTTTACGAATTGAGAATGAAATGCAGAGCCAGAGCCGAAATTTGAAATGTGCCAGTAATTGCTGAACTGTGTTACATTTACATTCCAAATATAAACATAAGCATTTTGTATGGTTTAGAATTTTGAATTTATGCATACTTATGAAAATGCCAGTAATTCCTAAACTGTGTTACATTTCCATTCAAAATACGAGGGACGGTCGGAAAGTAGTTTCGTGCTACTGTCTCTCCATTTGCATCTGTATAAACACATTATATATTGGTGGAATCTGCAACCATTTGCCAATAATGTGGTCAGTTTATTTTCAAAGATAGTTGTATATATACAATATTCTGTCCACTTATGTGTGATAGGTGTTTCATGTATCATAGGCCATTTGTTAGAGGAACAATGAGGGTAATTAAAACAAAAGAACATTCTAGTCATTTTAATCGCAAAAGAGTTATTTTTGGAACTACATTATCACTGAAGATTAAATAAGGGTTCATGATTCGGAATTTGGGATAAAACATCAGTCAAAGCAGTCATTGAAACGAGCTGGTTCCTCACCTCTGAAAAGATTAAACTGCTACCTTCGGTTGGTAGCCATGTTTGTTGCTTTTTGGGATTCACGAGGATTGATAGCTACTCATTTCATGTCAAATGGTAAAAACTGTCAATGCCAAGTACAATTCTGAAGTAATTCAGAAAAATCTAAGAATAAATGCTGAAGTAAACGCGTCCCAGATTAGCAAAGACAAATGTTTTCTACTCCATGATTAGGCATGCTACCATATCACCGCATCTACAGTGGAGATTACCAACTATTACACATGACAATATTTGTTTTAGTCTTCTTATAGCCCAGACCTTGCCCCACGTGACTTTTATTTGTGTCTGGAACTGAAGAAGTGCTTGCTGGGAAGAATTTTGTGACCATGGCGCCTTTGATACCACCTGTTTCACTGTACCTAATACAGCGGGTCTACATCATGGTTAATAGTGGGAATAATAAAGCTCCTATGAATATTGCAGAAATGCATAGACAAAGATGGACAATTTGTTCAAACAGTGTAGAAAGAATTTGGTTAAAAAGTTGAATGGCTTTAGAGAACTAGTCAAAAGTTCAACTACTTTCCGACCGTCCCTCGTATAAACATAAGCATTTGGTATGGTTTAGAATTTTGAAATAATGCATACTAAGGGAAATGCCAGTAATTCCTAATCTGTGACAATGCAATCGATAATACTACTCACCGTTGGAATTCAGACATTCCTGATGCACGTCCAATCCCAAATGTGTGGTACCATTGTAACATTTCTCTATGGATAACAAGGAGCAGTGAAAAGCTCTCTTCGGTACCTCTGATGTCGGTTAAAACTGAATTTCATTATGCTTCAGCAAGTACTCGTACATACCAAAATGCGTTATGTTTTTGAGCAATGTAGTTTTACTTAATTTACTAATGCCAGTCCTTGCCTTCCACCTAAAATAAAAGAAATTTTCAAAATCTAAAAATTCATCTAATTCTCATCACACCCCATGTTGTGGGTAATCATTGAAATCGTCTCGTCGACACGATTCCAATGAGTACCCACAACATATGGTTTGAGGTTGAAATAACAAATTCAGAATGTCATAAATCGCCCCTCCTTATGTGTAGCTCTGAACTAAAATTAAGTTTGGGTGGAGGAGGTTCATGTATATGAAAACATCAAAAGGGAATCTCTTATTGTTTTCCGAGGATATTGGATACAAACAAAACAGGAATGCTGTCAAGCTATGAAGAGTAGGCAAAAAAATTGAGAGCAATGAAATTGACTTCCCTTGAAATCGTCTTTTCGCACTATACATTTTTCGTTCCATAACTGGTCATATAGCCCTGTAAACAGGTCTTACCTTAACACAACAACAGATGAGAGGAATATGGTTTTTCTCCCTTTTTTGTTTGTTTGTGTTTGTTGTTGTTGTTGTTGTTTTTATTTTATTTCCAAAACCAACCATATGTTGTGGATACTGACATAAGAAACAAGTGATAATCGATTAAATATTAAATTGCATTCGTGCCCTCTCTCTGGTATGCATCCGATCTTAGAAATACGAATAATTTCTAATTCACTTAAAGGGTGAGGGTAACAGATGGTCTAATTGCAAAAATTGAAATTGTTTGAAAAAATATACAAAACTTTTGTGTTGGTCACCTCAGAATGGTTAATAATATGCGATTCAGACAGAGATTGATCCGAAATTATAAGAGAGATAGCCGAATTTATGGAGAATCCAAACCCAAATTCAACCCCGTCACAGATGCGGTTGAATTTATTTTTTAACTGTCACGCATGCGCATACAGCGCGGACCAAGATTCAAACGAGATTCATACTTGAATTTCAATATGACGTCATCATGTATGTTGTGACGTCATTAAAGAAAGTCGCATGTCCTACTGTTTTTTACCTACTTTCGACATCGCTTCATGAATTTGATATCAAATTGCGAAAAAATGAGTCGTTGCTTCAATAGTTTGTCGTAATCATTTCATCAGGCCATATAAAGCTTAAAAAGTGTACATTTCGTTTGTTTTTGGCAAATTTTGGGTCCAAATCTGAGAAATAGTAGCTTTTAAAAGTGAAAAGGCATATTCACGTATCTCATCCATCATTAGATACTAACCACTTTGTGCACCTTCACTTGAAACTTTACCACTATCTGTTACAATCACGGTGGATAACCCACGTGACTTTTGGGAAGCGTTAACACCGAAAAAATCGTCCGATTCAAGGTATGTTTTGTTTAATTTCTCAGCTTATACTCTGTTGATTTTGACGAGATAAAGTGCACGGAACGCGCATTTGAGAGAGCTATTCCCGATTGTAACTCACTTTGCTTCGAATCCCATGGTTTCTTCAAACATTCAAGCGAAAGTTTTCTTCGGTGCATGTGAACGCTTCCCACTTTCATTTTGCACTTACAAAAACTTTGGCTCGAATGTTTGAAGAAACTACTGAATTTGGAGCAGAGTAAGTTAGAGCCGGGAATAGTCCTCTCAAAGGCGCGTTCCGTGCACTTTATCTAATCATAAACAATAGGGTATAAGCTGGGAAATTAAACAAACATACCTTGAAGCGGACGATTTTTTTCGGTACTAACGCTTTCCAAAAGTCACGTGATATACCCACCGTGCGTTACAATGATATTGTCCAGATTTGGAATGATTCCTGTTTACTTAGTAAATTACCGTAGCCAAAAAATACTGCACAGTTGCGCTGTGTTTGTCATTTTATTTTAATTCTTTACTTTGTTTCGTCTACATTTTGTACAAAACCATCCTTACCTTGTTACGTTTTTCACACCATGACACTCAGCACAATACTTGTTCTTGTAGACCCTAGAAAGATGGTTGCTATCAGAAACAACAGATATGTCTTCAAGGCTTGGAAGATCGTCAAATATCTCGGCACATTTATCAGCAATATGCCCAGTTGAGTTGAACGGACACTTGTCCTGAATTATATATTTTTCAGCTAAAAACGCACCAATTTGGTCTTTTCTTAGTGTATCACTCAGATAATGTGCAAATTGACAAGATGCTTTACTGTTCAGATGATTGTCAATTGGAGTTTCGGCATCCGGACAACAATCCGAGAAAATCCAACATTGTGGATCACAATAACATGGAAAACAACATGGGACTTGATTTTCCGAGAAAATGACGTGGTCAGTCACTCTTGGTTGGTTAGAACAGAACCTCGTGTAAGGACAAAAACGTCGATAAACGTCCAAAACAAGGCTTCCATAACAATGGTATCGTATTACTAAATACAAAAGGTTCATCCGCATTAGGAACATGTTGATTGCACAAGTAAATTATTTTCGTATACGAATAGTTTGTGTTCTTGAGCTTGAACAGTACATATCGTAATCTAGTTCATCTCTAGATAGCTATTCACCCTAAAATATGAGACTGTCTTTTAAGACAAAATATCTCAGTTGATGTGAATTAAATCGTTCCATAGTTATGATGTATCCAATATAGGAACCTTGCAGTGGCAATGCACTATTTCTATGATATACTGTTCACCTATTCCATTCCAAGTTTGCCATCCTACCAAAAAGCAGTTGGAAACTTTGACGTGTGGAAAACGGCTGACTTAAACAATGCACATGTTTGTTCATACACATTAAACCTAATTTATCGGCGCTATTAAACGAAAACCTCGCAACTGCAGCTTAAGACAAGCTGAAGTTACGAGGTTTTCGTTGAAAAGCATCGTTACATGTATGTTACCATTCAAATTTAAAGGCTTGTAACGTTTTGTCTTAATCAAAAATTATTCCTTTTCAAAATTGAAAATTTAAGATTTTGTCAATTTGAAAGGCATTGCAGAAAATAAATATAGTGAAGGTAATTTCATACGTACTTCGTCAATTAATTTCGCATTTCAAATTGAGGCAATCACAGCACACTAAACACTTCTCGTTTAAATTTTAGATTTACATCAAATTATATCGGGCGTTGATAAAAAAAAATGTTGTCCTAACCTATTTCCTAACGACCAAATTTCGGGGTGGTTTTATTCGTGTATTTCAAAGACAACAACAAGTATACCAACAAGAAAGTTGAAATTTTGTGTAAGTATTGTAGTTTTTATTATATGAAAAATGCAAACATATTGACCATCAGCATTTTCTCCCATTACCGTAATGTTTCCCGTGCCTTTTTCATTAGGGATGCCAAAACCAAATTTTGCTAATGAAAGGGTTACATATTAGTAGTTTTATTTCAAACGCCCGCAATGTCCCTTTTGAAAAATGAATCTATGGACCATTAAAGCTATATGCACTTCTGATAAAAGAACAATTGATAGATGAAAACATGTGAATTCATCAAAACCGAAATGTCAATAGACAATAAAATATTTTTTGTTTTGATATTTCTATCATGTCTCTGTTTTTCAACGAAAACCTCGTTATTGCAGCTTAAAACAGCTGCAGTTACGAGGTTTTCGTTGTAAAACGACTATGTTGTAAATGTTCAAATGACATGGTAATTGAGTGCGCAAATTTATGAATTAAGGTTCCGGAACTGTAATGGCAATATTTGGTACACACACTTCTAGCGTATAGATCTTTTTGAAATTGGATATGTTGTAGACATTGATCAATGAAAATATTTTTAGATTTTTTTAAATATTTAAAAATAGTTTGTTTACACAAATTTTGTGAAAACCGATTTTCCGTGAGTCACGGGCAGATAATCCACTAAAATTAATATCATATATAATTTGCATTATTTTCATGTCAGAACTTTTTACTGATTATACATATAATTGATACATTATATTAAACCCGTCGAAAGCTACATCTGGTATACTGACGGCTTGGCATTTTATTCATAGCGTTGATTTTATCCTACCTTTCCTTAAAAAATGTTTAACAAGCTTTACAGTAAGGGTGCATTCCCAGCAAAGTGCACAACTTCGGTTACAGTTCCAATACACAAGAAAGGTAATATACATGTACATGACACAGACAATTACAGATGTATCGAACTTACTGATGTTTTAGCAAGTTATATATACATTTCATACATAAAAGTTTGTTACAATTTGCAGATGTATAGGAACTTTTGTCAAAATTGCTGGCAGGTTTTAGGTCAGGATATTCTGCAATTGATAATATGTTTCTGTATTGAATGCGATAGTAAGCAAAATCTTATCTATGAAACGCAAAAAATGTATGTTCATTCATTCATATTCTTTATTTCCTCCAATTCTGAAGATTACAAATATACATTATACAAATAATTGTGCAAGTGAATACATGTTATATAGCGAGACAATTCAACATAATTATAGAAGCGATCGAACAAGAGTAAGGAAAAATAAAAAAGAAAAGCTGAAGCTATACTGCGAAATTGCTTAGGGTATACCGTGCATCTAGCAATAATGCCTTCCACGAAACGAAATAGGAAGGTATTACATAAACTGCAAGGTAGTCACTAGATCTTTTTAAGACAAAATCCAGTCCATCAGAATTGTCGTCTGTACAAAGACAACAATTTATGGAGGAAACATAAAACTAGAACGAAAAAAATTTCACATTGATCACCAAGATTGAACATGAATTCATTATTCAAACCAAATAATGTTCTAACATACTGTCGTCGGTCTAGAGAACGTAAATTGTACATGTATATGACTATATGGCCAAAGCGGTGTGCTATCTCTAAATGAAAAGTATTGATACAGTCCACATACTAGAAACAACCTGTTAACATATGTTCAGTTATACTAATTCGCAGATCTGACTAGCCACATTTAGTGCAACTTGAATTGAAACAAGATAAATATGCAATTAAGTGGGCCATAGAAAAACAGGCGTTCAACAGGCGAGGGTTTTGTTTCGCAAAGTACCAAAGAGGACAATAAATCAACCGTGGCTGAATCTCTCTATATAAGACAAAATCTAAAGCTGAAGTCCTCATATCCCATTGTGTAACTAATACCCCCCTCACACATACCTCGCGACCTTACTGCGTCCTTACTGCGACCTTGCTACGATCCAGGACGCAGCACAGTCGCCATAGACGCAGCAGGGACGCAGCGAGGTCGTAGCAAGGACCCAAAGGACGCACAAGGTCGCAGACCGTCGGCGACTATTTTGAACATGCACAAAACAGTCGCAGAACCTCTGCGTTCTTACTACGTCCTGGTTGGGTCGTCGTGGGGTCTCAGTAGAGTCGCCATAGTCGCAGCAGCATCGTAGTAAGGACGTAATAGGAACGCAATAGACGTTGTACACTCGCACTAAGGACGCCACAGAGTCGCCGATGAAATTACAAGAAATTGCTCTTTTCACACTATATTGTCTACCAAAAAATACAAAAAATGTAATAATTCATTCACCTGAAAATGACGTATGCAAAAATCTTTGAATTTGGATCAGTATAAACCATTTGGTATATAGGCCAACTTTATTGATTATTTAATTCATCTGAATTCGCGACTGGGTCAACTTGTAGCACTTTAGAGGCCCCGCTCGTTTGCCTCGTCCGCCTCTCATCTTTGGAATAATATACTGAAAAAAGTGAAAACGCTACTCCTACAATGCTTGTCATATTTCTTCTAAATACAACAAGTAAAAAATCAAACTACAGTGTTTCGATTTGTTCATTGACTTGGTTGTTCCATACACTAAACGTTTTGTGGATCTTAATTACGGGGATGAAAAACGGACCCTTTTAATGTGACAGGGGTCCGTTTTTCAGATGTACTATTTGAATGGAAATTTTACACAATTCAAACCTTTATAAATCCAAGCAGAAGAATGCACACCATGCCGAACTGCACGGAATCGTAGTTCGACAAGTTACCAGTCAGGAAATGTAAAGAAGTTTGCATAAAATTGTTGCAGGGTTTAGAAAATGATGTTTGAAAAGCAGATATTTCATTATGTTCCAAAGCTTGATAATTTTACAACGTAATCTCCATAGGAAATTGAAGTCGCAGTTGCATGGACATCTGGGAACAATCCTAGTCGAGGAAGGGTTCAAAAATCCCCTGTAAGGCCTACTTGATGTTGCAAAAAAAATCAATCGAAAACCGTGATAAATGTGTGACTATCAAACATTTAAGTTCCCTATTTGTTTATATCAAAGGGAGGTAATTCGCAAAATTGACAGATAAGACCTTGATTTTAGAGCTTGCTACGAGAGATAAGTCAGATTTTAAATGTTTTTTTTTTTTTGTTTTGTTTTGTTTTGTTTTGTTTTTTTGGCAATCCGGATATGACCAATTCCGAAAAAAATATGAAGAGTTTTCTGCGCATGCGCATATGCGGCATTAGATGAAATTAGCTCTAAGCGTATCAAGGGCTGTAACTCTGACAATAAAGGAGACAAGGCAATGAAATTTCGACAAAACGATTGCTGAAAGCCTGGGAAAGAACGTCAAAATATATTTCATGCTATTAGTTCGATACTTTTACAGAAATAAGAAATCTTGCAGTGTAGCGTTTTCACTTTTGTTCAGTATAAATGATTTAACTTTAAACTAATTAAATATACGCCTTCACTCGTTGAAGGTCAGACTCAAAAATGATATTTACTGGAAAAAAGTATTATTTTCATAGACGTAGCAAGGACGTAGTAGTGTCGTCTTACAGTCGCAGAACAGTCGCCGGACAAACGCAATAGTCGCCGTAGAGTCGCCGTAAGAACGCAAAGGACGTAGCACAGTCGCAGCTGGGTCGCCGATGATCGCCGTGGGGTCGCCGTAGGGACGCAATACAGTCGCAGTGGAAACGCCATGGACGTAGAAGGGTCGTATCGAGGACGTACAGAAAAACAAACAGAACACAAGACTGTGGAGTCCCGGACCGTAGGCGAGAGAAATTTGGAAATTTGAAAGAAAAGCAAACGAATTTCGAAAGAAAAATGCTATGTTACTAGTTTTCAGGTCGCAGTAAGGTCGCGAGCTATATGTGAGGGGGTATTAAATGAAGAAATATATAATAGTGGATTTAAAGGTATTCAGTTATTTCTAGGTTACGAAGAACTTTCTTTGTTAATGTTTGCGGATGATTTAGGAATGTTTTCAGATACACCTGTAGGGCTACAATTACAGCTTAATACATTATACACTTTCTGCAATGAATGGAAATTGCAAGTCAATATTGATAAAACAAAAGTATTATTTTTTCGTAAAAGGGTCAATTATCGAGAAGTATGGTAGTATGCAAACCAAATAATAGAATGCGTGCAGAATTTTATATATGTCGGTGTTAATTTTACATCAACTCTTTCTCTTTATAAAATGGCTGAATTCAATGAATTTTAAGCTAAACGCGTCCTTGGAAACGTTCTTTCCTCCATTCGATCATTGATGCCAGTGAAAAGCAATTGTTTTCTTCAAGTTATTTGACACAAAAATATCTCCAATAATATTTCATGGATGTTTAATTTGGGGCCTGCAGCAAATTGATAGTATTGAGAGAATACAAAAATATGCAAGTTAAATATTTATGTACGTACGAGTACCTTCCAATGCAACTGATGAATGTATACTCAGTTCCAAAGGAAAGTGTGCACCTTTGCGTTTTACCTTTACCTTAATTTTCACAAAGTTAATGGCAATTTTGGGAGTAAACGTGATATCATACTTCAGATTAGACCTTAAAGAAAACGACATCAAAACAGATGTCGATAGAATTGCTCATATTGCATACACGCAGCCGGTTCATTATGTTGTTAATGGTATTGAGATTTGCACTCCTTACAGCTTTTCCTGTGGATAGAGCTACAAGCTTTATCCCGTTGTAGGGTTTAGCCAGGCCTTCTAAGCTATTTCCTAGTTAAAGCTTGAACTTTCTTGTAGACGTTACATGTACGACAACGTTAATAATCGCTACGTTAGTAGTCTAGTGAATTGCCGTCGAACGTTGCAATAACGTTCTTAAGCGAATTTGTTTGCCTTTAAGATGCCATACAAATGACCAATTGCTATATTAGAACATAAATACCGAACAAATTCAAATTTTCGGAAGGATTTTGTTTTCACCAGGTTCGGTCTTGCTCACCAACGTTAATTGTAACTCGTTTCACCCTAATGCGCTATGTATATAAATTATGTAATGAACATGTGATTTTATGCTACGATATGCCAAAAGGAGTGCAGCGAGTGTAATTTCTGATCGATAACTCATCCAACACGTGAGGCATACGTAAAACACTAAAAATGCAAGATCGCAA
The DNA here is from genome assembly GCA_963680895.1 of Fragum sueziense. Taxonomy (NCBI): domain Eukaryota; kingdom Metazoa; phylum Mollusca; class Bivalvia; order Cardiida; family Cardiidae; genus Fragum; species Fragum sueziense. The sequence goes on from OY804595.1 coordinate 47,185,452, forward strand.
TCAAGCCGAAAATTCGTGAGTGCTATGTGATTTCTTCATCAATATATCGTTTGTCAATACCGGTAGTTTTGAGATGTGTAGTACAAAATTTCCTTGTGGTAGACGGTATACTTCTCGAGATATTCAAAATTCAAAAGTGCACACTTTCTTTTGGAACTGAATATGTATTGGGTGATTGTGGAAGAGTTCCTCTGTTTCTTTATACTTGTAAAAGAGTTGTAAAATACTGGTTGAGATTGTTAGAAATGCAAGAACACAGATATGTTAAAAATGTTATTTCATGATGAAATTATTTGATTCGTTAAGTTATGTAAATTGAAAAACTAATATTAGAATGAATTTGTATGAAAACGGATTTGGATACGTCCAGGAGAGTCAATCAGTTACTAATGAAAAACAGTGTGTTGCTATATACTTGCAAAGACTAAAGGACCAGTATTTGCAAGTACATGTATGGAGGAAAGATTGTATTACACGGTCAAAATTATTTCATTATAATCGATTCAAAATCACATTAGAAATTGAACCGTATTTGGACATCATTAGAGTGATTAAATTCAGGAAAGCCTTAGCTTATTTAAGAACATCTTCCCTATTGCTTGCTGAAGAGCAAGACTGACAACACAAATTGAGTACGAAAAAAGATTGTGCTTTTTTTGTAAAAACGTCGTTGAAGATTCATATCATTCCTACTTATATGTCCAGTGTATAGTGAATTAAAAATGCCTGAAAAGGGCATTTTATACATTTCCTTCAATGAATAGATTTAATGTTATTCTAAGCCAAAAGAATGAAAATGAGTTGAAAAAATGGCAATGTATATTTATTATGCTTATGAGAAAAGGAATGGATCTTCTCAAGTAGAAGCTTGATACTTTATAGATTACAATCTCTTTGTTTCGATAGTATGAAATTTGAAATGTTCACGTCATATCTTGTTCTAACTAGATTGCACCAATATTGTATTACATGTATGTTGTGTATCGAGATGTTTGTTTGTAATTGAAAAATGTATTTTAAGGGCCGGTGGCCACATATCAACCATATACATGTATATATACACACTTTCATGCCTTCTTGTATTGCACCTTAATCATTATAAAGTTATAATTACAGTTCCGGAACCTTAAAGTACGTTATTTATTCGACTGCTGATACTGAAATATTCTTTATCACATTATTTCGATGACAGCTATCCAGACTACACGTTTCTTCTTCAAAATTTCTCAAACGACGCGTTTGGACTCGAGTGTCTGCAGAGATTATAAAAGTAATTTCATTAAATGATTTCTCTAACAGCAAAACAACTTAGAATGGTCCAAATCGAAAGCTGCTGCATATGACAAAATGAAAATTTACGAAAATAGCATTTGAGTGCAGTATACCTCAGAAAATATTATTCAAAGCTAAAAAGAAAGAAAAAAAATGCACAAATTATCAACATTTTTTCTTGGTTGATTCATTGTTTTCTTGGATTCTCTTTAAAGAGGACCAAAAGACATTTCGAGAAAGAGTTCTTGAATGTGTATTTTGTAGTACGGAAAACAATGAAAAAAGAATGAAAATGATACGAACGCCAAAGTCAGGTGTTTTCAGGGAAAGAGTTTAATAAATTGAAATCACTCACTAGATTATGCGAAAAGGATCATTTTTCATAAATGAAAATGAATTTAACTAGCGCTTTTTTTCAAATTGAAAGCAAATGGTAATAACACTCAAAATAGTTTCAATTGCGATATATTTAACTCTTTAAAGGCATCATTAGCTTCAAGAATGATTAAAGTCCTTATTGTAAACTTAAGATAAAGGCAAAAAACGAACTCTCCACTGTTTTAAGGTAAACACAAATCTAACCAAAATGGAGATGAAGTCTATCTACTTTTTGAAATATGAAAAAATCAGATTCATTCAGTTTCTTTCGTTGTCTTTGGAAATTGGTTTGCCTTTGTTTTATGATACCATTGATAAACTGCCATTCCTTTGCGTTTCATCTGACTAAAATTAATTAAATTTTCTCAGAGTCTGTACTGCTTTTTTGATAGAAAAAAATCATAACCCTAACATATTTCTGTATAGTTTGTCCTTTTGATTAACCACAAGAGTGAAAAGTCCGAAAATACAAGTTGGTTGAAAATGAACATTATTCAAATGTATCAAAGAAAGCGCACCATAGTATCTGAAGTGTTGCTGTGTTATAATGGTTTATTTAGGGTTTTTTAAGATGTTATACAAGAGTACTTGAGATCATCGAATCCAAACAGACTGTGCACTACACTTTGGCTATGGTAGTTTAAATGTACCATGGCGTTGGTGTAAGGTCGACTATGTGTTGCCAAAAGACAGGGCAGTGCTCTAGATACCATAGTGACGTTATGAATATAAGATGTTTCATAATGGTCCGATTTGGGCGCGATCGCACCAAAATAAAAATACAAAAAAAAATGCAAAGAACCGTTTTAACTGGAGAATTTGCAACGTATGACAGGCGTATCCATGTGAGAGGACGATAAAGCAGACGATACTAGGATTGCAGAACGGTGGAATATGATACTTTCGGAGGAGACTCAATCATTGTTTTGGGTTAGATATGATTAACAGGACGCACCAAGCTCTATATAAAACGCTATTGCTCTATCGCTTAAATAGTCTCTATTGATAGCACGTTGCTTCTTTCGTTCCCGTACTTTGACTTGTCTATACATAAATTGACAAATGGTCACTTGGTATTTTGTTGAATATGTTGACATTTTGTTCAGAGGGTTAAAATGAACACTTACACAAAAGTATTTTTACAAAACATGTATTTGAATATATTATTTTTTCTGCGAAACTTCAAAGACTATAAATGTGTTATTAGACCGCCTCTACCGAAGAGACTTGTTTAAGGGTCATAGTAAGGTTAGGAATAGTATATAGGGGGTATGTCGATAAACGTGAGCCCAAGCGGTTCAATTTTTGTCTCGTAGAAATAACCGATTCTTCTTGTTTATTATTATGAGATCGAATATACATGTATAAGTCGCCTTTTTATACTGACAGGGTACTTACAAAGGCACATTTATGTCATGAAATGGTCAAAGTATCGTCCAATATTTTCAAAGAGGATAACTAAAAATGCAGGTAATTCGGAAAAAAACTAGATAACTTTAAAGATTCATTCAATGATGTTGCAGACGACAACTAAAATGAATGAAAAGGAATATTTTAATTATCATTTTGTATGGAAAATATTGTGGGAAATGAATAAATTGATTGTCACAAGTCTAAAAATAGGTCCGTATTAGCAAATGAGTTACTATAAATAGTAACAATATGGTGGTGTTTACACACAAAGAGGCAACTATACTACTTTCAGGAGTAAGCAATCAGGAGTAAGCAATGTAAATGTTAAAAATGGAACAATGGTGGAGAAGGACAAATACATTACCGATATAGCCTACTTAATTTTGATCTGTTTGTCAACATGTATTAGAAAGAGTCTGTATAATAGATTCTACGCGAAATAACCTTTCGAATGCTCGCAGTGCTCTGTTTGCTAGCAGTTCATTGGAGACGGGGACGTGGCTATGTATAGACGTCACATAAACTAGCCGACGGTCTCGTTTATGCGAAATTTAGCGGCGAATTTTATTTAATTTGTCCAAAAAGTAGGTCGAACACTAATATACAATAAACAATTCCAGGAATGTTTTCCTTTCCTAATCATTTCCAATATTGTGTCGTCAACACAAGCGTGTTGATAATCGTCGCTTTTCAACGAAAACCTCGTGACTACAGCTTGTTTAAAGCTGAAGTTACCCATGCGAGGATCCAGAGGGGGGGGATGGGGGTCATGACCCCCATGGAATTTGGCGAAAAAGGGGGTTATCAAAAGAGATTACTGGTTATGTCCCAAATAAGCTGCGTCTTTTGTCCCTGTGTGCCACGACAAACCGTTATTATATCTAGTCCTTCATGGTATGACATGTATCTACATGCGGATCAAGACGGGAAGGGGGGGGGGGGTCAGGAGGCCTGACCCACCCCCCACCCCCCTGAAATTTGGCAAAAAAGGGGTTAAAGATCGGATGACCCCCCCTGGGAAAAATACCTGGATCCGCGCTTGTTACCAGTTCCTCTTTTTTGAAAACCTGTGTTATTTTAATTATTCTAGAATTAATTGATCTACTATTTGTAGATGCTTTCTAAAATCTGTGGATGGTCTGTCGAAAGAGAAGATTTCTTAGGTGAAAATTATGGTTGTCGTATTCTGCGTTTGATATCTCGTATCATTATTATGATAAATCAAATTAGTCTTTTAAAAAAATGCAGGAGGTCGCGCTAAACAATTCAATCTTCGAATGCATGCGAGCATTATAAAAGGTGCTACAACAATAGGGATTAGACTGTTTTATGTTACATAGAGTAAAGAATGGACAAATTACATCGGTGTGCAACTTTAGATATATATAGATGAAAGGGAAGCGATCGCTTCAATATTGTATAAGAACATGTTTTTGAAAAATCCGACTTATTTCCCTTGTTATCTATCTTTGGCCGATTTCGATTTGGTACTATAGCTTGAGCTATTGCATTTGGAACAATTCTAAATAGAGGCATTCCAAATGGAGCTATTGTAGCTATCGCTCCAATCAAACAGCGATAGTGCGAGCAATTTGACGTCATTTTCGCTGCTTGCAGCTATAGTCTGGCCACTGGAAAAAGTTTGATTACGAGCCATTACGTCATTTGGAGCTCCCCGGATAACAGTGGACCAATAAGTGTCGCTATTAGCAAAGATTTTGATTGGCTGACACCGAACAGGGAGGAATCCAATAGACAGAACAGCGCTGGTTCCCTATGATGGTTCATTATGAAATAGGCATTCTGAATTATTTTTTTCAATATTTTATCAATGTAATCATTCTGATACATTTTCAGGTTAATGTAGAATACCGTTAATGTGGCCATTTTGAGATTCACAAAACATCGGGTTTTTTCCGAGCGTCGTCGTTACTTATCCGAACCTATTCGGGCGCTGTCGTTAACATTCGGTGGTGGAAAGTTCCACCGCCGAATATTTTCGACCGCGTCCGAATAATTCTGATGTCGCGCAAATCTCATTAGGGTAGACAACCTTTATAGGTCAAAAATGTGGCCTCTGGAGGCACACAAAGTTTTTTTCTGAAATTTGACTTACAGACCTAGTTTTTTACCCCAGATGACCCAATTTCGTACTTTGCCGAGATTTCATTAGGATTATCATTCTGACAAAATTTAGGGTTGATTGGACAAAAACTGTGGTCTGTACACACAAGATAGAGTTTAACTGACGACGGACGCCGGACGCCAGACACAGCGGTATAACAACAGCTCACCATGATCACTGACTTTCGTGCTCAGGTGAGAAAAAAAGAATAACCGCGGTTAGAAAGGCTATCTCAAGCAGAACCTAAATATACTGAGATGAAACAGTTTAGTCAGTATAAATGTTTTGGTCAATAATTTTGTCTAAAACGTTTTACAAGGCCAAATTTTTTACTCATAACAATCTTCAACCAATTTAGAACAAGTCGGCGAAATTCAATTGGCATCCATGTTTTACTTAACCTTCTTTTCGACAATTCATTCGAAAAGGGGTCAACTTGAAAAGTCACAGCTTCAGGAGTGATTTTCGTAGAGTCTAAATTCCTTGTAATTGACATGAAAAATCGATCTTTGTATCATTTCTTGGTAGAATAGCTTACTGTGTTTTCAAGAAATCGTTCTATCAGGACCAGTAGCTAATTTACCACTGATACAAAGTTATTTATTGTAGACAGACAATTAGAAAAAAATAACCGACATTCAATCTGGCTGAGCCAATGCTCGAAAAGCCGACTCTCGGGTAAATGGCCAGGCAAGTAAAAGACAGACTTTTTATAAGAAAATGTCTTTATTGAACAAATTGTTTACAGTGTAGTCAATTTTCAATGTTTTTGTCAGATTGGACGTGACGTAACTTGATGACGTCGCAATTAACGTTTATTCCAGATACGCTGTTTTCAGAGGTATCAATGACCAAAATTTCATGCATGTGTCCATTTTTGACAACAACTACTCCAATGCTTAAAACTGGAAGTGCTTGCCAAGTTCAAACTGTAGGAAACCGCCAGAGTTTGTACGTTAGGTAGATGGTTTCTAACATTGTCATTTTTGGCCAAATTGATTAAGCCAGGGTGCTAAAATCATGTAAGCTGTTACCAATTTGATTGTGGATTTTTTTTTTGTATCTGGGCTATTGTCTTTGGTTTGCATACATTTATACGGGAAAAAGACTTGCGCCTTAACTGCAGCAAGTGCACCTGTCACATTTTGAAATTCTTTTAAAACAAACCTAAAAACTAAAATTTAGCAACATTACTTGAAGATGTTTGTTAATCGTTGATTGAACAAATATTGTGTGAAATTTTACACTGTATTTTGGCCGACTAATTGACCATCAAAAATACTGACTAAACTTTTTCTTTTGAGCACACACAACCCACTCTTACATAATTCCTAATATGAGCAGTTGAAAAATGGGTGGGTGGGGTGGACTAGCTCAGGTCTCCCCTACACAAATCCTATTTTTGAGCCGTTTGGAGGGAAGGAATAAAGACACAAAGGCATGCTTATTTCAATAATTTTGTGTTTTTAATAAATATAATATAAAAGTTTACAAGTAGAGAGAAAGGTAACAATGATGGAGATTAAATCCAAAAAAAATCAAAGGGACGTGGCTCCGTATTATATACTGAGTCTAAAAAGAACGTTTGCACACTTCTACTTAATATATCTACGTAACCGCTGCAATTAACTTTACTTAACCTCTACACGGAGCTAACCTATCAACTTTCTCATGTCCATTGACATGGGAAGCAACTTTGGAGAATTAAATTGTTTTGAATATCACCAAACGCTGTCAGCACCTTTTTGTACGTGCTTATCAAAACAAACGTTTAATGACAGACTTTATGGTCTTAAATCTGTATTCAATGTGTATAAAAGCTAAACCAAACATAAAATTTCAATATCCTGTATAGCCAAAAATGCTACGTCCTAGTAAACACGACAAATTTCACACGTTAGTTTTGCTAGTGTCTTGAACCGGCGTAAAATGTGTCGTTGTCATTCAAATGTCATCATTATAAAATTAAGCGTTTGTAATCATGTTTCAAAAACAGGGGATACATTTTTGACAGGTTTCCCTCTGATAAATCGAATGTAGCAATGACTAGACAAGCTCGTTACATGACGTTGACGTCTACACGTCAACGTTTCGAAACTACACCATTTATGGCAAATCAGTACAGCAATCATTTGTAAACAACATTGGAATTCCGCAAAGGCAGATATATGGCCAATAAGGTATTTGAGACTTTATGTTAGTCACATTATCAAGATGCCAAAATCTTATGTTACGCCTTCATTAGACACATCGCTATCGTCACGGGACGCGTGAAAATTAGTCCTGAGTGTGGTGGAGGGCCTAACATCTGTTCCGCCTGGGTTTCGCTAAAGTTAGGGTCCAGTTACATGTAAAGAATTAGGAGGACGTGGAATATGTCTTGTAATATGAACGCAATGAATTTCCAAACGATAAAATGAATCAATGCGTTTGATCAGTGAGACCACACATGTTTGCTGTCATTCATTGAAGACAGGTCGCGATAGAAATTGAAGCAAAAATCCCAAGACATTTGCATTATTTAATCTCCCCGCGTTCGTCAACAAGTTCTGTGAATCTTTGAGTTGACCCCTATCTCAAATATTTTACGGAAACGCATGAAATATTCCATTTCATACAGTTTAAAATGACACCCACTTACAGGCAATTGAATTGTTTTTTATTTTGTTACCAATATTCTAATATCATTATTCCAATTTAAGATAGAAATTCTAGCTATTTTCTGTGCACACTCTCTTTTTTGACTCAGCATATTATTTATAATCGAATCAACTCATTACCACACATTTCCTCTTTTTGACTCACCACCAGATAATAGCTTTGGAAAACATTGACGAAAATAAAAAAAATCGCTTGTCAAAAGCAATTTCCTCATTCTCCAAGACGTTTTCTAAGTTCTTAAATCTTGTGCAGCGTCAAAAGGTGCCAATGTGTTGTAATGGGTTAACCCTTTCCTAAACGACAAAATCTAAAGGTGATCCAATTTGAAAGTTGCTGCAGACAACAAAATACATATTTTTGAAGACAGAATTTGTGTAGAATAAAACATAGAAAATAATGAGGCAAAAGGAGAAACTGCTGGTTATCAGCAGTTTCTTCTTTTGTCTCAATGTTATCCCAAGTTATTTCTATTAGGAAAGTCAACGCCAGGTCTTGTTTGGGAAAAGGTTGAGAATAGCATGGATCCTGATTGGACTGTAGTTAGAGGGTTTATCTGATCCGCGCCTGTCGGAAATAATGTAAGGGGCCATTTTTCAATGACCAACGCTTTTTTTTATTTTCGGTGCATTGCAATTAAATGTGTAAAAACAAACGTCACAGCATCAAAAATTGTAACACGGGTGCTTAAAAAATCATAATATCATCGGTGTAAATGCAAAACCTCGTATGTCGATTTTGCGATTTTCAACGTAAAACATTGTACATGTGCGAGCGTATGTCCGGCTTTGACAATGCTCGTGAACAGTTTTGGGGATATTTTTATTATCGGTTTTATATGTGAACAATATGTTTCGGAAAAGTTATTCATTGTTTTATCCCCCTTTAAAACTGTCCAAAAATGAGATACGAGGTTTTGCATTAACACCGACGGTATTTTTATGCATAATTGTTTGAAGTGAATGTGCCTTTCAAATACATTTGCGATAGTTAAATGCCTACTGTACGATACTTCAAAGATAATAACTTTAAATACATATGATCCAGAGAAAATAGTCCAACCCTTATGAGATTCGCTCGACGTCGGAATTTTTCGTTACGCGTCGTTATCATTCGTTACGTATCCAAACCTATTCGGGGGACGTCGTAAAATATTATCTTTTTGGGCATCAACGTTGTTTCTTTTTGTGCTGTTACGTACAAACTCATTTTTTTATCTGTGAAAGGCTTAGAAAACATGTGTTTTGAATAAAAAGACTAGTACATACTTGTCGTTGGTGGGGAGTCAAAACCTCGTAACTACAGCCTTTTCAGGCTGTAGTTACGAGGTTTTGACCTCCCACCAATGTTGTGATGATCCATGATACTGATTGATCGGTTGATCATTCGCCCGACGAACTTGCCGCTCTGCTCGAGCTATTTGAACTAGTTTTCGTTTGCTTGCTGGTATATCCAAACTTAACAGTTGTCTGATTTTGCTTTTCATGAATATCTTCACTAACTTTAGCTTTCTTGTCAGTTTTAGCTTGTAATATCTTATCTGACTCCGTGAACTTGTAAGCGGTATCACAAGAGTCGGCTTTCAGATCTAGATTAGTGACTTCTTCGTTTAGAGTTGGGCTTGGGAACTTGGGAAGGAACACGTCGACAAACACTTTCTTTTTTCTCGCCTTCTCCTCCGGATCGTAAAATGTTTTCCCGGCTTCTATAAATATTGCTCCCTCAGCCATGTTGTCTTGCACTGGTTTGTTATGGCGTCTTCCAGTTTTGGGAGAGTTGCTCGGAGACGACGGTGGCGCTTTATGTCCTTCTATTTCTACCTTTTTGTTAGGTTTGGAATCTTTATCTTCACTTGGTTCGTCTTCTTTGTCTTTTTTATGATAAACACAATCATCGCGACATTTTATACACATGTAGCAGACGTTAGAGTTTGTTTGTTTGGGCGAGTCCATTTTACTGAACAGATGATCGGGGACTTTGAACGAGCTGTCGTCCTGGTAGTCAATTTGAGGCGCGCGTTTAGAGATTCTTTTGCCAATCAACCAGGCATCCTTGTGACTTTTGATATGATTCACATTCCCGTTTTTGTTGTCTTTGTTAGTATCACTTCTGTTTTTATATATTCCCGCTATGATTTCACGTTCACCTTTAGTCAAATCTGCCTTACCGCGAAGAAACATACGTCCTGGACTCGACATATGAACACCGTCGGCGCACCAATTTTTGTTGCTTTTCGAACCAAGCTTCCCTTTTTGAGACAGTGACGCGATTTTCCTGTAGATGGTGGACATTGAACTTTCAGCGGTCTCATCCGAAGCGGACCAATCGTAGAAACCCGCCATGCTGACTTGTGACCGAGGTGTTGCGGTCATGCTGATGTGCGCATGCGCAGACTGTATCCTTGGTGACGGAGAGAAGGCGTCACGGACCGAGTACGATGTTCTGGGTCGCTGGTTTACGAAAGGCTTGTAGCTGCAAATAGAAAGAAAGACATTATGCCTATGTTTAAATCTGATCCCCTCCTCATCAATGGATATCAAAACTATTCAATAATTATTTTTGAAACAAAATTAGATATTGAAATATGGTAGGAAAAGTTGAGAAATTACTCGTCTCGATCAACTTCTTTCATTCTCCTACTACATATCAGTTATGATATACATAGGCCCTTCTTAGGCCTAGTGAGCAATAAAAACCTCGTTTTATTAAAAACTGAACAGAAATGGTATATGTCGAAATCCAGATATCTCTACGACTTAGACACAACGAGTTTCAACTGCAGTTACACTTTCTATAGACCCGAGGCGAGTTCTTTAGAGCGAGATTTTAAGATTTCTTGAGATGCTTTGGGTAAAACGTTTATAAGAACTAGTTTCTGACCGAGGTGTTCCAAATGCTCATACAAATGACTTCATCGTGACGTCATTTGTATGAAGTATGGAGCATTTCCATGGTACCATGGAGCATACTGAACAACTCAGTCAATTCTCTTTTATATTGTTTCTACAGAGTTGACAGAGGGGTTCCGCAGGAAGTATAGCCTAATGGCGTCCATTGGGCGGCTTAAAATCTTCTTCTAAAGAACGTTTTATCTTAAAATATCTTAAGAAATCTCGAGATATCTTAAGAAATCTCGCTCTACAGAACGCACCTCTTGCCTAGCTCTCTCATCTGCCATATGTCATATTCCAAATGAAATACCTCAAATAATTTAGATTGATATCCGATCATTTCCTATAAAACGCATTAAAACACAAGACAGAGAATAGAAACCCAATACTTGGTAAACTAATTATTCCGAAATAAAATAACAAATGACCATCGATATCCTTATTCGACCCATTTTAATCTGTTTGGTAAACAAAACCCTGACTTTTGGATATGACGACCACAACAAAGATCTTGATTATTAGAAACCATTGAAACAAAAGAATGCATTTTCATGAACAGCATTTTGTCCCTTTCTTTCAATACACTTTGAAATATATCAGCATATTCTGTATATATCCTGTTATCATTTATCTACGTTGAACCTGATTAGCTGTCTTGTCCTCAAGCAGAGCTACAGATTAAGAGGGAGTGAAAGCATTTCAAAATGCAATATTTCGTTTATTGGTCATCAAACCCTATGTTGTGGGTACTCATTGGAATCGTCTCCATTGTGGGTACTCATGGAGACGATTCAAATGAGTACCCACAACATAGGATTTAGATTTGAAATAACAAAATAAGAATGATTTCACCCTGTCTATTTGTTGCTCAGCTCAGGCATTTTCAGTTGGGAACAATCTAAATTGTATTATTATGACATCAATCACCCCTTCCCTTGAGCCCTGGTTTTAATATCCCTAACTAAAACTGATTTAAGGAGCAATAAAGCAAATACTTTGAAAGAGTTGAAAGCAGACTACCATTTTCTCCGATTCCCACAATGTTTATTTTTTGTGAAATAATAAGGAAAAGTATTTCATCAGACGGTAAAGGGTTGCATTGGTCGGTAAACAATACTAAGATTCATGACATGCCAAAATAGTTGTCCGATCTTTAAACAAATAATTGGTCAATGACCAGAGACATATCAAAATAAGTATTTATAGAAAGATGAAAACAAGTATTACTTTATCCTTTCCCGTATCATTGATGGAAAATGATTCAATAACCATAAGAAAAAGAAAAAAAAAGCGTGATCACCACCAATTTCTTTTCTTTTTCCCCCCTTATACTTCCGAATATTCGCGAAAATTCCACGTGCATTAATTTTAATTTTGTCTGGATTTAGTATTTTATGGGGGAATTGCAGTTTGATCAAGACAAACGCATTTCTCCTTTCCCTGCAATAACTCTGCGACAACGTCAATGTTTGCACTTACGCACATACTGATCATACCATATTGGCCATAGGATACCATATTCACGTCCTAATGCTGAATTAACAGACAATGGGGATAATTACTTGAAAATACATCATTTCATTTATGGTTCATCAAATCCTATGTTGTGGGTACTCATTGGAATCGTCTCATCGAGACAATTCATATGAGTAAGCACAACATATGCTTTGGAAATGAAATGACAATTAGAATGCATTCACCCACTAATCTATAGCTAAAAATGTTTTTTATGTTGCTTAAACAAATGGGTACATGTAAAACTTTGATGGGTGAATGTCTTTTAGACCATTAAAATTCGAACGTGTAGGAAATTAATAATGATATTTAAGATTTTGTCAATTTATTTTCGGTAAACTGATTTACCTATGTAAAGTTTACTGCAGGACACTGTCCTTTTTTGTTTTACTCTTCGTATAATTATTATGGTATAAGTTGAAAAGATGATTATCAAAGGAAACCATTTCCTCTTTTATAAGGATAAATTAAAAAATGTACTAACAAATTTTTGTCATCTAGTACTACAACCTTTTATTTAAGGCTTTAACAAGATAAGCTCAATTTAATCGTGCTTAAACTTATGTGTAAAAGTGATTGATTTATTTTGACATCTGTTTGCAATGACATGGCGGTTTTTAAAGAGTGCCTTTTTGTGATATACAAACACTGGATATTCATTTATGATATGATTTGCAATTACGAATATATAGGGTACTTCATATCACCGTCACAAGCAACAAATTTAAATAAATGATTTCAGATTAACCCTATCCCAAACGACAAATTTTATGATAGTCCATTATGAAAGTAGATGCGGACGTCAAAAATTAATTGTCGTTGATAAAGATAAAATTTGTACACAACATTAGCACAGAAAATATTGAGGCAAAAGAAGAAAATGCTGATTATCAGCATTACTTCTTTTGTCTCAATGTTTTCCAAAGCCATTTCTATTTGGGACGTCAAACCCAGGTCGGTCTCTTTTGGGAAAGGGTTAAAAGATTTCGCAGTTAAAACACTGAAAAAAAAATACATTTTGGGGGTGAATAGACGTGACAAAAGCAATGAGTATTCATACAAGCGATTTTCTCCTTTTATTTGTTAAAGCTACTATTTCCCAGATTTGGACCCAAAAATTGTCAAATACAAACGAAATGTACACTTTTTAAGCTTTATATGACCTGATTAAATGATTACGAGAAACTATTGAAGCAACGACTCATTTTTTTCGCAATTTGATACCAAATTTATGAAGCGATGTCGAAAGTAGGTCAAAACAGTAGGACATGCGACTTTCTTAAATGACGTCACAACATACACGATGACGTCATATTGAAATTTAAGTATGAATCTCGTTTGAATCATGGTCCGCGCTGTATGCGCATGCGCAACAATTTAAAAATAATTCTAACCCCATCAGTGATGGGGTTGAATTTAGGCTTGGATTCTCCCTAAATTCAGCTATCTGTCTTGTGATTTCGGCTCATTCTCTGTCTGAATCGCATATTATTAACCATCCCGAGGTGGTCAACACAAAAGTTTTGCATATTTTTTCAAAAAAATTCATTTTTTGCAATTAGACCATTTGTTACCGTCGCCCTTTAAGGATTACAGCCCATGATTAATCATTGTTCTCCTTTTATTTGTTAAGGATTACAGCCCATATTTTTTTTCTCCTTATATTTGTTAAGGATTACATCCCATAATTATTTTTTCTCCTTTCATTTGTTAAGGATAACAGCCCACAATAATAGTTCTCCTTTTATTTGTGAAGGATTACAGCCCATAATTAGTTATTTTCTCCATTTATTTGTTAAGGATTACAACCCATGATTAATCATTGTTCTCCTTTTATTTGTTAAGAATTACAGCCCATAATTATTTTTCTCCTTTCATTTGTTAAGGATTACAGTCCATAGTTATTATTTTTCTCCTTTTATTTGTTAAGGATTACAGTCCGTATCTATTATTTTTCTCCTTTTATTTGTTAAGGATTACAGCCCATAGTTATTTTCTCCTTTTATTTGTTAAGGATTACAGTCCATAGTTATTATTTTTCTCCTTTTATTTGTTAAGGATTACAGCCCATAGTTATTGTTTTTCTCCTTTTATTTGTTAAGGATTACAGTCCATAGTTATTATTTTTCTCCTTTTATTTGTTAAGGATTACAGCCCATAGTTATTATTTTTCTCCTTTTATTTGTTAAGAATTACAGTCCGTATCTATTATTTTTCTCCTTTTATTTGTTAAGGATTACAGCCCATAGTTATTTTCTCCTTTTATTTGTTAAGGATTACAGTCCATATTTATTATTTTTCTCCTTTTATTTGTTAAGGATAACAGCCCATAGTTATTGTTTTTCTCCTTTTATTTGTTAAGGATTACAGTCCATGGTTATTATTTTTCTCCTTTTATTTGTTAAGGATAACAGCCCATAGTTATTATTTTTCTCCTTTTATTTGTTAAGGATTACAGCCCACAATTATTTTCTCCTTTTATTTGTTAAGGATTACAGTCCATGGTTATTATTTTTCTCCTTTTATTTGTTAAGGATTACAGCCCACAATTATTTTCTCCTTTTATTTGTTAAGGATAACAGCCCATAGTTATTATTTTTCTCCTTTTATTTGTTTAGGATTACAGCCCACAATTATTTTCTCCTTTTATTTGTTAAGGATTACAGTCCATGGTTATTATTTTTCTCCTTTTATTTGTTAAGGATAACAGCCCATAGTTATTATTTTTCTCCTTTTATTTGTTAAGGATTACAGCCCACAATTATTTTCTCCTTTTATTTGTTAAGGATAACAGCCCATAGTTATTATTTTTCTCCTTTTATTTGTTTAGGATTACAGCCCACAATTATTTTCTCCTTTTATTTGTTAAGGATTACAGTCCATGGTTATTATTTTTCTCCTTTTATTTGTTTAGGATTACAGCCCACAATTATTTTCTCCTTTTATTTGTTAAGGATTGCAGTCCATAGCTATTATTTTTCTCCTTTTGTTTGTTTAGGATTACAGCCCACAATTATTTTCTCCTTTTATTTGTTAAGGATAACAGCCCATAGTTATTATTTTCTCCTTTTATTTGTTAAGGATTACAGTCCATGGTTATTGTTTTTCTCCTTTTATTTGTTTAGGATTACAGCCCACAATTATTTTCTCCTTTTATTTGTTAAGGATTACAGCCCATAGTTATTATTTTTCTCCTTTTATTTGTTTAGGATTACAGCCCACAATTATTTTCTCCTTTTATTTGTTAAGGATAACAGCCCATAGTTATTATTTTTCTCCTTTTATTTGTTAAGGATTACAGTCCATGGTTATTATTCTTCTCCTTTTATTTGTTAAGGATAACAGCCCATAGTTATTATTTTTCTCCTTTTATTTGTTTAGGATTACAGCCCACAATTATTTTCTCCTTTTATTTGTTAAGGATAACAGCCCATAGTTATTATTTTTCTCCTTTTATTTGTTAAGGATTACAGTCCATGGTTATTATTTTCTCCTTTTATTTGTTAAGGATTACAGTCCATAGTTATTATTTTTCTCCTTTTATTTGTTAAGGATAACAGTCCATAGTTATTATTTTTCTCCTTTCATTTGTTTAGGATTACATCCCACAATTATTTTCTCCTTTTATTTGTTAAGGATTACAGTCCATGGTTATTATTCTTCTCCTTTTATTTGTTAAGGATAACAGCCCATAGTTATTATTTTTCTCCTTTTATTTGTTTAGGATTACAGCCCATAGTTATTGTTTTTCTCCTTTTATTTGTTAAGGATTACAGTCCAGGGTTATTATTTTTCTCCTTTTATATGTTAAGGATAACAGCCCATAGTTATTGTTTTTCTCCTTTTATTTGTTAAGGATTACAGTCCATGGTTATTATTTTTCTCATTTTATTTGTTAAGGATTACAGCCCATAATTATTTTTCTTCTTTTATTTGTTTAGGATTACAGTCCATAGTTATTATTTTTCTCCTTTTATTGTTAAGGATTACAGCCCATAGTTATTATTTTTTCTCCTTTTATTTGTTAAGGATAACAGCCCATAGTTATTGTTTTTCTCCTTTTATTTGTTAAGGTATACAGTCCATAGTTATTATTTTTCTACTTTTATTTGTTAAAGATTACAGCCCATAATTAATAAATACACTCCTTTTATATATTAAGAATTACATCCCATGATTAGTTATTTTTTTTTTCTCCATTCATTTGTTAAGGATAACAGCCCATTATTATTTTTCTCCTTTTATTTGTTAAGGATTACAGCCCATAGTTATTCTTCTCCTTTTATTTGTTAAGGATTACAGTCCATATAGTTATGGTTTTTCTCCTTTTATTTGTTTAGGATTACAGCCCACAATTATTTTCTCCTTTTATTTGTTAAGGATAACAGCCCATTTTTATTATTTTTCTCCTTTTATTTGTTTAGGATTACAGCCCACAATTATTTTCTCCTTTAATTTGTTAAGGATTACAGTCCATGGTTATTATTTTTCTCCTTTTATTTGTTAAGGATAACAGCCCATAGTTAATATTTTTCTCCTTTTATTTGTTAAGGATTACAGCCCACAATTATTTTCTCCTTTTATTTGTTAAGGATAACAGCCCATAGTTATTATTTTTCTCCTTTTATTTGTTTAGGATTACAGCCCACAATTATTTTCTCCTTTTATTTGTTAAGGATTACAGTCCAGGGTTATTATTTTTCTCCTTTTATTTGTTAAGGATAACAGCCCATAGTTATTATTTTTCTCCTTTTATTTGTTAAGGATTACAGCCCATAGTTATTATTTTTCTCCTTTTATTTGTTAAGGATAACAGCCCATAGTTATTATTTATCTCCTTTTATTTGTTAAGGATTACAGCCCACAATTATTGTCTCCTTTTATTTGTTAAGGATAACAGCCCATAGTTATTATTTTTCTCCTTTTATTTGTTTAGGATTACAGCCCACAATTATTTTCTCCTTTTATTTGTTAAGGATTACAGTTCATGGTTATTATTTTTCTCCTTTTATTTGTAAAGGATAACAGCCCATAGTTATTATTTTTCTCCTTTTATTTGTTAAGGATTACAGCCCACAATTATTTTCTCCTTTTATTTGTTAAGGATTACAGTCCATGGTTATTATTTTTCTCCTTTTATTTGTTAAGGATAACAGCCCACAATTATTTTCTCCTTTTATTTGTTAAGGATAACAGCCCATAGTTATTATTTTTCTCCTTTTATTTGTTAAGGATTACAGTCCATGGTTATTATTCTTCTCCTTTTATTTGTTAAGGATAACAGCCCATAGTTATTATTTTTCTCCTTTTATTTGTTAAGGATTACAGCCCACAATTATTTTCTCCTTTTATTTGTTAAGGATAACAGCCCATAGTTATTATTTTTCTCCTTTTATTTGTTAAGGATTACAGTCCATGGTTATTATTCTTCTCCTTTTATTTGTTAAGGATAACAGCCCATAGTTATTATTTTTCTCCTTTTATTTGTTAAGGATAACAGCCCATAGTTATTGTTTTTCTCCTTTTATTTGTTAAGGTATACAGTCCATAGTTATTATTTTTCTACTTTTATTTGTTAAAGATTACAGCCCATAATTAATAAATACACTCCTTTTATATATTAAGAATTACATCCCATGATTAGTTTTTTTTTCTCCATTTATTTGTTAAGGATAACAGCCCATTATTATTTTTCTCCTTTTATTTGTTAAGGATTACAGCCCATAGTTATTCTTCTCCTTTTATTTGTTAAGGATTACAGTCCATATAGTTATGGTTTTTTTTCCTTTTATTTGTTAAGGATTACAGTCCATATAGTTATGGTTTTTCTCCTTTTATTTGTTAAGGATTACAGTCCATAGTTATTATTTTTCTCCTTTTATTTGTTAAGGATAACAGCCCATATTTATTATTTTTCTCCTTTTATTTGTTTAGGATTACAGCCCACAATTATTTTCTCCTTTAATTTGTTAAGGATTACAGTCCATGGTTATTATTTTTCTCCTTTTATTTGTTAAGGATAACAGCCCATAGTTATTATTTTTCTCCTTTTATTTGTTAAGGATTACAGCCCACAATTATTTTCTCCTTTTATTTGTTAAGGATAACAGCCCATAGTTATTATTTTTCTCCTTTTATTTGTTTAGGATTACAGCCCACAATTATTTTCTCCTTTTATTTGTTAAGGATTACAGTCCATGGTTATTATTTTTCTCCTTTTATTTGTTAAGGATAACAGCCCATAGTTATTATTTTTCTCCTTTTATTTGTTAAGGATTACAGCACATAGTTATTATTTTTCTCCTTTTATTTGTTAAGGATAACAGCCCATAGTTATTATTTTTCTCCTTTTATTTGTTAAGGATTACAGCCCACAATTATTGTCTCCTTTTATTTGTTAAGGATAACAGCCCATAGTTATTATTTTTCTCCTTTTATTTGTTTAGGATTACAGCCCACAATTATTTTCTCCTTTTATTTGTTAAGGATTACAGTCCATAGTTATTATTTTTCTCCTTTTATTTGTTTAGGATTACAGCCCACAATTATTTTCTCCTTTTATTTGTTAAGGATAACAGCCCATAGTTATTATTTTTCTCCTTTTATTTGTTAAGGATTACAGTCCATGGTTATTATTTTCTCCTTTTATTTGTTAAGGATTACAGTCCATAGTTATTATTTTTCTCCTTTTATTTGTTAAGGATAACAGTCCATAGTTACTATTTTTCTCCTTTCATTTGTTTAGGATTACATCCCACAATTATTTTCTCCTTTTATTTGTTAAGGATTACAGTCCATGGTTATTATTCTTCTCCTTTTATTTGTTAAGGATAACAGCCCATAGTTATTATTTTTCTCCTTTTATTTGTTTAGGATTACAGCCCATAGTTATTGTTTTTCTCCTTTTATTTGTTAAGGATTACAGTCCAGGGTTATTATTTTTCTCCTTTTATATGTTAAGGATAACAGCCCATAGTTATTGTTTTTCTCCTTTTATTTGTTAAGGATTACAGTCCATGGTTATTATTTTTCTCATTTTATTTGTTAAGGATTACAGCCCATAATTATTTTTCTTCTTTTATTTGTTTAGGATTACAGTCCATAGTTATTATTTTTCTCCTTTTATTGTTAAGGATTACAGCCCATAGTTATTATTTTTTTCTCCTTTTATTTGTTAAGGATAACAGCCCATAGTTATTGTTTTTCTCCTTTTATTTGTTAAGGTATACAGTCCATAGTTATTATTTTTCTACTTTTATTTGTTAAAGATTACAGCCCATAATTAATAAATACACTCCTTTTATATATTAAGAATTACATCCCATGATTAGTTATTTTTTTTCTCCATTTATTTGTTAAGGATAACAGCCCATTATTATTTTTCTCCTTTTATTTGTTAAGGATTACAGCCCATAGTTATTCTTCTCCTTTTATTTGTTAAGGATTACAGTCCATATAGTTATGGTTTTTCTCCTTTTATTTGTTAAGGATTACAGTCCATATAGTTATGGTTTTTCTCCTTTTATTTGTTAAGGATTACAGTCCATAGTTATTATTTTTCTCCTTTTATTTGT
This sequence comes from Fragum sueziense, assembly GCA_963680895.1. Taxonomy (NCBI): domain Eukaryota; kingdom Metazoa; phylum Mollusca; class Bivalvia; order Cardiida; family Cardiidae; genus Fragum; species Fragum sueziense. Next base: position 47,205,278 of record OY804595.1, read on the forward strand.
TAAGGATAACAGCCCATATTTATTATTTTTCTCCTTTTATTTGTTTAGGATTACAGCCCACAATTATTTTCTCCTTTAATTTGTTAAGGATTACAGTCCATGGTTATTATTTTTCTCCTTTTATTTGTTAAGGATAACAGCCCATAGTTATTATTTTTCTCCTTTTATTTGTTAAGGATTACAGCCCACAATTATTTTCTCCTTTTATTTGTTAAGGATAACAGCCCATAGTTATTATTTTTCTCCTTTTATTTGTTTAGGATTACAGCCCACAATTATTTTCTCCTTTTATTTGTTAAGGATTACAGTCCATGGTTATTATTTTTCTCCTTTTATTTGTTAAGGATAACAGCCCATAGTTATTATTTTTCTCCTTTTATTTGTTAAGGATTACAGCCCATAGTTATTATTTTTCTCCTTTTATTTGTTAAGGATAACAGCCCATAGTTATTATTTTTCTCCTTTTATTTGTTAAGGATTACAGCCCACAATTATTGTCTCATTTTATTTGTTAAGGATAACAGCCCATAGTTATTATTTTTCTCCTTTTATTTGTTTAGGATTACAGCCCACAATTATTTTCTCCTTTTATTTGTTAAGGATTACAGTCCATGGTTATTATTTTTCTCCTTTTATTTGTAAAGGATAACAGCCCATAGTTATTATTTTTCTCCTTTTATTTGTTAAGGATTACAGCCCACAATTATTTTCTCCTTTTATTTGTTAAGGATTACAGTCCATGGTTATTATTTTTCTCCTTTTATTTGTTAAGGATAACAGCCCACAATTATTTTCTCCTTTTATTTGTTAAGGATAACAGCCCATAGTTATTATTTTTCTCCTTTTATTTGTTAAGGATTACAGCCCATGGTTATTATTCTTCTCCTTTTATTTGTTAAGGATAACAGCCCATAGTTATTATTTTTCTCCTTTTATTTGTTAAGGATTACAGCCCACAATTATTTTCTCCTTTTATTTGTTAAGGATAACAGCCCATAGTTATTATTTTTCTCCTTTTATTTGTTAAGGATTACAGTCCATGGTTATTATTCTTCTCCTTTTATTTGTTAAGGATAACAGCCCATAGTTATTATTTTTCTCCTTTTATTTGTTAAGGATAACAGCCCATAGTTATTATTTTTCTCCTTTTATTTGTTAAGGATTACAGTCCATAGTTATTATTTTTCTCCTTTTATTTGTTAAGGATAACAGCCCATAGTTATGGTTTTTCTCCTTTTATTTGTTAAGGATTACAGTCCAGGGTTATTATTTTTCTCCTTTTATATGTTAAGGATTTAAGGCCATAGTTATTGTTTTTCTCCTTTTATTTGTTAAGGATTACAGTCCATGGTTATTATTTTTCTCATTTTATTTGTTAAGGATTACAGCCCATAATTATTTTTCTTCTTTTATTTGTTTAGGATTACAGTCCATAGTTATTCTTTTCTCCTTTTATTTGTTAAGGATTACAGTCCATAGTTTTTATTTTTCTCCTTTTATTTGTTAAGGATTACAGCCCATAGTTATTATTTTTTCTCCTTTTATTTGTTAAGGATAACAGCCCATAGTTATTGTTTTTCTCCTTTTATTTGTTAAGCTATACAGTCCATAGTTATTATTTTTCTACTTTTATTTGTTAAAGATTACAGCCCATAATTAATAAATACACTCCTTTTATATATTAAGAATTACATCCCATGATTAGTTATTTTTTTTTCTCCATTTATTTGTTAAGGATAACAGCCCATTATTATTTTTCTCCTTTTATTTGTTAAGGATTACAGCCCATAGTTATTCTTCTCCTTTTATTTGTTAAGGATTACAGTCCATATAGTTATGTTTTTTCTCCTTTTATTTGTTAAGGATTACAGTCCATATAGTTATGGTTTTTCTCCTTTTATTTGTTAAGGATTACAGTCCATAGTTATTTTTTTCTCCTTTTATTTGTTAAGGATTACAGTCCATAATTATTATTTTTCTCCTTTTATTTGTTAAGAATTACAGTCCATATTTATTATTTTTCTCCTTTTTGTTAAGGATTACAGCCCATAGTTATTATTTTTCTCCTTTTATTTGTTAAGGATTACAGCCCATTGTTATGGTTTTTCTCCTTTTATTTGTTAAGGATTACAGTCATAGTTATTATTTTTCTCCTTCTATTTGTGGGGATTGCAGTCATAGTTATTATTTTTCTCCTTTTAGTTATTATGGATTGCAGTCATAGTTATTATTTTTCTCCTTTTATTTGTTAAGGATTGCAGTCCTTCACTAATTATGAAACACTCCGTGTATCTTCGGGCGTGGTCCGTAGCAACGAAAATCGACGAGGGAAGCTTTCATCAAAACCGTTACCACGGGTGACGCCCGATGATGCGCGAAGTGTTTGGTATCTTATGATGGGTTGTAATTTCTTTAACGTTTATCATTTCAATTTCGTAATCTACTGTCACGGTATACTACATTTTACGTTAATAGTATGCATTGTATTTGACATTTTATTAAAATGTAATGGTTTACAATGTTTGTTAAAATAAGTGATTTATTAAATAATTTATGTTTTATACTTTATTACGTACTTGAAGTAGACACTTGGGTTCCAATTCACACAATCTGTCTACATGAACACTCTAAATGTCATACACCATAATTTCAAAAGTCAAATAATAAACGGTAATATCTAAGACTGGTCGAAATTCAAAGGAGCACAATACGGCATATTTTACAATTATACATATAATAAGTCATTTTCGGGGTTGTTATAGCCAAATTCATACGAAATATTCGTAAGTTATATTTCGTTCAAGGTTTTTCTACTCCTTTCCTACTCTCTTAAAACAGAGCACATTATCTCTTCATTCTATTACGATCAAATGATGGTTTAATCAATAGACCTCGTCTTTGGAGAGTACTCTTTTCAAAAATCAAATTCATCCTAGATTTGAAGTCCCTAACCGGAAAAGGTCTTGAAACCTACGCTTAAAGGCACTTCTAACGCAACACTTACTTTTTTGGTAATAACTTGAAATTTAACGAACCATTTTTCATCAAATTTTCAACAAATTTAATTCATTCACAATCGCGTAATATCTGTAATTTTCATAAAGAAACATTGAGTAGAAATGTAAACTCATGTTATTCATGTAACAGCAGTAAAGTTTATGACATTCTGCTAACATTCTATGTGACCGTCATGGACCTAAATGGCACAAAGATACCCCCTTCTCATTGATAAAACATAATTGATAATGAATCTTTGCGGGATCATTATTAACTCGTCCTTTTTCAGTTCCTGTTCCAGTTCTTGAAAATTTCTTTGAGCAAAAGGGCGAAAAACTAATGACTGGTTACAAATTCGATGATTTTGTGCAATGCTGACACGTACAAAACATTATTTCTTAAACAAAACAGGTGTAACTGAATTCTAGTATTGCTTCGCGCGTGAAAGCATGTTATCAAATCTTATGAAGCAGTGGTATGAGATATGAGCATGATTTGGTGACGCTGCTTTGATGCTATTGAATTCTGAAATTGCCTGGGGTTTTGTGACTTTCTTTTTTTGAGTCTTAGTGAAAACCCTATATATTTTATATGTTCCGATCGGTCGATTTTGATAAAATTTACAGGAACCATGTAAACGTAGTTGATTTATATTTGTTAAAAAAATATAAAATATAAATTACTGCATCATTTATTTAATTATGATGAAAAATGTAAGTGTTGCGTTGGAAGTGTCTTTAAGTGTATGTGGCAAATGAATCATATCCCTCCTTTTATTTAAAAAAAAAGCATCTCCCCGTTTTCACATAGATTTTCGATTTATGGGCAAAAAAACTTATTTTTCGTCTGCAGCACTTTGGAATGGCAAATATTTTTGTGTTATAAATAGACAGGGCTTGCCGTTATGTTTTGATAAACTGTCGGTGTTGTTTAGAAATCTCGTAACTACGGCTTGAATCAAGCCGTAGTTACTAGATTTTATAACAACACCCACGAAATACTATTTGTTTGTCCGAAATTACGTCACTGTTTACTTGATAAACTTGTTCAACATTCGTAATAATGATTCATTTGGGTTATGTAACCAAGTGAAATAATTGCATAACTGCTATCTCATACTGAGAAAATTGATAGGTGAAGACATTTGTCATCGACGATTGATCGAAACAGTTCACGAAATCATGTTTTAATTAAACCCTTACCCAAACACCTTACTTTTGGACACTTTCAAGTTGAAATGCCATTTACAACAAAACACTTCGCGAATCTTCGTGCGTCATTCTAGCAACAGAAATTGACGAGTTTATCTCTGGTTTATTTCCGTTGTCACTGTTGACGCCCGGAGATGCACACAGTGTTCTACGGTATCTAATGATGGGGTGAAATCATTAATGTAGAAGACAAAACAAATAGTGTCACTACAAGCAGTCACTGCATTGTAACTGCCAACGTAAGGTTTGTTATTTATAAAGAAGAAGAAGAAGAAGAAGAAGAAGAAGAAGAAGAAGAAGAAGAAGAAGAAGAAGAAGAAGAAGAAGAAGAAGAAGAAGAAGAAGAAGAAGAAGAAGAAGAAGAAGAAGAAGAAGAAGAAGAAGCATATTCTTCTGGTAAAATATGAATGTAAGACTTTATATTTGGTAAAGGGCTAACAATGCATCGATGTTCGGCTGGATTGACTCCAAACTTGGATTATTTCACACCGCTCATCTGAGATAGCGATAATTATGCCCCCTTTCGAAGAAAATGGGGGTATATTGTTTTGCAAGTGTCGGTCGGTCGGTCGGTCGGTCGGAAGGTCGGTCGGTCGGTCGGTCGGTCGGTCGGAAGGTCGGTCGGTCGGTCGGTCGGTCGGTCGGTCTGTCCGTAGACCAAACCTTGTCCGGAGCATAACTCAAAAAGTATTAAAGGTAGAGTCATGAAACTTCATAGGTGGATAGATCTCATTATGGAGAGGTGCAGTGCACAAGAACCGTAACTCTGCCGATCAAATTTTTTGAGTTATTGCCCTTTGTTGATTTTATAACTTGATTCTTGTCCGGAGCATAACTCAAAAAGTATGTAAGGTACAATCATGAAACTTTACAGGTGGATAGATCTCATTATGGAGAGGTGCAGTGCACAAGAACCGTAACTCTGCTGATCAAATTTTTTGAGTTATTGCCCTTTGTTGATTTTCAAACTTGATTATTGTCCGGAGCATAACTCAAAAACTATGTTAGGTAGAATCATGAAACTTTACAGCTGGATAGATCTCATTATGGAGAGGTGCAGTGCACAAGAACCGTAACTCTGCTGATCATATTTTTTGGGTTATTGCCCTTTGTTGATTTTCAAACTTGATTATTGTCCGGTGCATAACTCAAAAAGTATGTAAGGTACAATCATGAAACTTTACAGGTGGATAGATCTCATTATGGAGAGGTGCAGTGCACAAGAACCGTAACTCTGCCGATCAACTTTTGTGAGTTATTGCCCATTGTTGATTTTATAACTTGATTCTTGTCCGGAGCACAACTCAAAAAATATGTAAGGTAGAATCATGAAACTTTACAGGTGAATAGATTTCATTATGGAGAGGTGCAGTGCACAAGAACCGTAACTCTGCCAATCAAATTCTTGGAGTTATTGCCCTTTGTTGATTTTTACACTTAATTCTTAACCTTGCCTATATCTCGTGTCCTTTTACACATACAGCCTTGATATCTCACACATAGATACCTCCTATCAACATCGTTCACATTTAACCATGACCTTGGACCTTGTGACCTTGACCTTGGAGTTTGACCTACTTTAAAAAAAATTAAACCTGGCATATATCTCATGACCTTTTACAAATACAGCCTTGATATTTCACACATGGACACATCTTACCAAGACCTTTCACAATTGACCATGACCTTGGACTTTGTGACCTTGACCTTGGAGTTTGACCTACTTTTAAAAAAACTTTAACCTGGCCGATATATCATGTCCATTTACACATACAGCCTTGATATTTGACACATGGAAACCTCCGACTTAGACCTATCACATATGACTATGACCTTGGACCATGTGGCCTTGACCTTGGAGTTTGACCTACTTTTAAAAGAAATAAACTGGGCCTATATCTTATGTGCTATTACACATACAGCCTTGGTATTTCACACATGGACACATCTTACCAAGACGTTTCACATTTGACCATGACCTTGGACCTTGTGACCTTGACCTTGGACTTTGACCTACTTTAAATAGAACTTTAACCTAGCCGATATATCATGTCCTTTTACACATACAGCCTTGATATTTGACACATGGACACCTACGACCAAGACCTTTCACATTTGACCATGACCTTGGACCTTGTGACCTTGACCTTGGTGTTTGACCTACTTTTATAATACATTAACCTGGCCTATATTTCATGTCATTTTACATATACAGCCTTGATATTTCACACATGGTCACTTCCAACCAAGATATTTCACTTTGACCATGACTTTGGACCTTGACCTTGGAGTTTGACCTACTTTTAGAAATATCTAACCTAGCCTTTATCTTATGTCCTATTACACCTACAGCCTTGATATTTCACACATAGACACCTCCTACCAAGACCTTTCACATTTGACCATGACCTTGAATATTGCAACCTTGACCTTGGAGTTTGACCTACTTTTAAAAAGACTGAAACCAGGCATATATATCATGTCCTTTTACACCTACAGCCTTGATATTTCACACATGGACACCTCCAACCAAGACCTTTCACATTTGACCATGACCTTGACCTTGGCATTTGGCCTACTTTTAAAAACTTTAACCTGGCCTATGTTTCATTTTACTTTTACATATACAGCTTTAATATTTCACACATAGACACCTCCTACCAAGACCTTTCATATTTGACCATGACCTTAGACCTTGTTAACTTGACCTTGGACTTTGACCTACATCAAATGTAGGCCCTTGAGGGGGCATATATGTTTTACAAACATCTCTTGTTCACATTGATTTTGGTTTATCCATTTCAAACAAAATCGGTGGTTTTCACGTCCCGAACAGATAATGCGAGTCAAAATTATTTTCCCAAATGTTGTTGGGATTTTTATGTAATCATGCGAAAAAAATACTATTCCAATTAAATGGCATTTCGCTGCTTTTCAACGAAAACCTTGTAACTGCAGCTTAAAACAAGCTGCAGTTACAACGGTTTCGTTGAAAAGCGACAATTTGTTTTGTTGCCTGCAACTCTTCTCGTTGGTCTGTAAAATCATTCATGTTACATGTCGGCATTTAAAATTTTAACTCTATGTTTTCAGCTATGCATTGGTATTTCATCTTGGCAATTGTTTAATGAAACACTGGCAGTTGATGATTGATAAATCAAATAAAAATGTCAAACAATCAGAAATTGTTTTACACCCGATGCACCCAGCATTTAATGGCCTTGCAGTACATTCCTATATATTGTGGATAGACAAATAACTTATTTACTTTGTAAAACAATAAAATTGTATGTAATGAGTGTAAAAGGTACACTTCGAAGATCAACAGGTACTGGAAAACGGCTTACCGTCGCCAAAAAACAGGTCTCGTCTAGGTGGCTTGTTATATATCTAATTGAAAAAAAAATGAAAAAAAAATAAGAAATAAAAAACAGCAAAAAAATTGAATATGGTACCAGATATCTCGTTGAAAATTCGGAAATGGGAAATTTAAGTGAGCTTTGTAAAAATTTTATCTGATATAAAATTATTACAATGCTATTTTAGATGATCTGATTTTATGAATACATCGGTAAATGAACATGCATTTATTTATTTAATGGACAGTCACTGCAACAATCAACAAGGGCCATTCGCTTTTACCATACTCGTTTCTTGGTGCACGAGGGGATATGCATTTAAATTATACAATGAAAATATAAACTCCTGTAAGAATGTTGTAAGAACAATTCGATACATTTGCGTATACAATGAATCGGATGCAACTATCTCTTAACTCATTACCACACAATGACTCTTTTTGACTCCCCTCAAAATAAGGGCAATGGAAAACGTCGTGGAAAATGAAGAAATTGTTTGTGACGAGCAATTTCTTCATTTCCCACAATGTTTTCCATCCAAAAAGACCTAAAAATTGAAAATTCCATTCACTTGAAATTGTCGTCTGCAGGATCTTTCAATTTGGACCACCCTAAAATTTTGTCGTTTGGTAATGGGGTAATTAAGCGCTCGTCGAAAATTAATTTGCTTCAAAAATAAATTTGATAAATTTACCTTTCAGGAAATAAACGAACGAATCTTTATAAATCTTAGGAACCACCATTATCTTTGACATATATAAAAAGAACTCCAATGATTAGCACAAAGTTTAATACAAAATTGATTTACAAATCACTGTGACCTTCTTGTCTGTTTTTTATCTATATCCACTTAAAACAAACCATACTGATTGCGTTTTTATGCTACCGATGACATATAAACCTTTTTCAAACGTGGTTTTCACTTCCCTGGCAATGAAACATCTTGAAACTACTTTTGAATGACGAGAAAATAGTTCTGATAATCACAATTTTCTCATTTTCACGCAATATTATCTTTACTAGATCTACATAGCTATAATTATTTGTCTTAGTTCACAGTAATTTTGCTCAGTGCAACACCTTTGAGTTAGACAGACTATGAATTATACGTTTACCAAATGTTATAAGTTTATAAAAAAAAAAGATATGAAAATGCTAAAACATGTACTTTTACAGAAATTTCCTTTCGGCACTTTGTCCTTGTTGAAGTTTCAGAATTTTTAGGCCCAAGACAGGTAGTGACAAGCAATGACAAGTAATTTCTTCATTTCCCACAATGTTTTCTGTCCCAAAAGACCAAAATGATTTAAATTCCATTCACTCGAAATTGTCATCTGCAACGCCTTTCAAATTGGAACACTCCAAATCTTTGCCATCTGGCAATTGGTTAAAGAGTTAAGGAGAGCGTGTTAAAAAGCAGGACATTATGCGAAGAACAAAGAAATTTAGGTTATGCCAAGAAAACATTCATTAAAAGCGAGTAAGTACATGTTATAGGCATGTTCTTTACCTCAATGTTTTCTTAATATTCCCTTTCTTTTCAGTTATCATTTCTTAATAATCCCTTTCTTTTCGGTAATGATTTCTTAATATTTCCTTTCATTTCAGTTAGTTACCTCTTGATATTCCCTTTCTTTTCAGTTAGTTATCTCTTAATATTCCCTTTCTTTTCAGTTAGTTATCTCTTAATATTCCATTTCTTTTCAGTTAGCCATCTCTTAATAATATTCCCTTTCTTTTCAATTAATCATAACATAGCTTGGTTTGGGAACATGAAAGGAATTAAATCTAACACATATAAAACAAATAAAAAATACTTACTCTCTTATAGTCTCATATAAAACATTATTAAATGTTAAGGATAGAGAATTACACACCTATCATATCACAATTAAAGTCTACGACTGTTGAACAATTAGATCAGGTGCTATATCATATGTATCACTATTGTTTCATTAAATACCTATGTTGAATCATTGATGTGCCCCGCCACCCGAAAAGTAGACAGTCGGGACCCGAATTATCAACGGCCGTATCACACATTCAGTAAAAACGTATCCACAGGAATTGCTTCCAATTTATTCTTCCATCGTAAAATTCAGTTCTCGGGTAGAATCAAACGAATGGGTAGTACGATTCAAATGGCACTTTAATTGAAATCGAATTCAACATAAAGCTATGCTGGGTCGACAGAAAAATGGTTAACCTGTTGTCATGTAATATTCAATGGCTTTATCCTGAAGAAATTATCTGGTGTGAATCACTCCGGGCGCTGATCCATTGCAACAAATAGGGAGGATGTGTATAAGAAAACCAGATCAAGATTCAAAAAGGTTTTGGTTACATTATTGCAGCTATCGTAACATCGTTGGCAACACCGGAAACATATTATTACGCGTTTATATATGTTTCTGATAATACGGACACATGTCATATTTTATAAATTTTTGTTCGGACTCGTGATAAAAACGTGATTTCATCAAATGCCGTATGCCATGTCCATTGGCATGCCATGAGAGTGTTTGTACGCGGTAATTATTTTTCTATATTTAACATTGTACTTTATCATAATATTTACTAAATAAAATATTAAACACATAGACAGCGCTTTGCAGTTTTGTACCACGTGATTTATTATTTTCTTATTTCTTTTTATATGTTTGTATTCAATTTTAGGTTTGTATAATTTTGTATACAACCAGTTGCTGCCCTTCATGCATACGCAGGGCATTGAATGTGTATATACAGACTCTATCTGACTTAATGTTCGCTATCAGTTCATAGGAGACGGGGCGTGGCTCTGTATAGACGTCACATGAACTAGCCAGCAGTCTCGTTTATGCGAATTACAGTGGCGATTTTTTTCAAAATATACTCATTACTGCATTTTCATTGGTCCAAAAAGTAGGTCGAACACTAAGTTAGATTTGACTGATCTGATTAACTAATCTTAAACCAGTAATTTTCGAAAGAAGTGTACAATACTACATTTTTAAACGTCACAGTCCACACTTTACCTTATGATCTAATTCCAAACTGAGGTGTGGCGTACTCAGTCATTATTTAACCCTTTACCAAACAAAAAATTAGACTGGTCCTAATTGAAAGATGTTGCAGACGGCAATTTTAAGTGAATGAAACTTTATATTTCATGGTCTTTTTTGCATAAAAAACATTGTGGGAAATGGAGAAATTGCTTGTGACAAGCAATTTCTTCATTTTCCACGATGTTTTCCGAAGCCATTATCTTGTGGGAAGTCAAAAGGAGTCACTGTGTGGTAATGGGTTAACAAAATATATTTGTGTGTACACATGTAAATGATAGAGTGTCATAATTAACCTTTGTCCAAGCAAATTCTGATTTTGACCTTCCTTGCAAGTGGAATATTTAGAAAATATCGAGAGAAAAGAAGAAAATATTCACTATTTATCATATTAGCGACTTCATCAATATCATTTCACAAGCCATTTCAGAAAGTTCCAAATGTGAAAACAAATTGCTTGTTATCAGCATTCTATTCTTTCTTTTCTATCAGTTTGTTCTACGGTTTTGTATTAGGTTCGTTAAAACCAGGAATTTCCTTTGAAAATGTCACATTTCATCCAGTACCACGTGGTGTCTTAGCCCATTACCAGGCGGGATCATTTCAGACTGGTCCAAATTCAAAGATGTTGCTGACGACAATTACAAGTGAATAATTATGATTATATTTTTTTTCTTTTTTAGGGAGGAGGGGGGGGGGGGACTTTCTGGTAAAATTACTGTTCCAGATGATGAGGTTGCGATGTCACAAGAAATTTCTCCACTTTCTACAAAGTTTTCACAAAACTTTATATTTTGGTAGTCAAATTGTGGCATTGTTTGGGAATGCGTTACCTCAAATTCAACCTCAATACTTCTGAAAGCGAAATAATAAAGCGTCGCTTTTCAACAAAACTGTCGTAACTGCAGCTTAAATAAGCTGCAGTTACAACGTTTTTGTTGAAAATCATCGAAATAAGGTTTGGAAATCATTTTGACCTGGTTTTATATCAAAGAGATGATCCGTTGATCCATGTTCAACGAATTAGATTTTTCTCTTGTTTATTCAAATATCCAACCGAAATTAATGATTTATTTTAGCCTTTAAATCTCACCGCTCCTTAAATCAGTTCGACCTTTATCAACCCTCGGAAAGAAAGAGAAGAGCATTTGGACCGGAATCTGATGATAGAGTTACATACAAATAAGTTAACAGCATAGGTAATTTAGGTATCAAATGCAATTACGTATGTCCATTTTTCATACCCAAGTTCATTTCAAAATCAATGAAAAAAATGTATCGTATTTTGACAAGCATTTTATATCTTTACATGATTGTGTTGATTATGCAACTAAGAGTGGTTAAGCCCCGTTCCCACTGTCGCGGTTTGGACCCCCGGTTAGTACCGGATGAGTGGTCCGGGGGAAACCGTGACAAACCGGGAGTACAACCGTGGCGGCACCGTGAACATCCTGGACCATCCGGGATGAACCTTGTTGATCCGGCAACCGAACCCGGATGTTTTAAAATGTTTAATACACCCTGATACAGTTCCAAATTTTTAATCGTGACCTGCGCATGAAGTGAGCAAACAAAAGGTCACGTGGTCTTTTTACTATATAATTCATTGTGCGAGTCGTTATTTTCGCGCGAGCAGTTTTCATTTATTCTGCCTAAGTATTAAGAATATTTTATACAGTCATTTGCGTTAATTATTAGAGTTTTCAGTTACAGGAATATTTTTGCAACTTTGATTGAAAAAAAGAGATTTTTTGGCTTGTAATCATTCGTACCCTGTCTCCATCGCCCATTACCACCATGCAAGTTCAGGATGAGCTACTGCTTTTGAAAACCATATAAAAAGAATTTTGCAGGAGCAAGTGAGCTCCTTAGTACTGTCCAAGTGTGAGCGGTAATATTTTGCATGTGTTTGTGCTCTAGATTAGAGCCAATAATGGACAGGTCACAGGATGGATTCCCAGCCGCGGAGCGTGGACAATTATAAATTAACTTATTGCTGAAATATTGTTGAGAGGCGTTAAATTAAAAAAAAAAGAAATGAAAAGAAAAATGTTTTAAACTTTTACCAAACAAGAAATGTTAATGTTTTGACTGTCAAGGGCGGATCCAGGATTTTTTTCAAGGGGTGGGGGGTGAGGTCTAGCCCAAAAGATGTCTTTAAATTTGTGAATTTTGTAATGTTCTAACCATACTAACGCTGTGTAGTCAAAATTCGATTTTCGACCTATTCAAGGCGGGGTCCGGACCCCCGACCCCCTTTTAGATCCGTCTTTGACTGTCTTACAGAGATTGTTTCAAAAATCATTTCAAGGGGCAAAATAATTAATTACTTTTAATCAGCATTTTCTCCTTTTGCCTCAAGGTTTTCGTTACTATATTACTATATTTTTCATGGGGGTCCAAGCCCAATTGCCGGGGGGGGGGGGGGGTCCACGCCCAAATGATGACTTAAAAAATGTGTTAAATTATATATTGACGCTTTAATTATATAGTCAACATTCAATTTATGGCTGATTCCGGGGGAGGGGAGTGCGGACATCCCGAACCCCCCCCCCACTCTAGATCCGCCCTTGCACTTAAAAAAAACTACTTTCATGATACCCATTCTGTTATCTGCAAGAGCTTCCAAATTGAATCAGGTGCCGTTTAGGAAGGGGTTAAGCCGATGTCAAACTTGAAAAGTCTAAATAATTTGTCGTTTGGGAAATGGGCTTTAACAGCTATGTTTTTATTATCAAATTGATCTACCATAATGAATCATCTTTCTTCATAAACCTTTCGGCACTGACATAACCATCTTCACACTGAAAATGGCATGTTTCGTACTTTTTTTGTTGGGGAAGGGGGTTTGTACATAACGTGAATATGACAGTTTAACCTTGCGGCTAGGTCCTCGAAAGATCCGAGGATACTGCTTTTTCGGAGGGTCAAAAATGACTTAAAAGCCGATAAAGGCCATAAATGGAAGTCAGTCAATGATATCCCGTCGAGATTCACAGAGGAATCATCACTAAACGGTGTATGATTCCTCTTAAACTTCTTCTTTCCTCCGTTCATTTCCATTGTACGTTGGATGCTTTACTCACATTTGGGTCAGAGCCTCGATCTGGCATCAAAAAGTGTTACTATTTTTAGTAACAAATTGGAAGTGTATTTGGGTGTATACAACCGGCAGTCACCGGGACTCACCGGGAGGATGTCAAGAATCGGCGTTATGCGTGGAAACACCGGCATATTCCGGGGCAAGTCCGGTTCTCTACCCTGGCTCAACCGTGATAGTCCCTGGTGATCCGTGGACATTTTTAGCTTAATCATTGTAGTTTCATTTTCTGATGCAAGCACAAGCAAACAAGATGAACTATCTCATAAACCAGAATTTCAAGAGACGAAAGAGAACTGATGCTGATCCACGAGTGACCAGCGGGAAACATCGGCTTGTCACCGGCGCACAACCGTGATATGAAAGGGCGATACCGGCGGCTACCGGTGCGCTACCGGCGACGAGCGGGGTTACACCGGGTCGTGCCGGGATCAACCGGGATCACGCCGGCCCCTGCACCGTAAATACACCGTGGCAAACCGGGAACAAATCGGGATAGTCCGGGGTAGAACGGGAATATGGGAATATGAATCATTTTTTGAGGAAAAGATCCCGGATCATCCCGGAATACCGGCTCTTTCCCCACCGGGAGGTACCGTGGGTGTCCGGGACCAACACCGTGACAGTAGGAACGGGGCTTTACATGTGCGACTCGTACATCGTCAAAGGCGTTTTATAATTTTGGAGGGTCGATGGCGAAAAAAAGCAAAATCCTCTCTTGTCATGAAAAAAAAACATGTTTCTTCAATTCAAAAAAGACATCAAAATTCAAACATAGTTGTACACAAAGCTAATAATCCGTAGTGTCATGTCATTTTGAAGTTAGTTGATGAAATCACTCAAAGTTGTTTATATCAAAAGCGTAAGATGATTTTGTACCCTGTTCTATTTATTCAATGTATTGAATTTTGATGACTTACAAGCGATTAACTATAAGTTGAATCAATATTTACTCATTTACGTCGTTTCACCAATAAATGAGATGGGCTCTGATAAAAGGGAGCCTTTATAGCATTTGAGACCGCAAAAGGAGCAGTTTGTTTCTTTTCAACGAAAACCGCGTAACTGCAGCTTTAAAAGCTGCAGGTTACGATGTTTTCGTTGAAAAGCGACGAGTTGATGTATTCACAGACACTTTTTGTATTCAAGTCAGTCTTATTCTAAATAATAAACCATCTGATTGGACATTGTTGTGTTTCGACCGATCAGATTTGATGTTATGTAATTTTCGAAATTTCAATGGTAAGTTGAATACATTTGACACTCGTTATCTCGGCATCGGATGAGTTGAATTTCTGCGTAAGTCGAAGTGAAAATCTAGCCCCGTCCTCATCATTGGATATAAGAAATTAAATGACATAAATATAGCGATTGTAATATACATGTAGTAGGAAAAGCATAGAAATTGCCCGGGTTCCACTTCAAGTTTGAACGTACGAGTACTTGATGAATAATATAAACAGTCGATATATTGAAATAACTTTAATTAATTGAAGCTGTGTTGCAACTCGTTTTTTATTAAATAACTGGTTGCTACAAAGCTGAAATTGGATAAGTCAAACTCCGGATATTTCGAGGTATTTTTACAACCCCTCTGACTTCGACACAGCGAGAGTCTACTGTATTTTTTGACACATCCACATCACTCCAGACCAACCAGCGATTGCATGCAGTTTGAATTTTCGATTTTACATAATATGTTGTATAATATCAGGATTTCCAACAAATTATCAAAATTCAAGGTAACTCTCCATGTTTGTTCACGCGTTGGAGTTGCCCGCCCTTGACATGCACCCCCCCTTTTTTTAAAGAAAATTACCATGTGAGCAATTTTGATTTAAAATCAAACTTCATTTGTTTTGGTATTTATTTACTGATATTTTTTTCAACAGAAACAGTGTGTGGCAATGTCTGGAGTTAGAACTAAATGTATGTAAGTTACAATTGATGTTCGTCATTAGAAAAGACAATATTTCACTTTGATAATTTGATGGAAACAGTAGCCTTGACAGGAGATGCCGTAAAAGTCTTTTAAGCGTTCCTTTGTTGTATTCTCATTTTGGTGATGTACGTATATTATGTATATGTAGAAACCAACAATATTTGCGTATGAGAATAAATCTCAAAATACGATGCTTAATTATACACTGTATAATGCTTTTAACAAATCTTCAAAAAAGCAACTTTAAAGTAACCCTACCTGTCCACTATACCACGTTATGCCATTCCGTCAACTGACAAGTTTTAATTAAAGAACGGAGAATTTTCAATCTTTAAATATCGTAAGACAAATCCAAGTCATGGATACGCGATGTTTATAGTTTCTCAATAACAGTATCGATATCGTAAAATTGATAATTAATATTTCACCGCGAACAACAGAAGTTTTACAATACATATTGTCCGCGGTTAGCAAAGCAAGGAAAACAGAAAACCGAGAAAAACAGCATGTGACAGCTAATCGCAGTTACGAAACAGTAGCTCTTGATTAACTTGGATGTCGTCGCCGATATTCCGTGTAAAATTTCCCATGAATTCGAAACTGGTACCCTTCAATGTCGAAGCCAGTGTCCTACCATTACCACAGTTGAGAATCACGCGACAACAGATTTTTTTAAAAAGTCTAGACCCAGTCTTTATAATTTTACGCGACAACAGAATTTTTTTTTTAAAAAAAGCTAGGCCCTATCATAATAATGGACCAATTTTAATCCTGCAAAGGTTAGACCTGTTGAAAATCAGCCGACAAAATGTTATTGGTCGCAAACCAGACTTATTGTTGGTCGTCATTAGCTTTTTATCGCGTGATTTTAAAAAAAAGATCTCTTTACTTCAAACAAATCCCTAGCTTTTTCCCGCCCTCACTGCCTCGAACCATTTTCAATTCGCCCACATATTAACAAAGTTGTTTCAGATTTTCATTAATTGTTGTGCCACGTGATTTCCCACCGTGATTACACCACTGTTACCGCTACAAGAAATAACGACCACGTATTTGTTGGGAGTAGTTTCTAATTCTTTCTAAAATTCGAAATTTCTTTACGTGGATGTCTAACCATTTTTTCTAAAACACGGTACTGTCATAAATCGAATAACAAAAGAGAAATGGGAAAAACAGCATGCGGCGGCAAGTTCTAGTTGCGGATCACTGACCCTTAATTATGATGTAATCAAACCGGAAATGCCAACTACAAACTGGCAGTGAGCTTCTAATCCCTGTCGTGTATCCTCCTAGGACAACGAAAAACAACTGTACTAATCACGGGGAGGATTGTGCAGTGTTGGGTGACAACTATACTACGGTCAAATTAGCAGCGTTTCAGGTAAAAACCCCGTTCCCACTGTCACGGTGTTGGTCCCGGACACCCACGGTACCTCCCGGTGGGGAAAGAGCCGGTATTCCGGGATAATCCGGGATCTTTTCTCTAAATAAATATTCATATTCCCATATTCCCGACATTGCCCCGGTGTACCCCCGGTTTATTACTAGCAGGATCTTCCCGTTCTACCCCGGACTATCCCGATTTGTTCCCGGTTTGCCACGGTGTATTTACGGTGCAGGGGCCGGCGTGATCCCGGTTGATCCCGGTACGACCCGGTGTAACCGGCCCGGTCGTCGCCGGTAGCGCACCGGTAGCCGCCGGTTTCGCCCTTTCATATCACGGTTGTGCGCCTGTGACAAGCCAATGTTTCCCGCTGGTCACTCGTGGATCAGCATCAGTTCTCTTTCGTCTCTTGAAGTTCTGGTTTATGAGATAGTTCATCTTGTTTGCTTGTGCTTGCATCAGAAAATGCAACTACGTACATTGATTAAGCTAAAAATGTCCACGGATCATCAGGGACTTTCACGGTTGAGCCAGGGTAGAGAACCGGACTTGCCCCGGAATATGCCGGTATTTCCCCGGATAAAGCCGATTCTTGACATCCTCCCGGTGAGGCCCGGTGACTGCCGGTTGTATTAAACATTTTAAAACATCCGGGGTCGGTTGCCGGATCAACAAGGTTCATCCCGGATGGTCCAGGATGTTCACGGTGCCGCCACGGTTGTACTCCCGGTTTGTCACGGTTTCCCCCGGACCACTCATCCGGGACTAACCGGGGGTCCAAACCGTGACAGTGGGGACGGGCTGGGCAATAACTTTCTTATTCTGTGTCAATTTTCAAGTGGCTTGTTGCATGTTCCCTGCCTTGTTTAGATCTTTCCTCTTATGTATGATTTATTTTTAATTTCTGGTACTTTTCCCAAAATTCAATCCCATTTATCCAAACCGACCAGAAAAAGTAAAACGATTCTACGATTAAATCATACACCAGAGGAAAGAGCTCAGTTGTAAAACACATTCGAATAATTATGTAAATGAGCCAGGATCTGGAAAAACGTCCCTTAAGGCTTTTGAGCTCAACATAGATCCAGATCAGCCTGTGCATACGCACAGTTTGATCAGGATCCATATTGTCATCCAATAGCTTCTTCGTGACTTGTAGCAACTTATAGAGAGCAGCATTGATGCATATTGGACTCCATTTGACAACAGGCCGACATTGAAACTCAATTTTGAAAAATGCTATAAGGGACGTTTTTCCAGATCCCGGCTTAAATGTAATTTGCATTTTTAGTTGTATACTGGAACTAAGGCGGACAAATGTTGGTAATTGTGTGGATGCATACTATGATTCATTTTTCCGAGATGTCGGAATTAAATGCGATTACTCAAGTCCTTTGATGGTCAGTCTTGCTCGATATCATGATGACGACGGCGATTAGTCATGTGTTGGCCTAAACCAGAAACGTGAAACGTCCAAACATTGCCCGAAAACCAAACTTCTGAACTGGTGCAAATATAAAACTCAACAGTGGTTCATAAGATAAAATTGATGCACATAATTTGGAAGAAAAGAAGAATATTATCAGTATGTTAGGGTTTTTTTTGTATGCTTGTCAAACCATTTTGATGAAAGTCCCTAAACCTCCAAACTAGAAATTGTTTTGGAAATAGTTTAACAGTGAGCAACTCTAGAACCATTAGAACATAAAACAAGCCATTTGATGTAGCATTAACAATAAAACAATAAACTCTGGAAAACAGTTAAAACTAACAATCAAACATCATCAAAGATTCATGAACCAGGCAATAAATAACGTTGTATAATTCATGCGTGTCAACAAGCCTTTGTTGTTAATCTTTTCATTTTGCGACAATATTTTCCAGTTTCTATGAAAAACAAATGGTAAGGTACAATATGCTTATTGTATATAAGTTTATTGTCACAAATTGTTACAGTGGGTATGTAAAAATGGGTGATTGAGCCGCTGACGGAAGCGCTTCGATCCAATATCTTAATTGCCGGAGGTAGCATTTTATTTTCGATTGTTCCTTTGAAATGAGTACTCTTTATCCTTTAAATTTTCAGAGTAGACCCGTACAGTATTGTTTTACTTTGAAAATTAACGACATTATCGCAATTCAAAGAAAGCCATACTATAATTGGCAACCCAATTTTCCGTTTTACTACATGTGTTTGTTTGATTAAAAGTAAAACGGCGAATTTTGGTGCCATCTGGCTCTTGTAACGAAATATTTCCGATGTTTAGATATACATTTTGTACCTCGAACTTGTTTGTACAAAGGTTCGGCCTTTTTCACGTAAAATCCTGGTTTTGACTCTCTTAGATAGGATCATACTAACATAAACACCAGACAGATACGGGTATTTGGGGTTTCATTAAAAAAAACAGTATGAGCACATCACATGACATGAAATAACCCTGGGATTTGAGATCATCCAAAGCTGTGACTTACAAAGGCTTTTTACTCGTCCATTTTGTAACTGGTTATGTTTTTTCACGTGAACATATCGTCGCTTTTTAACAAAACTTTATACAGAAATTTTGTTGAAATGTAGCGATATATTTCCCGAATTAATTCACAGAAACGGGTGATTCCCAAATAATTTCGATGGCGATTGCGCAATGTCTATTGATTATTATCAGATGCCCATAGCTAGCTGACCTAAGGTTTTAGGCTAATTGTCTGAGAGCAATACAATAGTGTACTCTACAGCATGGCCATTCTCAGACGTAATTATCTTTCAAAACTTATTGACGATACTCTACGTTTCTCTCCCAGTGCCAGAAATTATGGCGTACAAAATACACGGTGGATAATCACGTGATACAATATTTTCAGAAAATCTTCGATAATTTTGTTAATATACGACCGATTTGATTTCGGTTTGAAGCAGAGAATGTGGACAGACGTCACGCATTAAATGGACGTGGTTGATTTTTGAAAAATCAACTGATAAAAAAGTTATTGAAGATAAACCAAAATTTTGGTTTATCTTTAATAACTTTTTAATCAGTTGGTTTTTCAAAAATCCAACACGTCCAGCTTATTCCTGGCATTTTCTCACCTTCTCTGCTTCAAACCGAATTCAAATTGATTAAGTATGAAAAAAGATATTGAAGAGTATCGGCAATTCTGAGTCACGTGATTATACACCGTGAAATAAGTCAAACGTCTATTTTATGGTATTTTTCGCAAGTGTCGATAGTGCACCCGTATGACGCCCTACAAGATGAAAGGCTTTGAAACCATTGTGAAATTAAGAAATTGCTTGTGACAATGTATCTCCTACATCTTACAAAACCGATGTATAGCCATGTAAAATTGTAATAATTTATGTTACAATTGTTAAAACATAATAGGACAGAAAATGACATTTAAAGCCACGAATAATGCCTGAATGGACGTCAGATTATGCCAAAATGCGCGTTGAGTCAAGAGCCTGGCATCGAACAGGACGACGACAGTGAGCCCCGTGTTTTCACATGCGATTTATCACCATGTCGCGGATGTATAGGCCGCCCGCGATTACCAACCATAGAATTTGCTGTAGACTGAGCCGTCAAAAATCTGTTGCGTTAGTGACGTTGACGTGTACAATTGTGTTGACGTACAGTTGTTACACGCAGCTGACCGAGACGTGGGTGGTCTGTTATTGTTCCCGTGTTGTTTACACGTCTCATTAACCGTGGAACCGTCGATTCGGCTACATTAAAGCGTCTAGCTACCTTCATTTGGGCAAGTTTAAAAAAATGTGACCAGTCACTTTTTACATGCCACGGCTTTTACAGAGAAACATATTCAACCCAATCAAAGCTTAAAGATGTGTTATTGTGTCGTTATACTTGGTACCAAGTTTAAAGAAAATCGCTTCACAAATAAAAAAGATATGTCATTAAAACATGTCAAAAATGTCAGGAGTGAAACGTTTTTGTGTGACACTTAACACTTTTACCAAATTTCTAAGCTATGGCAAATAAAAGACAGTGACAGGATACTACAATAAGCACTTGTAATTTATAAAACAACATGTGCATCATCATCTTAAAATTACTCTTTTATCTTATCTTCATTGGTTTTGGATGTGGAGCCTGTTTTATACAATACCCCTCTGAATTTTATGTCAGGAGCGAAACACTTTTATTTTTCAAAATGTGTTCTCATTTTTATCTATTCAGCCAGAAATCTACCACTCAATTTTTTTAGGAAGCCATCAACCTTGTGGGCATTCTGCACTCTACTTTTTAGTGATTCATGGGTTACAATTTCTCATATTGCACAATATATATGCTGTCAGGAGTGAAACGCTTTTTTGTTGTCATTTTGCAAGATTGTGCACACAATTTTAGCTAAAAAGTAGTGAACTTGAATTTAAAATATAATTTGAGCACTACTTAACCATTTAGAATAGTTTTTAGCCACCCTAATTAAGAAATCTGGATGATATTCTGTAAAATTAGCTGTTATTCTTGACATTTAAATGTCACACTTTGGTCACATTTTTTTTAAACCTGCCCATTTGCGAAACACCGCAAACCAAAAGCCAAGAAACTCGGTTCCTTTTTCGCAGAGTAAGCCTCAGCCTTTTGTACACAATTTTCTTTCGTTGTTCTCGTATATTTTCAACAAGTAATTCAAAGTGGCAACTTGTACACAAAAAAAAATCTTAGTGATTTAACACGTGGTCTGAATGCACGAGACACACGAGCATTTGGTGATGGGCGGTTCAGATGTCCGGATAGTTTACAGAAAACACGACAAAATCGCTGGGGCGTGAAGCGTATACATTTTCTCATACATGTCTCCAAATATGGTGCCGATCAAGGCAATAGGAAAGGAATGGTTAATGAAAACGTGTTTTGGGTTTTTAAATCGTGTCAGTTTAAAAATACGCCTGAGAAAGAATTAAGAAACGAATAATGCCACACTAGAAGCAATTTCTTCATTTTTTCACGTTGTCTACCAAGAAAGACAAAAAATGTGATATTTCATACACGAACGTAAAATTGTCGTTTGCAACATCTTTGGATTTGGTCTAGTCTGAAAAATATACTGAGTACATTTAATTCCGCAGAGATACTTCGTTCTCTTGTAGGATGGAAATGACAAGCAAAGGCTACGTAATGCGGGTTTATTTTCGTTGATTTATTCAATTCCATAAACTATAAAGGTACAGGATGCTTTAAATACACGTCGGAATAGAATTTGATTATTTTTAACTGAGATAGGTGAAATCAATTAATAACAAGTGTGCCCACCTAAAGCTTAAATTAAAGCCTTACATCGTCGTCGCATAGAAAGGACTTTTCTCGCAATGAAACCTCTTGTGGCATTTTGTTCCGCTCTTGAATAACAGGAATACGAAGTTTTTGCAACGTTTTGGGTGGTGGGGTACGTAAATACACGCATCTCTTCGGGTCATACCAAGCATGTTCTATAGGGTACATAACATGCCAGTAGTAGTACGGTGCGTTATGTCCATTATTTAGGTTCTGCTTGATGTAAGTGAAAGAGGTTTCTATCATACGTTTTCATGATCTTAAGACATTGCTTTAATCATTTAACTTTGATGGACAGCTGTAAAATTAAAAATAAAAGGAAAAGTGGTGACTTAAATTTACAAAATTTCGAACCCGTAATTTTACAAATGGGCATAACCTTTTTAATAATCATCATACCTTTACAAAACTTGACATGTACATTTACAGGAATAGAACACACCGATTGTCATAATTATTTTTCGGCAATTTTCATATTTAGAGGTTGCTCTTTAAGCAAAGCTCAAAAAGCTCTAATTCGAGTTTGAGCTCGAGATATTGCATTTGAAATAATTGAATTGTCACAGAATATTAGCCAAAGGCCGGACAATATAGAAAAACAAAAATTCATGACATTGTGTTTTCCACCAAGACTGCAATAGAGAGAAAAAGATTGGTGGGTGGGGAAATCTTGGTGTTTTATTCTATCAGACAAAAAAAATCCACGTAGAGCTCAATATATTGCATTAATAATAATCTAGGTCCCACAAAATGTGAGACAAAGGCTAGACCTTGATGAAAAACTAAATCTCATGGGGTAAATAATTGTGTTTTATTTAGTTTATATAACGTTTTGCCATTATACTTATTCAATAAACTGAACTTTATGAACCAGAACATTAAACAGGTCAATGACAAAACATACACAAACAATTCAGTAAAGTTTTGTTTTGATTGGTTTATATTTGTAGCTATTATAGTGAAAGAAAAGTAAAAAAGGCAATTTCACATTCTATATTAACTTTAGATGTGTGATCCCGATCAATTAAAAAAATACACATATGCAAATCATATGGTCCCCAACATTTTGTCAAAATTTTGTTGAAAGCGGCAATTTTGAAAAATTCAATGGCACATAACTCTAGACGTGACATTGCTATTCAAATGAAAATTTCACTGATGCAAGCTTTTATAGTCATTAACATAATGTATAAGTTTTCTTTTTATTAGTCAATATTCGTGGCTGTTACACTGAAAAAATGCTGAAACTACAATTTTGTAAAATTTCAAGAGCAAATTACTCTTATTTAAATGTTTGATTCCGATCAAACTAACAATCGCCTTTACGCAAGCTTCCCATTTCTTATAAGTTTCATCTAAATTGGTAAATATGTGTGGCTCGAAAAGGCAATTTTGTCAAATTCAATGGCACATAACTCTAGCTGTGATGTTCCAATTAAGCTAAAGAATCACATGTTTGAAAGATCTTAAAATTAAGTTTTATATAATTGACCAATATTTGTGGCTAAAATAAAGCCGTATATGCAATTTTGTCTAAACCAAGGCACATAACTCTGAATGCTTGATTCCAATCAAGCTAAAAATCGGTCCTAAGCAAGATCCCACGGTCACCAATATTTCTTCCAAGTTTCGTCTTAATTAGTCAATAGTGCTGGCTGTTATAGTAACAACAAGACCGAAAAGCGAATTTAGTCAAATTCAAGGGTTTGTAACTCAGGATGTTACGTTATTTCGATCAAGCTAAAAATCACAGTAATGTAAGATCTTATAGTACCCAAATTTCTGTCCAAAATTTCGCTCAATTCGTCCATAATTGTGGATATAAGAGGCAACAGAATGTTTAGACCTTTTATTTGATAAATTCAAGAGCACATAACTCAGACTGTTTGCGTCCGATCAAGCTAAATAAAATCACATATATAAAGTCTTAGAGTCAACAACATTTTGTTTGAGTTTTGTCATAATTGATCAATATTTGTGGTAATTATAGAGAAAACATGGTTGAAAAGGAAATTTTGTCCAATTCCAGGGCCCATAACTATGGATGTAAGACTCCGATCAAGCTAAATATTCCACTTATGCAAGGTCTTATAGTCACAAATGCTTTGTCCAAGTTTTGTTTCAATTGGCCAATATTTGTGTCTGAAAGAGGGAAAATAAAGTCAAAAATGGAAAGTTTGTCGCACATAACTCGAGATCTAGACATGAAATTGCAATTGAACAAAAAAATTATCTGAAGCAAAGTTCTACAGTCACCAACATTTTGTAAAAAAGTTTTGCTATAATTGGTCAACATGTGTTGCTATTATGGCGAAGATAGAGTGAAAAAACGGTAGTTTTTGTCAATTTCAAAGGCACATAACTCTAGATGTGAGATTCAGATCAAGCTGAAAGATACATCCATGCAAGGTCTTGTCATGACCAATGTTTTATCAAGGTTTTGTCAAGATGTTTCAAAATTTGTAGATGTTATAGTGAACAAAAAGACAAAACACTTATTTTTTACACTCAGGAATTTCTGCTTCAATCAATCAAACAAATATGTAATATGGGGAGATCAGATACGGACAACATATCATTAAAGTTTCCATTGATGTGATAATTAGGTGAACACAATATTGTATGGGAAAACTAAAGAAGAACGTGTTAAATAAAAACGTAACTTTTATGACGTCATATACACTCGGCAAAACAGCTAACGCATCACTCAGATCTTTGTTAATATTTGTTTAACGAATATACAGAATACCTTCAAATTTGCACATTCTGACTACCACCATTTGATAAGAGATCTATAATATTTCATAGTAAATGTTACCGTATCTTGAAAAATATTGAACTTTTAATAAGGACACCCTTAATTCTAAAATTCATAAAGTCTGAAATTTGATTAAAAAGGAAAATTCACGCATAACTTTCAAACCTTTTGTATAGGCTAAAAGAGTTTCTGTTTATAAAAGTTACCATTCAAAAAACAAACCGACGGCTTTAACTTTTTATGGGCGCGTAATGTATTCCCATAGAGGCATTTTTACATCACTAGTGCCGTAGGTATCATTGATGGCGTCGACGGCGACGTAGGTTACGTAGACAAAAACATATCGGTCTATATCTTATGAACTGTATAAGATGCAGTCTTGATATTTCACACGTAGACAAGCCCTAGTAAGACCTTTCACCTGACACTATAAAATTTGACCTTGTGACCTTGACCTTGAAAAACTGACATTTTCTTTCAAAAAGGTGCGTCTATGCGAGCTACGTTGTCCCGGAACAGCCCTTGCTATGTTAGATAGAAAATTATTTTTTTCAGACTTTAATTTCACAATGAACTAGCTTTCAAAATCAATTCAAACAAAAATGATTGAAAAAGATCACAAGTCACACGAGCCGAAAAACTGTTTTGGCCCCCTTTCGTATGACACGGTCACATAAGACGGAAAACTTAGAAATAGTTTTATGAATGAGTGCAGAAACTTGTGGGATAAAGATTTGCCAAATTAAAAATCTAAATCTTTGACAATAAAAAAGTTATGCAATTTCAAAAAGTGATGCGTTAGCTCTTTTGCTGAGTATATAAAGTTCATTTTAAGGCCCACGGCTGTCCATCAAACATTTTTGGTGATGTCTACTTGTCCTTTTTACGAATCCATTTGATTTAAACCTCTTTCATTTACATCAAACAGAATTACACAACGCACCGTACTATAGTGTGTAACCACAGAATGTGGCAGAGCCATCGTATCGTTAGTCGTGATATCAATAAGTTACGGCATCCTACGTGCAGTGAAATGTCCGAGTTTGAAAAACCTAGCAAATGCGTTCCAAAAACTTGGTTCCTCACATTTTCAAGAAGACGGTACACACTGATAGAATTGAGAATATTTCGATACAACGTGTTTTTATAGTGTCCCTGTAGATAAACTTTATAAACATGTTGAAATTTAACTCGAGTTTCACGTGAATAAAATTTACACAGCGCCAACGTGTTTAACGCTTTGGCTATGGCGCCGTAAAATGATCCAACATTACTACCCCTAAATTTTTCTATTCACGTTTAAAAACTTGTGCGAGATTCATTACAATTATTTTTATTTCTTATAACATCTTATAACATCTTGATTTAAGGCTTTGAAAACTCTGCGTTTTTAAATGTACTAAGTATATGTCTGTGAAAGAATTAAAAAACGAATAATGCCAGACGAGAATAATCAGCAGGAAATGATTGCAAGTTCTCGATGACAAATAAATCCGTAACTTTACCTGATTTTCTTTGCAGTTTTATGGAACGAAAGTTTAGATCGATATAGCACACAAAGGCCGTTCTAAGCAGAAGGGGATTAACGTATTGAGCGGCTTATAATTGCTGCACGTAATGCCAGAAATAATTATGTTACAGAAATAACTTTTTTTAATAAATGTTAGAGTGTAAGTTTTAAGTCTGTATCTATGAGACCATTTCCGTTTATTTTACACTTTTTAAAATCAGCACTCATCGAGAATCAAGTCTATGGCTAGCGAGAATTAATAGAAGGTAGCTTTTCTGTTCAGAAAATAAATCGTTTGCTGCCGGTGGGATTCGGTTGTGTGACCCTTACACAGTAGCCTTTGCCACGGTCAAACACTAAAATCATTATCTAGATTTTTTGAAATACTTGCAAGTAACGGGAGAAATGGTTCAAACCATTTAAACCGACCCACGATTTTGATAAATGACGTCTCAATGATGTTTCCCTCTTTTTTCCATCTCCAAGTAGGCTATTGCTGTGGATCATTGTAAGACAATATTCACTTTTTTCTTTAGAACTCTTGTAAGCAATTTTTCATTTTCAACTTTGCATATTTCTATGCTACAATAGCCAGGTATATCTCCGTCACCCTATCCGTACTTTATCAAAATGCGTGTTGTCGTTTGCAGCTCCTCTGAATTCGATCAAGTCAACAAAATTCAAATTTGTCGTCTAAATTCAGTTAAATCTGAGGATGAAAAAGAAGAGCACTTTACCTCCATTGCATTTTATATTCTCTGGCCTGGAAATGCCGTGTGTGTGGAAGTGTATGGTGATATAGCCTCCCGTCCAAACACAAATCCATCGTCATTGTTATAGGACCTTCGGCATGTGTATCTGCAATGGCAAAATATCAAATCATTGTCAGAGAAACGTTGAATTAGATAAATGAGCAGGGGTCTGGCAATTCTTATAGCATTTGAGAATATCAGGGATCCAGATCAGCCTGTTCATACGGCCAGTCTGATCAAGATCATTGTTGTTCTCTAATGCATTCTTATCTGTAGCTACTACAAGTTAGCAGCTTGGATCCTTACTACACTGCATTTGACCACATCGTCACTTTTCAACAAAAACTCGTAACTGCAGCTTGATTTAATCTGCAGTTACGAGGTTTTTGTTGAAAAGCATCGACATACTGATCAAGAAACACAATGTACTCGAATGCCATTACAGCTCTTTTTCCCGGACCCGGTTCAAGTAAAGTTATGTATGTGGACAATGTCTTTCGTTCATCCATATTGACATATTGCATCGTAAATGTCTCATATTTCTGCAATAGAAACATATCAAATCGTCGACAGAGAAACGTTTCATAAATATTTGTGCCTAAAATATATATAAGTTTCTGTATACTGGTAGTGTCTTGAAATCATTCATCTATTGTCATTTGGCACCCTGGCGGTCTGGTATGTTTCTGCAATAGACAATTCTATCTGCCAAAATAAACAATACAATGTATTTATAAAACTACGTTTTCAATGAATAGAACCCTTAGTCCACTTCTTGTCATCTTATGCATCATACTTTTATAAATCTGAAAAATAAAAAGAAGAAACAAAGGAACATTTTGCATCGATAACATATTATAGAAAAAAATAAAAACGTACTATCGTTCGCCGAATCAAACATTCAATAGAGGTGTTATTGTGTTTGCTCGTGTCTGACAGACGTTCTGATCGCGACCTATACAAACTGACGATATATACTGTCCAATCTATATCCCCATCGACTATAGAATTTAAGTGACTTATTAACAGCTGATTGAAAAGGGTGCGTTTGCATTAAGACTACACGTGTATGCATGTGGCTTCCAAGAATCTGACATTTTTCATAAACGACAATAATTTTAATCTGTTCCAATCTTAAGACTACTTAAGACGACAAAAATAGATGTAGTTAAAGAGTGGATTTGTGCACAATACAGCACAAACAATATAGAGGCAAAAATATGAAATGCTCATTATAGGCGTTTTCTTCTTTTTATTATCCAAAGCTTTTCTACTAGAGATGCTAAAACCAGGTCTTGTTTGGGGAAATGTTAAAGTGCATTATTCAATTGTCTGGCTATATCTGGGTTACCATAACATAGACTACCACGACATTATTTTGTCTGACGATATGTCCAGCGCCTATAATTCTATCATCAATAAAACGATAACGCAATGAAAAAAAGACAATATTGCAACATAATCAGTATATTATTGACTGATAGGAGAAATTAATAATTAAAAGAATAAATGCGTGCTGCCATTAAAGGGGCACATGCTAGGTTTTTCAGGGATCAGTTAAACATGGGGACAGCCAAAAGAAAGGAATTCTACCGCTGATACCAAATTGTTCACTATCTATCCAGGCCCAGTTTGCCACAAATGTTACTATAAATGATGGGTCAGTTACTTAGATACAAATTTGATATAGAAGGACCAAATGAACTTCATTTGAAATTTCCTTGAACAGAAATAATCTAGGTATGCAGGTTGACAATTCCATGCAATATTTCTTGAATATATTTTTTACACTCGACAACCTAGCATGTGTCCCTTTAAGTGTTTTGTGTCTGCAAAATGCAATAGTTAGAACTTGCAAGCATGTTCCATAATGTCATAATTTGACAATATAAAGAGTCGGGAAAGGACCCATTTAAAAAGCTTTTGAGAATCCCATGAATCCCGATCAGCCTGTGCGTACAGCCTGATCAGGATACAT
Source organism: Fragum sueziense (assembly GCA_963680895.1). Taxonomy (NCBI): domain Eukaryota; kingdom Metazoa; phylum Mollusca; class Bivalvia; order Cardiida; family Cardiidae; genus Fragum; species Fragum sueziense. The sequence goes on from OY804595.1 coordinate 47,234,613, forward strand.
GTTGTTCTGTAGCCTACTTATTTTAAAATTGATTCTTGTGCTACGAGACCGGTCCTAGGCTCTCAGGTCCGTCTCTTTTTGGGTGTTTTCTCCTAATATTGAATAGAAGATTATTTACAACTAAAATGATTATGGAATGGTTTTATTTCATTTATTCGTCGCTGTCGAAATGATCTAGACTATCTACCATATCTTTTTATTTTTCTATTTTTTATTGAAATAAGATGTTCTTTTTGCCATTGTTCTGGCGATATTCAATTGCTTGTACATTTCTAATTGTTTGCGTCTACCATTGTAACAGACATCCTATAATTCTAACATCAATAAAACGATAAAATAACGGAACGAAAGAAGACAATGCCGTAATATGATATGTCTGCGAATGAATGGAAAGAGAAATTAATAATTGAAAGATAATCTGATAACTGATGTATCCCCATTCCTCTACCTTCCGAATCTTGTAGTAGCGCTCATTGAAACAATATGCCAAACAACCGTTGGTTTTCATGTTCATTATATAGAGAATATCGTCATTTTTCAGCGAACCCTCGTAACTGCAGCTTGCTGCAGTTACGAGGGTTTTGGTTGAAAAGCAAAGAAATTAGATGACAGAAAAGAAGGCAAGACTGATAATGAAACATCATTGGTACTGCAATAATGTACAGGGGTTCTTTGCGCTACATTGTAGGTAAGATAAAATAACATGCACTCTGTGATTAATTTCAGTTTGAACGAGTCTTATTTTTTCTAGTGAGATAAGGTTTAACTTTTTTTTATTTATTCATCCATAAATTTTATTCATTTTGAGAAATACCAATTTCCAATACAATGTGTTTTCGTTTTTTAATTGTTTTAAAAGCTTGACACTTTCTCGTTGGCAATTTGGAAATATGGTAACGAGGCTTTGCGCAACACAAATACATCTGGACGCCTCGTATCAAATGAAAGACACGACTCAAAGAAAATTAGATTAAAATCATATATGGTGCATTAATTCAATAAAATAAACGAACTTTTGATCGAGTCTTTTCACACGGAGATGTACTTAAATTCGAATTTAGAGTCCATTGAAATTGGCACGACTTTTAGATGAAATAAACATGAAAACAAAAATCGAATCGTTTTGGTCGGTGTATGAAAACACTGACTTTGAAGTATTTAACCCTTTCCCAAACAACGAAATTTAAGGCTGATTGAATTAAAAAAACTGCTACATACGACAAAATTGATGTTGAAAAAAACATTAAATATGTGTATAAAATAGCGTGGAAAATATTGAGACGAAAGGAGAAACTGCTGGTTATCAATGTTTTCCTAAGCCTTTTCTACGAGGGACGTCAAAACCAGGTCTTGTTTGGGAAAGGGTTAAATATTTAACCTTTTCCCAAACAACAAGTTTTAGAGTGTTATGACTCACGAAAAATGAATTGGCAGAGCAGACCATGCTAAAAGAATGAGATACTCTGCCAGATCATTTTTCGGGAGATATGAAATCGAAACGAGTTATTGATGACATAATAAAGTATTGTTATTTGATGCATAAATTATGTAAATTATAGTAGGGAAAGTGTTGAGAGAGAATAGCAATTAAGTTTGTGCTAAATATAAACTTGGTTAGCGGTAATGTTTTGGTAAACCGCCAGTTTTGTTATAAAATCTCGTGTCTACGGCTTGAATTCATATTGTTTTCCAAAGCCTTTATTTTGTGGGGCGTCAAAAGCCGTCAATATATGGGACTTAGTTCTACAGAAGGAAAAGGGATGGGCTATTATGGAAGAATATTATTGAGTTTATATGCGATTTAATAATTGACAATTTATCTTTAAAGAGTAGATAAAGAGATTCTTCATTTTATTATTGGAATGCCATTGTCGAGAGGTAAACTTGCTGTTGAAAACAATTATAGAACACTCCATTTGCAATAACCCTTACAAAACGAAATTCTGGTTTTGGCATCCCAAAAGGAAAATGTTTTCAACATAATTGAAACATAACCAATTTACTCTGTTGTATCCTAAAGACCATAACATTTACTTTTCCTTTACAGTTTTACAGATATTTTCTAGATTTAATCCATTACCAAACGATAAAATTTTGGGGTAGTCCAATTTCAAAGAAGTTACAGACGACATTTCAATGTGGTGAAATTTCGACATTTTATAGCTTTTTTGGGTTGAAAACATTGTGGGAAATGAAGAAATTGCTTGTCACAAGCAATTTCTTATTTCTTCATTTTCCACAATGTTTTCCAAAGCCATTACCTTGTGAGGAGTCAAAAGGAGTCACTGTGTGGTAATGGGTTAAGGAGATGAGACCAACATGGATCTTGATCAGCCCGCTTATAAACGCTGTCTGATCAAGATCTATATTGATCTCTCAGAGTTTGTAACCCTATATAAATATCATAAAGCACTATAAATCATGATAGTAGATAGTAGTGCATTTTAACGGAAAACTGGTTCTAGTACAAAAAAGAAAGAGTTTGAGTTTATTGGGGTTTTACGCCGTTTTCAACTGTCAGTGTCATATCGTGGCGGCCGGAGCACCTACCCATGGATGGATTCCTATTGTTTCTCAAACCAGTACTACCACAACACCCTTACCGAGCCTCCAGCTGCTCGCCCACTTAGGTTAACGATTTCAAACCCATTGGTGGGTGACAATTTTGTCAGAAAGGGTATTAGCCGCGGCGGCGTATCAAACCCGGGACCTCTCAAATGAAAGGCAGATGTGCTACCAACTGCGCTAAGGCCGCGGCCCAAAAAAGAAAGAAAGGAAAGAAATGTAGGACAAAAGACACCGTTCGGCTACGAGGAAAAAAGTTAAATAGAAAGAAAATGCAGAGAGATGCAAAAGAATGATTACCTATTTACTGATATCTAAGAAAAAAGGATATTCATGACATTTGAGACCAATACAGATCCTGATCAATCTACGCAGTCTGATCAACATTCATATTGTTCTCAAAGAGCTTCTTGTCCTTAGTAAATGTCATAACCCGTTACCAAACGGCAAAATTTTAGATTTGTCCAAATTCAAAGACGTTGAAGAAAACAATTTTAAGCAAATTGATTATGACTTGTTCTGGTCTTCATTTTACACAATGTTTTCAAAAGCTATTATCATGTAAGGAGTCAAAAAGGAGCCATTGTTTGGGAGTGGGTTGAAGCATCATAGTGCCTGATAGAAATGCAAATTAATGTATAACGCCGAACTATTCAATAGCTACCAAAAAGAAAAAAAGAAAGTATTATATGGAAACAAGAAACAGCTTGGATAGAAAGAAAGTGTGTAAAAAGGGGAAAGATAGAAAGAAAAAAGAAAAAGAAAACGAAAAGAAAATTCCTACCCCAACTTTATCCGCAAACAGACTCAATTATCGAAGCACTCGATTTTCTTGTAGACCGTAAAATCCCCGTCTCTTGTAACAGTTTTTATGACGTTATTGAACATGCTTTCATCAATACAAGTAACATTTTCAATATTGACTTCTAATTTCCTTTCCGACAGTTTTTATTCCGTTTCGATTCGTTCCGCTCGTCCATTGAACAGTTTTGCTACATTTCACTGACTTACGCACTTATAACAAATTAAAACACTTTTCTCAATTTCCTTTTCAAGATTTTATTTCAATTTTATTAACTTTGCTTAGCTATCAAACGATCTTGCTTGATTTTACTGACTTTTTTGTAGAAACATTTCTGTTATTGCTGTTTCTGTTGTTTCCTCCTTTTATTTAGCACACAGATTTATTAAACTTTAAAGTTACTTCTCATAGTTTTATTCCGTTTCCAGACATTAAATCCACGGAGCTTTTCAGTTTTTCCCAAAATTTCACCAATTTTTGTGGAAAAAATAATTATATTTTCAAATCTTAAAATACAGTTCATCAATTTGACAATCCGTGCCAGGACTGTATTTCACTGATTGATTTCTTTCGCCAAACGACAAAATCTGAACAGACTGCTCCAAAAATCAAAATAATTGCAAACGAAAACATAAACATACAGTTGGAAATTAAGCACCGAATAGTTCACGATAAATGACATGGCAGGGCATCTCTATGAAATAACTTTATTTGCTATGTCATGCAATTAACGTGAGTTATACCGATAAATGACCTGGCAGAGCATCTCTAGCTAGCACCTAGAGATGATTTGTCAGGTCATTTATCATGAGCTATACAGTAATACCTAAAGAAAGGTGAAAATATCGCGAGAAAAAGAAAATTGCCGATATGATTAGAAGACGAAGGGTTAATGACCAAACTGAATATATTGATCGGTTCATCTTGAAGTTTATTATTGATAAAGTAAACAAGTAAGCCTGTCTTAAATCGTGTTTATCTTTTATAAACAATGGGAGAAAAACAAACAATGGCGGGCATTGTTTAACGTGAAAGATGATCGCTATCAACTATCAAATAGAAACAAACGATACAGGGTTAATGTGTACCTGGCTCAGGTACAATGTTGAACATGTTAAGGTACTCCAACCTTAATGAGATTCACACCACGTCAGAAATCAGAATTATTCGGGCGAAGTCGTAAATATTCGGCGGTTGAAAGTTCCACCGCCGAATGTTTACGGCGTCGCCCAAATGTAATCTATAGGCTCGAATACGTAAAGAATGTTTATTATAGTATCCAAAGGAATCAAATAGAAACGAACGATACAGGGTTAGTGTGTACGTAGCTCAGGTACAATGCTGAACATGTTAAGGTAGTCCGTCCCTAATGAGATTCGCGCTACGACGTCGTCCGGAATAATTCAGGCGAACTTTTCACCACAGAATGTTTAACGACGTCGTCCGAATAGGTGCAGATATTGTAATGAATACTCCGACGTCGCATGAATCTCATTATACTAGATCTACCTTAACCCTTTCCCAAACAAGACCTGGTTTTGACGACCCTTACAGAATTGGCTTGTGAAAACATTGAGACAAAAGAAGAAACCACTGATAACCAGCAGTTTCTCCTTTTGTCTCAATATTTTCCTTGCTATAATGTACACAAAATCTATCTTAAACATGGTCCATTTGTCGTCTGCAGCAGCTTTTTTAAATGGAAATTTTGAACATTTGCTGTTTGGGAAAGGGTTAAAAACAGAACCAATCCATCTTTGGCTTGGAAGGCATGTACGTGAAACAAAAAGAAACGATACAGGGCCAGTGAGTAGATAGCCTAAGCAGGAGAACAAACGAAACCAAGTGTAAAACCGCATAAACAAAATGTCGCGAGTCTTTAATTTTTCATCCTCTGTTATTTACACGTGTTAATGGCCAGATTTCTGTCAAATGTAAATCATAGATAAATACATTTTCGTAAATTTCGTAATGGGCTATGTGACCAGAAATGGAACGAAATCTGTATGGTGGGAATAGACGATTTCAAGGGAGGTAATTTTCATTGCTCTAAAAGAGGATTTTTTTTTACTTTTGTTGTTTTTTTTTTTTCTTCATACAATTTAGAAACATTTTCACAAAAAAATGTTTAGAATATTCCCCGGAAATCTGATAAATTATTTCTGTTGTTACGGAAACAGGCGATATTGCATCTAACGGTACTTTAAAATGCTCGGACTTATGGACGTCACGGAATTAGTCGAAATATAACGATTATATACAGGAAGTGCATTACCCAAGTCTTACCTTAGACAAGTGCACAATTTCTTTTGCGTGTCAGTATATACGATTTAAATTTTCTTTCAAAGTTAAGCCAATAAAGCATTTTTGATACCAAAGATGGTAATTTTACGTTGTCAGATTTGTAGGTACACAAAGAAAAATATGCCATTATGTCGCCTTAAATATATGTCATTTGAAGACCAATGAAATTAAGCCGGGTTATACAAAAATGCCCTTGTGATAGTCGCTTTTCTTCAAAAATCTCGTAACTGCAGCTTATTTTAAGCTGCAGTTACGAGGTTTTAGATGAAAAGTGATGATGCATTTGATACCAATTGACGTTGATCCAGATCAGCCGGTGAACACATACTGTCTGATCAGGTTCCATGCTGATCATTTACATGTCCTTAACCAATTACAAGACAACAAAATTTTAGACTTGTTCAAATTCAAAGATGCTGCAGATGACCATTTAAAATGAATGAAATTCTACATTTTTTCACATTTTTGTGTAGAAATTATTGTGGGAAATGAAGAAATTGCTTGTCACAAGCAATTTCTTCATTTTCCACAATGTTTTTAAAAGCCATTATTTAGTGCGAAGTCAAAAAGAGTCGTTGTGTGGTAATGGGTTAGGAAATGAATAGATCTTTATCAGACAGTGCATGATTATGTGCAGCCTGATCTGTGTCCATATTTGTCTCGAATACCACGAGGGACCTTTTTTCGTAATAAACCTATACCGGCTTTTAAGCGACTTTTCATAATCATGACCCATATTGCTGCTTTTCAACAAAAACATCGTAACTACAGCTTTAAACAAGCTGTAGTTACGATGTTTTTTGTTGAAAAGCGACGATATGAAGATGCTACTTTTCTATGCTATTTCGAATGAGAAGTTTGTGTCTTTCGCTGTAACTCTTTCATGAAATTACATAACGTTACAAGTAGGATTACATAGGCCTATTCAATAGAGTTGTCCGCGACAAAATGAATGTGATTTATCTAATGTGATATGAAATATGAAATATTAGGATAATGATTGTTATTCGGAAATGTTTGCAAATGCTTTTTCAACTATAACAAGGGTCTGTGTTGGAAAGGATTACATGCCCGTAGGAATAGGAGGATACCCCCCCCCCCCATTTGACAAAAAATGCCAAATGTTCCTTCTTTTACACCGGAATTTTACGGAAAATCCAATTTAGCCCCTCCAATGATTAGACACTGGCCCGGACAGAAGCTTGGGTTCCCCAATATATTATATTATTATATAGGAAGTGGCATATTTTCGTATGTTATTATAGCATTGAATATTTTAGAGACATGAAGAAAAGGCTGATGTTCAGCATTTTGTTCCAAATCATCTGACCAATAAGCTTGTTTCCACTAGGACCCCACACAAACACACAACAGCCACCGGAAGTCGTCCTTTGTCGTCCAATTATGGCCAGTCACCGTTCGTTGCACTTGCACGTGGGATGCTTTGCTCGGAATTGGGTCAGAGCATCGATTTGGCATAAAGAAACCGGCTGATGTGTTGCTATTTGTAATATCAAATTGGAACCGTGTCTGTGTGTATTCAATGTTAATTTCCCTTAAAGCCATCGTTTGCCACTGGAAGCGGCTCATAGGTACGGACTAAAACGATAATTGAATGGGGTCATTTTTTTTTTTTTTTTTTTTTTTTTTTTTTTTTTTTTTCAATTTTCAATGAAGTACTGAAATCAACTTTTCTATTGGAATGTTCATTTATCTCACAGAAACAAAGAGAGAGGGAGGATCTGCAGTAGACGCAATTTCATCAGCTCTCAGTTCACCTTTTCTAACCCTGTCTCACCCAATAAATCTTTTGACGCCCTTTGAAATAAAGGTTTGGAAAAATGTTTGAAACAAAAGAAGAAAATGCTGATAACCAGCATTTTCTTCTTTTGTCTCAATTTTTAGGCTAAAATTTACACATATACTATATTTAGTAGTATCAATTCTGTCATCTGCAGCTGCCTTTCAAATGGAGGAGTCTAAAATGCAGTTACAGATGCAGATAGGGAGAAAAGGGCATAGAATGCTTATGTCATACATCCTCGATATTTTGTACGATTGGTTGCAAAACTACAGATAAGAGGGGATGATCGCTTTTCAAAATGAAATATTTCATTTATTTATCGTTTATCGCTACTACGATGTGGGTACTCATTGGTATTGTTTCAGCATAGAGTTTGGATTTAAAGTAACGGATCGCTGCTTTTCAACAAAAACCTCGTAACTGAAGCTTGAAACAAGCTGCAGTTACGAGGATTTTGTTGAAAAGTGACAACATTCAGAATTGTTTCACCACCAGTTATCTGTTGCTCTGGGTGGCATCTTTTTTTATGACCCCGTATCGAAAGATCGGGAGCATATTGTTTTGCTCGTGTCCGTCTGTCTGTCCGTCCGTGTGTCTGTCCGTATGCCCGTCTGTCTGTCTGTCCGTCCGTCCGAAAACTTAACCAAACTTAACCTTTGCCTTTTCTCCAAAAGTATTTGACATACAAAGCTCAAATTTGGTATGCAACTTCCTTTCAATGATATCTATCTGTTCCATGCAATTTGACCTTCCTAAAGGTCATCCGTTAACCCTTATCAACCCTTTACTCTACGAAAACTTAACATTTTAGAAAAATGGCAATTTCGGGGGCATTTGTGTTTCACAAACACATCTTGTTTTACTTCCGTTTCCATCTTTGATTACAAAGTAGTTTGTGATTTGTCGATAGAGATAGTGCTAAGTGCTTTGTCACCAGGAAGGCGCTTGTCTCAAGTCTTTTATTAATTTCATTATAATTTACGATTGTTATCGCAAATATGAAACACGAAGGATTTTACCGAAAGTCATATCAAAAGTTACAAAATATATTTTATCAAAAGACAACGCGAAAAGAATGAAAAAAAAAACAAGATGTGTTTGTGAAACACTAATGCCCCTCCCCCGAAAAGTCCAATAAGTTTTCGGACAGACAGACGGATGAACGAACAGTTAGACAGACGGACACGAGTAAACACAATATGCCCCGATCTTTCGATAAAAATGCTGGTATTCAGCAAAATGCTGATCAATACATTGTATTCCGTATTTTCCTCTGTGTTTTTTCCCATGGCTTTAGCGAAAATAAGAAAATGTCGGTTTCAAAGGCGTTCTCCTTTAGCATTAGAGAAATAAGCATTGTTTGATTATTGGTCGCAGGTCGTATTTCACTATTGTGTTTATTAAATCCTACAAATCAATGCTATAAATTTCTCCACATCTCTTATACTATAATAAAACTGACAAAAACGACCAAGGTGGCATTCTAGAGATTTTCATTGTAATCTGAGATACACTGTAATGTTATTGCGAAAACATCTTCTGTGCAATTCATTCGCGTGATTCCCGTTCGTCCGGTATTTTCGTTATTTTTTCTAGTTTTTTTTGCAAAAAAAAACGTGGCTATTATATTAAATTGCTTTGAAATTGTCATAATATTTTGAAATTTTGAAATGGGGACCTGGGGCCCGTATTACTAACGATCGTACGTTTGATTTTTCCATAATTACTTGTAACAACAGCCCTGATTGGCTCAGTCGGATTTCTCGTGCAATCAGATGTCTTGTTACACAGTTTACACAAAAACTTGATCGTAAGATGTTTAGTAATACGGGGCCCTGGTTTTGACGTCTTTAATAAAGAGGCATGGGAAAACATTGAGGCAAAAGAAGAAAGTGCTGATAACCAGCACTTTCTCCTTTTGTCTCAACATTTTCTGTGTTGCAATGTAGGCCTACGTAAACCCTATCTTTATTGATATTCATTTTGTTGTCTGTAGACGCTTTCAAATTGGAACAGTCCAAATTTTGGCTGTTTAGTAAAGGGTTAATAATGTCAGACCAGGATCGGTGCCAGCGAGTCAGAGTTACAGATAATTCGATGTATTAGAAGAATAATGTCGTAAGTGGTACTTACGACCTTTTATGATGCATACATTTTTGGAAAGGGCATTTCAAGCTCTACATAATGGTGAAAATTTCATAGACATTTGAACTTGTCATGCCTACCAATTTGGCTATAGAAAAAGGTCGTTTATTCCAATTTCCTTTTGAAATAAAACTTTTTTTTCTCACTTCTTTTTTTTTTCAGTTTTCTCAAAACTATGTTTTTCACTTACGCCCTTCTTCTTCTAAGGCATCGAATTATGAGAGGGTGTATGCCTTTCGAAATGCAATATTTCAAATAATTCTTCAGCAAATCCTAAGTTGTGGGCATTCATTCTTTAAATCGTCTCATCGATACGAATCAAAAATGAGAAGATTCGAAACAAATGAGAACCAACAATATGGAGTTTGAATTTGAAAAGTTTTTTATCCTCTCTTATAATTATGTTGCTCTGGCTACCCTTTTGGGTCGTTGGTGGCCTTACGTAAATAAGAGATAGATGCTTAGAGAGCAACATGGATCCTGATCAGAGTGTGTGCGTTCGTTCGAGTTGATCCATCTTCGCAAGCCAACTATTCTGCAACTACCTCCACTGGTGGTGAACTGAATCAAATTTCGCTACAACAAGGTATAGATATTTTGCGTTTAAATGTGAGTTTATATAGATTTTTTTTTTCTAATGACAATTAAAAGAACTTGTTTTAAAAACAGACCGGGTTTACCGTTTTGTATTGACAAACTATCGGTGTTGTTATAAAATCTCGTAACTACGGCTTCGATGAAGCCGTAGTTACGATATTTAATAACAACACCGACGGAATAAATGGATCGCGAAAAAACGTCCCTCGCTTTGGCCGAATTCACCACCAGTGACCTCCACTCTGTCCCCTCTCTTGTTCGTAACGAACTAACTTATGTGGGCGAGCAGCTGGAGGCTTGGTAAGGATGATGTGGTAGTTCTGTTATGAGGAGCGACAGGAATCCATTGTTAGGTGTTCCAGTCGTCGAGACATCGTCAGTGGGGATTCAAAACCTCGTAACTACAGCTTGAAAAAGCTGGAGTTACGAGGTTTTGACTCCCCACCGACGATATGAATGACAAACCGATAAGCCCAATCAACCCTTAAGAACAAAGTGGAGGTACAGTCCTTTAATTGCAAAAATTAGATAGATCAAGAATCTTGGTCACATACCTACTTTGTTACTTGGTATTAAAGACCAATCCTAGACGTTCAAGAGCCTCTCTGGTCTTTTTGACAATCGATGCCCTCTGTTGCCCTCTTTTTGTCCGAAACGTGCATCCATAGTGTTGTTACAATGTCACGAATTCCTTCCATATAATTTCCACTTCATTTATCCATCCAGTTCTTTAAGGCACAACATGTATTCTCCAGAAATATTGCATAATGCGTAATAGAGGTTAGTTGGCTCACAAATAAGCTAAATGATAGACTTATACCAGATGCTGCTTTGTTCTTACAATGTCACGGAATCCATCTTTCTATATTTCACTTCATTTATCATTGCGATTCCAACATCCGTGTTTTAAAGATTTTTGATTGCACTTATATTCCACCACTCTAAAGTCATCCATTGACCATGAAATTTAGAATTAAAGGGCGAAAGGGTATAAAAAAAAAGAAAAGTCTGTGGGAGATCAAAACATCGTAACTCCAGCTTTTTCAAGCTGGAGTTACGAGGTTTTGGCCTCCCACTAACGAAATACACTCGTCCATCTATAATTAATCCATTATTATTCAGAAAGACAGATTATCTATTTACCTTTTGAGATTTAGGATTATGGATATCGGCTCTCCAAGTCAAATATCCGCAAAAAGTATAGGCACTTCACTATCTATGGGATTATATAAAGTACTTGTCAAGTTGTTTAAAACCCTTTCTTAAACAAGACCTGCTTTGGTCACCCTTGTAGTAACAGTTTGAGAAAACGCGAAAAGAAAAGAAGAAACTGCTTATAATCAGCAATGTTTCCCTCTTAATATTTTCTATAATATATCATACATATTTCCATCTTTTGAAATCATTTCTGTCGTTTGCAACTTCTCTTAAATCGAAACAGTCTCATATTTTGTCGTTTAGAAAGGGCTAAACACTTTCCAAAGACCCTCTTTCAAACAAACAAAAAACGCTCCCATACATAAATCGACATTTGTCTAAATTGAAAGAATTTATAAGTCTCTGCGAACAGTTAATGCTATTTCGTGTAGAATATATCCATGTCATTGTATGTAGAAAACCTTGAAGTAAATGGAGAGAAAAAAACAGATCGTCAACAGTTTCTTCTTTTATCATGAGGTTTTCTAAACCCATATCTATTAAGTTATTCTCGGTTTGTAAATGTATTAACCCTCCCCTCCCCTCTTCCCACGATGCTATTCTACTGGTTGGAAATTATTCCGTATATGGAAAAGCATTCGTCCTGTAATTCTTTCCCACACAAGACCTGGTTTTGACGTCCCTTTTAATAAAGGTCTGCGGAAATATTGGAGCAAAAGAAGAAAATGCTGATAATCATCATTTTCTCCTTTTGTCTCAATATTTTCTGTGCTATAATTTACTATATGATATACATAATTATTTCATATAAATTTAAACTAATTCTGTCCTCTGAAGCAGTTTTAATGTTGGAACAGTCCAAAATTTCGCCGTTTGGTTAGGGTTAAAGGCAAACGTTTTTTGGACTTGGTGTGAAATAAAGCTCTTGCGTATTAACTTGTTTTAAGAATCATTTCCATATTGCCTTCATGTACTCTGTTCCTTCCAAATGGTAGAAAATTGGACTCGTCTAAGTTTAATCCAGTTGCAGATGACTTTTTCCAAAACCAATTTTCGTAGGAACGTCAAAAGAGGACTAGCTGTGGTAAAGGTAAACATTTTGTCTCTTTTCCCTCTATGTTCTCTGTTCGGTTCCATACAATATAATTTTTATTTCTCATGACAACGTCTTCATCAATTGTACAGAGTGTCCCAAAAAAACGGAACCCATTTTTGAAAGTACATTTCTCATGTATCAAACAATATTTCTCCACCAAATTTACATATGCAATAGCAACGATAATTTTCTATTAGCTGTCAAAATTTGGTTGAAAAATAATGATTAGTTTTGAAAATATTGACATTAAAATGAATATACCCGGAAAACCATTTTAACACGATATCGATCTTATCGTTTTGCAGCGCGCGCCTACACTCATTGAATAAATTGGCGCTATACAATTGGTTAATATATTCAATACAATACAAAAATGATTTTGAAACATTGTATTCACAATAGTGCATTTCATTTCATCTTTTTTGCTAATAAATAAACTGTTAATGCTGCAAGCTACGATGTAACTAAACTGAATACAAACAAAATATCCAAGTGCATCACATACTCATGAATTATAATCATAGGCACTTATTTTATTTCTGACCAACATGCCGGTCACCGCTCAATTTAAAGTATTACGGGTTTCAATTAACCTGACATTGACCTTTATGCAAAACACATATAACACAAAATTCACCAAAAAGAATTAAATCATAGTCCACAGAAATGTATACTATGCAAGAAATTTAAGGCTGGACTAATTTTAGGAAGCATACCAAGCTTGTAATTTATGAAAATAAAAGTTAAAACTGCGCCATGTGAAATGAATCACATGATAATTTGAAATCAACTCAAACAACCACCCTATGGACTCAATTTGAACGTACAGAACGTGTACATATTGAATTTTGAGAAAATCGGTACATACGAGGGGTGATCCAGAATTAGCGGTACTGGCTTTATAACTTCAATATGAATCCATCTAAGTCAGTCAAATTTTAACAGCATAAAATGTAATTTATCAGTGATCAATCGACCAAATATCATCAAATTCGGACATAAAACAGAAAAGTTACAATAAAAATAGTTTTGTACATAACGGAAAGGCGGGGAAGGTAGACAACGAACGTCACGACGTCGCAAGTTCGCAACGTTAAAATAATGACGTTATTCCTCCACACAGTCACCTAGAGTTGCAATACATTTACTGTGACGTTCAATTCACCCACTATACATGCCCCTATATCATTGCTAGTCGATGGTAGAAAACGTCCACTAAATTGCTGGAACTAATTCACCAAAAGACCTTGAAACTGTGACATTTCATTTATGATTCCATACAGGGAAATACCCGTAATCCCACTGAAGCTTAAACTGATGAGAAGGAACGATTTTAAAATAGCTTTCTTGGATTGGAGATGAAACAGGTGACGTCTGTTGTTGTGATTTTTAAGTGTTTCTAAGTCATACAAGTGCATCTAAATTGTTTTAGGATATTATCAAGGAATTTGCTTCTAAACGAAATCTTTGCTCCAGAATTTCTTCAATGCCCGAACACGTTTTCCTATTATCATTTGTACTAGGTAGATAATGGAATCCACTACCAACTGAGCCTATTCATGTTTAAATGATCTGTCAGTATTCAAAACTCACTACCATAACTCTATTCCGTCTTGTAACAAATGTAGATGGTGAAGCGGCGATCTAAAACGTTGACGGCCGTAATAGCTTTAGTTGACGTCGCGTTCAGATGCGCTTCTGGCTACTTCCCACTTTCTTTTCCTGCAGCAATATTCTTCCCTTATTGAACCTTTGGTACCAAACGATTGTGACATCTCTAAATAAAGAATGTTTTATGAGATTTTGTACATTATTTTGTACGTATCGAATGAGGAATATCCATGTTCTACGCAAAACTTAAAAACCGTGCACGTTCGAATACTCTGACAACGTCATAGTTGACTTTTATCACCAAAGCAAACTGGTCCATAGTTTTCCCCATTCAATCAGAAATACCGTTCAAATTTTGGTCATAGAATAGTATTAAGTTATTTTTGATGTTCACAACGTCTCTGTAAAATTTGTTCGTTAGAAAGGGTTGAAAAAACACAATATTAAAAAGCTAAGAAATTTTACCCCTGCCCCGCCTAACCTTACCTTGGTTGATATGGACACCTTTTCAACATAGACGCAATTGAAAGACAGTGCCAATATATTCGTATCATGTCAAATATGAACAGTACTTGTATCATGCCAAATTGCATCAAGAAAAACATAAAAATATTAATTTTAGAGCATCAGTACCGCTAATTCTGGATTACCCCTCGTACATGTACAACGGTACAGAATTCATTAACTGACCGTTAGTGCGCTTTCACGCACAAACAAGACGCAAAAATCAATATCATGTCAGATCGGTTTTTTAGTGTCATTATTAATTTGCTTATAACTTTTGAACCGATGCATATATTTAAGTGAAATTTGGAACGCAAATGCAGAAATAATGTATCTTCAGTACTGCAAATTCAAAAATTATACTTTTTGCTTACGCTTTGAAATATTTGACTTTGAATTAGAGTTCCGTTTTTTTGGGACACTCTGTATTTGACAGGTAAAAACTAGTTTGTTTGGAAAATAAACACTAATTCCTTTAACAGATGACAACTTAGGGGAGACCGGGGCTATTTCGTCCCCCTAATTTCGATTGCTCATATTTTGAATTATATGAAAGTTATTTGGGCGTGATGTATATATTCAAGTTCGACAGGCGAAAGCCTTTCAAACTGCGTCTGTCCTTTTTATATTTTTCTTTTCAATAAAGAGAATTTCAAATTTTAGAGTTTTGATCGTGGTGGCCGAACTTGCCCCATACATGGGGCAAGTTCGGCCCACCCTTGGGGCAAGGTATGCACAGACCTATAAATCCTGATATTTGATTTTTAGACTGTTTAAATTTAAAGGAATCTGTATACGACTTCCAAATGAAGGTATAAATTGAAAAAGCATTGTTATAACAGTCAAAGCATCGTGAGTAAGGGGACATTCGGGATAACAAGTAGAGGCTGGGGCAAGTTCGGCCTGTGATTTTGAATTTGTCCATTTTTTACATTTCTGTTAGAGCTAGGTCTGAACAATTGATATATTCGGAGTCGTCAAGAAATGGCAATTCTAACAGCGATTATTCTTTTTGTTCATGGGCAAGTTTGATGGTGGCCGAACTTGCCCCAACCCCAAAGGCCGAACTAGTCCCAGACAGACCTGGCGTCAACATCACGCCATATCTTCTTTTAGATAACATGAACACTTCATCTTTAGTTTTAATATGAAAGAGGACTTAAAATTGTCTTCATAAATATACAAAAATGAAATCTGAATCCTGGCGCATATTACTATAAATTGAAACTTACATAAATGTGGAAAAATACTGAAAGTGTCTAAAAATCAGAATCGTGTTCTAAATTCTTTGTTTTTGTATTAACACTGTTGTCGAACGATCACGTATAGCCTCTGATTGGTCATGCAGATCCCGGTGAGGAAATGATAAGTCAGAGTTTCAAAATGACGATATAGGTCACACGGGTGTGTACACACCACGAAAACAGTTGCATATAAAGTAAATGAGGTATGTTGATTATGTTTATCTTACAAAATTAGATATCCGAATGTTATGTCTAACTAGCTATTGCTTTAGTTTTGGCATACATGTACCTGTTTGTGAAAAAATTGTTTTCAAAGGGTTGCTCACGGAAAGGTATTATGCATAGCGATCAATCACCCAGAAAATGTTGTCTGTATTTAGCCATATTTGACAAATGAGTCCCATTCGTATGTACATATCAACAAGGAAACGTTGCTTGTACTAAATTGAATCCTAATTTTCGTGGATTAATCATAGCTTGTCAAAACAATCGACTTTCATGACCCTCGACCCATTTGGCTGGCCCCGGAATGGTAACTGCCTGACGGCGGATTGGTTTCAGGTAAAATTCGGATTGGAAAGAGTGATTTTTGATCAAGGGAACGGATTGGTTTCATCCTTAGCTTTTTTTCTAAATCATTCTAGAAGACAGTAAAGCTGTAAAATAATTAAGTTTGATATATATGATTTTCCAGATAAGAATTACTTTTAATTTTCTTTTTTAGGTTTCTACCAATAGGCATAAAGATGGACTTTAATTACCACTACTGTGCGTTTGGGACCATTTATTTTTCAACGTGCATCAGTAACATCAGTCAGCACCACAGCAGAGAAAAAATTAAAGCTCCAGAGACGAGAACTAAGAACTGATAATGGAATATTATATAGAACAATGAATTTCTCCACCATTCCCGATGCATTGTTTCAGATGAATAAAGACATAAAAACAGTTGATCTTGGGGATAAACTTGGATTTGAAATCATTGATTCTGATATGACCATGCCACCAAACAAATGCAGGCCTAACATTAACTTTATCCCCTGGTACTTCTAGCGAAGATATTGAAGCAATGGAAGAACTCAACGAACACATACGCGCTGAAATGACGTGTCTAAGAAATGCTGGACACTTGGAAATTTGGGTGGCGCTTCATATGATCTTGTCCACGAAGCAGTTTCCGTTGAACAATAGTGCATTTTCGTTATTTTTGAACGTCTGCACATTGTTTTCCACACCAAAATAGCCATGGTGTCAATTAGATATAGTTCTGTAGTAAAATGATTTTTGCATATTGGATCTATGATGATTCGATGATTTCCCATTTAAATATTAAGCCTTTTCCAAACAACAAATTGTAGACCAGTCGTATTTGAAAGCTTCTGACGACGACCAAATGAATGTTTATCAATTTGACTTTTTTCTTCCAGTGTCTTAATTCTTTCCCAAACAAGACCTGCTTTCGACCAAAAGTGCATTTGGAAACGTTGAGAAAAAAAGAAAATACTGATAATCATCATTTACTCATTTGCCTCAATGTTTTTGTGCTACATAACACATAGATACTTTCTTTGTGAAATTCAAATTTGTTGTATGCAACAGCTTTCAATTTGGTTCACCCTTGAATATTATTGTTTGGGAAAGGGATGTTGTTTTTCCTGTGGCTTTTTTATACTGACATTTATAAAACAAAGTCTTATTATTGAAAGGGTTAAAGAGCTTTCCGCAGGACGAAAGATTTATTTTGTGGATAAGTCTTATTTACATTACCATCATGTAAGTCGGTGTAGTCCACCAAAATTAACCCTTAATTGTCGTGGGCGAAGTTCGTTTTGTCATTACTCAATACATATGCAGATGTCCCGGGTTAGTGATGGTGGACTTGACTAGTATAGTGTACCACAATCACACTTGGGCAACTTTATCTTGGTCGACAAAGTCTGATAGTGTACCGTCTGAGGAAAACGTTGTCGAGCGAGGTCATTACATATACCAATGCATAGGCTCAATTTTGTTGCGCTATACTAGAACGGCCCTTTTTAGACATGATCCGGGGCCGTTCTGTGGACGTAGAATTGGGTATTCAAACAATCACATAATTATCCACTAGCACTAAATTTAATTATTTCATAGAAAACCTTTGACACCCCCAGCCAAGTTGCGTAATAGTGTCTACAACAATTCGTGTTAAATATTGGGAGGAAAGAAGTAAAGTGTTCTCATTCCCTAATATTTTATCTTTTTATTACATGTATATTATTTCATGTATTCTACTGTCTATTGATGATTTTAATGGTATTATATGAAAAGTATTCTTCATATTTGGATCATTAGTCTTTCTGTAGATGTTTCCTGTTATAAGTAATACTCGGTGATTTTGATGTCCAAATTAAAGAAAGTGTTAACATTGGTTGAAATAAAGTAAATGATGGTTAACAGTTAGTTCTCCTTCACAAAATTTCACACTATCACCTTTTTCTGAAAAACTAATGAAGTCCCTGATCCAAACACGGTACATCGGCTGACATCACAACACAACAGGGGTATCTAATTAATTTCATTTACTCTTTACTGGCGCGAAAACAGGATTTCTGTGACGGGAGTTCGGATATATACAAATAGGGGGTTCGTCTCCTAGTATTACACAGAATTTGGAACTGTTACAGAATTTCTGCATGTAAAATGAAATAATCAGAATACAGGTTGGGTCGCCCCCACCCCTTCTGGACCCGCCACTGCTTTAAAGTGACATTTCAGAATTATTTTTACATAAATTTTACTTTTATTCTATCTGAAAGAGCGTATTTTCTTCTGAAAATTTCAAGCCAAAATATTGAACCGTTTACGAGAAATATATATTTTTGTGCTTAAATTAAACAAATTGTTGTGGACAACAGTTCAGATTTATATAGAATTTGTCATTTCTGTGTCAACTTTGAAGGCGTATTTTTCGCTTATAAATAACAACTTCAAAAAACTGATAGCATTTTTACACATAAGAATATACAATCTTTGCATCAAGACATACATTAAAAAAATGAAATAAATGTGAAATGTCACTTTAAGCTTTCCTCGCAACATTATTAAATCAGAACATAACAGACACTATAGCAAGTGAAAAACACGTTTTCCTTTAATTTCCTGAAAGGCTGATTTTGAAATATCTATTAAACAGCAACGTGAATTACTCGGCTAAACTTCAGCCATGGACCCAGTATTAATAAAAACTATAACTTATTCCTTTCCCAAACTTTCCCAAACAAGGTGGTCGATGACCGCTTAAATGTGACAGGAGTTTCGGATGACAATAAGTCGCCATAGCAAAGAACTTAGCAGAACATGAGGAAAAAAACTGGTTACAAGCATTTTCTTCGTTTCCTGCGATGTTCATTCTTTTTAAATAATAAAATTATACAACAACAAACTCTCGAAATAAAGATCAACCAACGGTACCAACGGTAGTCTGCTAAACCCTTCCCCTAACACCACATGAACTTGACGTCCATTCAACAACTATTTCGTGACAACATTGAGTCAAAAGTAGGGAGTGCTGATATCAGCATTTTCTTCTTTTGTCTCCATGTGTTCCATAATTTTATATCAATTACAAATCCAGTATCCATTTCGTCTCCTGAATAAATGCACAACATTGCACTGTAAACAAATGCATTCTTTCTTTTGTGCATCAGTATATTTTCTACTCTGACATCGATTATTCCGTCGTCTGCTACTCGTGTCTGTAAGATTTCACTGTTGGGGAAGGGTTAGGCCTACATAAAAACGTTAGCGTTAAAGCTACTGGTCAATTTGCAAAAATAAAAAAAGTGAACAACCGTTTAAAGTTGTTGTGCTGGTAACCTTCGACCGATTGAAATCGTTGTAGTGAATTAGGAATACGACAGAAATCGCTGAATTGAGCGAAAATTCTTTGTGAACCCTTTGTCGTTTATAGTCAAGTCACGGTAGAATGAGACATGTTTACAATTTTTACACATCTGCGTTAGAGCAGCGTTAAAAGAAAAATAGAATCAGTCATTCGTCTTTTTGATTTTTGATCAAGTGTTTGGATAAACAATATATCGGCTCTACATGTAGTGCAATTGTGGTTTTTTTTCCTTTAAATGGTTGCAACCCTTGTGATCTTGTAAAATGTATTGTCCAGAAAAACAGGAACCACACCCGTCTCATTGGGGTTGCTTCTTTTGCGCTGACAGACCACGGTCTTTTCTTATGTCGAAATAAATTTGGTTTAGATACTGGAGTGCCACCGAGCAGGAACTTTGATGTGTCTTTTCAAATTAAACAGATTGTCTGTGATTAACCCATAGATGGCAAATTCGTGTTCTCTTCTGTAGGTGGCGGCCCATGGAATGATTCATCTAATGGGTTGATGATTCAGCAAAATGATAAATACTATAATCCGGCAAATTCAGGACAAACAAAGATGCAGAGAAAGAAAATGATACATTTTTATTAAAACCAATCCGAACTCTTCTATGACTAATCCGCATCTCTTACTCAACCAATCCGTCGCTTAGCAATATTTAACTCAAAACCAAGCCGTGTTCAGATGTTTTCGTGTAGGTTTTGATTATGCAACATGTTCATGTGTAGAACCTCGTGGATGCACGATTTTTGTAAGAACATTTGTGAAAATGATTAAATATACCTAAATTCGATCGCTTATCTTGAAAGGATAAAAAATAACAGTTATTTTGATTGTTTTTCATCTTTGACTAGAGTCGGCTTATTTCGAATCAAATGAGCATGCATATTATGACAGACTGTGATACATACGGTGAACATTTATGCTCGGGGACTTCAAAATATTTATCGGAAAGAAGGCAATTAAACACAAGAAGAGCAGTTAGTCCTTAGGATAAAAACAAAGGGGTAAAGAAGATCAATTTTACCTCCTGTCACCTCCGATTATTCCTAGTTCCTCCATTTTGAAACTCTGACCATTCATTTCCCCACCGGGATCTGTATGACCAATCAGAGGCTATACGTGATCGTTCGACAACAGTGATTAAATTCGACCAAAAACCTTCTGCGAAAAGCTTTCGTCATGAGTGACATTAAAATCCGGGTCAGAGCTCTCTATCTCTGTCAACAGGCTCAAAAGAGCCACTAGCCGAACTTGCCCCGGGGCCGAAATAGCCCCGGTCTCTCCTACAGATACACTGGTGGGGAACTCGGCCAAAGCGAGGGACGTTTTTTCGCGAACAATGTATTCCGTCGGTGTTGCTATAAAATATCGTAACTACGGCTTTATCGAAGCCATAGTTACGATATTTTATAACAACACCGACAGTTTGACAATACAAAACGGTAAACCCGGTCTGTTTTTAGAACAAGTTCATTGAAAAAAATCTGTAAACTCGCATTTGAACGCAAAATTTATATACCTTGTTGTAGCGAAAATTGTTTTAGTTCACCAACTTAAAGATAAGAACCTATGCAGGAGGGGGTGGAACATGGTGGTCTTCTGCAATTTGTATTTTACGAAGCATGTTACGGGGGATACTGAGTGTCCCCTTTTCGTGATATTCTCTATCGATTGTCCGGAATGTATGTCCTTTTCCAAACAAGATTTGGTTTTCAAATTGTATAAAATGTATTCCTTTATCATTTTTTTGTGTGTGTCTGCAACAGGTTTAAATTTGTAGAGAAGTCTAAATTGGTGTTTTTGAGAGAGCGTTGACATACAGCAACGAGGACAAATTTTGTAAATGCCAATAAAGAAAAAAACACAAACTGCTAAAGTATATGCCTACGCCATTCAACGTTTTTGACACGCCAGTTTATTATGTACCCTACGACAAAGTGGGGAACCACGTGACATAACACCTTCAGAAAACCGACAATGCTGGTAATACTTGTCAAAGTTGAATTCTATTTGAAGCAGCGAAAATTGGACAATGTCATAAATTGGCTAAATGTGGAAGAACTTTCAAACATCAGCTGATAATGTTTTGGTTAGTCGTCAATCTGATTTTAAAAGATCCCTCGCATTAAAGCCGATCTCTCGAATTTATCACATTTTCTGTTTCAAATAGACTTCAGATCGGTCAACTATTTAACAGAAATGATTGAAAGATATCAAAAACGCTGCAGAACTATACGAGGTTTTCGTTGAAAAGCGACGAACAATGTTACATAATAATAATTATAATGCAACCTGATCAAATGACATACAACTTTAAGAAAACAAAAGCTTCGCGGATCCGAATCAGACTGTGTTTAAGTAGAAGCTGTTCTGGTTCAATATTTTTCTAGGACTATTCTTCCAAAATCTAGCTCAAATCTGTCAGTGACATGAACCGTCAATGAAGAATTTTATAATACAAGGGACATCACTCAATAAACACTTTTTTGTAAATTCTATATTGGTTGTCTCCCTTCTCTCTTTTATCGAGCTCTTTCGCTTCGCGAGCAAGCATTGTTTACTATATTTCTAGCTTGTTGAAGAAAAATAACCGGACGTAAATCTGGAAAAGGGGATCCCATGACATTTAATATCACCATGAATCAAGATCAGCTTCTACCTTAGTGGAGTCTGATCATAATATGCCCACGATGGATAGTCACGTGATACAATATTTTCAGAAAATCAATAATTTTGTAAATACTGGACCGATTTGAATTCGGTTTGAAGCAGAGAATGTGGGCTGTCGTCACGCATTAGATGGACGTGGTTGATTTTTGAAAAATCAACTGATAAAAAGTTATTTAATCAGTTGATTTTTCAAAAATCCAACACGTCCAGCTTATTCGTGGCATTTTCACGCCTCTGCTACAAACCAGATTCAAATTTGTCAATCATAAAAAAAAGATACTGAAGATTATCGGAAATTCTGAGTCACGTGATTATACACCGTGATGCCTAGGCCTACAGATCAAAATCCTTGCCGATCTCAGGTAATCAAAAAGCTATTAGAGAACAGCAGGAATATTGATCAGATTGTGTGCATTCACTGGCTGATCTTGATCCGTCTTGTTTACACATGTCATGCAGGTTTCTTTTTCTATGTCGTCGCTTTTCAACACAAAATCGTAACTGCAGCTTGTTTTAAGCGGCAGATACGAGGTTTTTGTTCAAAAGCAGCAATATTATGGTTCTATAACACGTACTGTCTGATAATAGCCCAATTCTATCCTCGGACACCCCGTGGTCTTTAGCTCGCTATACGTGACGTCATGTAGCGTAGCAGATCCCGGGGTATCCGAGAATGGGCCAATCTGGAACGCCAAGCAAAGTATTAGTTGAACAATTCGACAATACAGTCTTTCACATGGTCTTCAATACTTGATTAATTAGTGTCACTGTTGGTGAACTCGGCCAAAGCGTGGGACGTTTTTTCGCGATCATTGTATTCCGTCGGTGTTGTTATAAAATATCGTAACTACGGCTTCGATAAAGCTTCGATAAAGCCGTAGTTACGAGATTTTATAACAACACCGACGGTTTGTCAATACATATCGGTATACCCGGTCTATTTTAGAAAAAAATCATTGTTATTAGAAAAAAATATCCAATCAGATCTTTAAACTCACATTTAAACGCAAAATATCTGTACCTTGTTGTAGCGAAAAACGTCCCTCGCTTTGGCCGAGTTCGCCACCAGTGAATCTGGAACGCCAAGCAAAGTATTGGTTGACCAATTCAATAATACAGTCTTTCATATGGTCTTCAATATTTGATTAATTGGTGTTTGACGCCGTTTTCAACTGATATGGTCATATCGCGGCGGCTGGAGCACCTAACAGCGGATGTCTGCTATCTCTCTCAATATTACCATCACAGTAGCCAAAATCGAGCCTCCAGTCGCTCTCTCCAAAAGATGATTCACACCCATTGGTGAGAGACAAATGACTTTTGTCAAATGTCGGATTGGATTTTGGCCGAGCCGGGGTTCGTACTCGCGACCCCTGGATTGACAGACTCCGACGTTACCGAGTGAGTTATCGGGGTTCGGTTACGACCTTCAAGGTCCCAGACAGATATTATCCATCTAGCAAAAAGGGACAATCTTTTAACTCTTTCACAAACGACAAAATTTTAGAGTGATCTACTTCAAACACTACCACAATGACAAAATGGATGTCATTAAGGATAGGATTCGTGTAAAATATGGTATAGAAAATATTGAGACAAAAGGAGAAACTGCTGGTTATCAGCAGTTTCTTCTTTTGTTTTTATGTTTTCC
This sequence comes from Fragum sueziense, assembly GCA_963680895.1. NCBI lineage: Eukaryota > Metazoa > Mollusca > Bivalvia > Cardiida > Cardiidae > Fragum > Fragum sueziense. The sequence continues at coordinate 47,258,650 of OY804595.1, forward strand.
CAAGCCTTTTCTATCAAGGACGTCAAAACCAGGTCTTGTTTTGGAAAGGGTTAAGTCTCCTGCGAAAAGAATCGACTCTAGTCAGACTAAGATCGAAAATTTTCACTCAAATGAGAATTTTCTGACACAGGGATAATTCGCTGTTACGATATTGGCCATTTTAGTAATACAATATATCATCGACCTCAGTTGGATCCTGATAAGCCTAAGCTTTTTACCTCGATTCAACCCATTACCACACAGTGACACTTTTTGACTCCCCTTAAGTAAAGAGCTTGGGAAAACATTAAGGAAAATGAAGAAATTGCTTGTGACAAGCAATTTCTCCATTTTCCGCAATATTTTCTACCCCAAAAGACAAAAATTTGTTTGATTCGATTGGCTTAAAATTGTCGTCTGCATCATCTTTGAATTCGGGCCTGTCCAAACTTTTGCCCTTCAGTAATGGGTTAAGACGTTATTCGAACAAGTCTATTGCTGATTCCATTAGACATGGGAATGACCAGTCCATTATGAGAATCGTGTTCATATTTGCAAGTAGCTTAACATACACCACAAAAACACTTTATCATAGAATGTACTATTCAAGGGACGGATAGAACGGGCATTACATGGTAAATTTTCTTGTTAAGTCAACTTTCGTGTCTATAAGAGAAAGATTTTGAAAACATTGAGGCAGAAGAAAACAATGATGATAGTCAGCATTTCCCCTTTTGCCTAAATATTTTCTGAACTATATTGTGCACAATTCTAAACTTTAATAACATTTTGTCGTTTGCATCAGCTTTTGAAATGGACCACTTTAAAAATTGTCGTATTGAAAATGGTTAAACTTTCACAGAAAGTTTCTTATCATATGAATATGCGCATATGTTTTGCGGTTTGGTGATACTATGCTGCATCAAAGAAAAGGGGGCTTCAATATATTGTCAATTGTTAACACATTCCTCCATTTATGGTTGAATTTGCGTAGACCTTCGACAGAGAGTACCTAATTATGCAGCTTTTTTGTATGAAGTCGTGTTTTGGTGATGTTTTGGTTCGCTTTCATTTAGCCTAATCCATTGCCACACAGTGACTCTTTTTGACACCCACGGGAAAGTGGCTTCGGAAAACAAGGTGGAAAATGAAGAAATTGTTTGTGACAAGCATTTTCTTCATTTCCCACAATATTTTCTATATAAAAAGACGAAAACATGTAAAATTGCAATCATTTCAAATTAAATTTGGACCAGTCTTTAAATTTTGCTGTTTAAAATGTTTTGTTAACCCATTACCAATCAGCAAATTTTAGACTGGTCCAAATTCAAAGATGTTGCAGACGACAATTTCAAGTGAATGAAATTTAACATTTTTGGTCTTTTTACGTAGAAAACATTGTGGGAAATGAAGAAATTGCTTGTCACAAGCAATTTCTTCATTTTCCACAATGTTTTCCAAAGTCGTTATCTAAAAGGGTGTCAAAAAGAGTCACTGTATGGTAATGGGTTAATACAACTCCACCTACATTTCCAGGTGGATTTGCATGAAGATTGCACAGAATGTTCCCAATTATGTGACCGTGCAATATTGCCACATTCTGGGGTGGGGGTTATATTGTGTCAAATATGCCCTCTAACAATACTTTCAGTACTTTTATTTGAAGTTGTTGCTTATAAGTGAAAAATACGCCTTTAAAGTTTAGACAGATTTGACAAATTCCTAGACTGATGTCAGTCTGTTAAGAATGACATCATTTGTATTAAGAAATATAGAAATAAGGTACATAGAAAATTATTGCTCTGTGTTGTTCTTAACAATTTCTCAATACAAATGATGTTATTTTTAACAGATTGACATCAGTCTAACAAATTCCATGTAAATCAGAACTTTTGTCCACATCAGTTTTATTTTAGCACAAAAATTACCATTTATATACTTCTCGGAAATGGTTCAATGGTTCAATATTTTGAATTGAAATTTTCAGGATATTCATAAGAAAATTTGCTCTTTCAAATAAATATTAAAGCAAAAATCATGCAAAAAATATATGTGAAATGTCACTGCTAGTGTAGAACGAACGAATTAGATATTTAGAATGAGAAGTAAAGTACAGCTCTTTCCAGTCAATAGATGATTACAGAGATCTAATCTTTACAAACCGATAAGAGGAGTCCATTTTTGTATAGAAATACTTCGTTAAACACACTGTGATGTAACACCTCTATTTGTTTTACATTATCATGATATCGCAATGTTTCATGTTTGTTTACCCTGGCTTTTTAACATCGGGATATCTATCAAAAAGTTTTGGGTCTGGCATGATAAATGGGTCCCCTTTTTTGTCAACCCATTTCCAACATAGTAACGTTTTTGGGCGCCCAACAGGAAAATGGCTTAAGAAAACATTGTGGAATAATTCAACAAAAATACAACAAACAAAACCGAAAAAATGTAAAATTTCATTCACTTGAAATTATCGTCAGCAACATCTTTGAATTTGAAACAGTCGAAAATGTTGTCGTTTGGTAATGAAATTAAAAAACAACCTTTTTTCAAACATTGCTGGGTTTTAAAAAGCACCAAAGACGAGCAAATAGACCATATTTGAAACATAAATAGAAAAGGGGAAAACGCGGAAACCCAGTATTTCAAGTGTTTAGGCTATATTTGAATTTTTTTTTTTTTTTTTTTTTTTTTTCTTATATTATGTGACTTTAAATTCAGGCCCGTAGGAAGAAATTTTATATTGGGTGGGCTGAAGCCCATGTGTCTTAAAAGGGGGGGGGCTAAATTGGATTTTCCCTAAGTTTTCAGTGTAAGACAAGGACATCGGCAAAAGTATTTTTTTTAAAGGATCGGCCTAGAAGAAACCGTTTGGAAACATCATGTTCAGAAAATGTATTTTTGATAATTGTGATTATCTAAAGTATAAAAAAAGGAGCCGAAATATGGGCAAAGGTCCTTATAACATTTGGGACAAATATGTTTTTCAATTATTCCGTGCCTATAAGCAGCCCGATCACGATACACATGCGATGCTTATGTCTAACAGTTGTTCCTACAGGTCTCGAATGAGCTGTTTGAAGACAACGTAAGTTCTCACCAGACTGCGTGTATACGCAATCTGATCTGGAACACGCAGCATGATCTGGATCTATATATGTCTCAAGTAACATAATGAATGTCCCTTTTTCAGATACCGGCTAAAATACCTGTGTCTGTGTCTCTGTGTCTTATTTCTTTTCAACCTTTTTCAATTTTATTGGGCTACACTTGTATCGTTTTCTAATACAAAGATTATTTTTGTCGCCCTTCAACACAATGGGTTAGAAAAAAATGTAGAAATGAAGAAATTGCTTGTCACAGGCAATTTCTTTATTTGCCACAATGTTTTCTTCCTTTAAATACCAAAGCATACATACAATTCTATTCACTTTACATTGTCGTCTGCAACATCTGTGAATTTGGACCAGTCTAAAAATTTGCTGTCTTGTGATGGGTATATTCTGATTTTTTTCGGGAGAAAGGGCGGAGCCTAGTAAACGGTTATTACATTGAAGATTGAGGAGAAATAGCGTTTTCAATTAGCGGTAAATCGTCGGTGTTATTGCAAATTATTGTAACTGCAGCTTGAATCAAGCTGTATTTACGAGGTTTTTTAATAACACGTTTTACAATCGCATATAGTCTTTCAATTTCGAAATGTTTTCATGCTCGTGCCGCACGTTTTTCCCTTATGTTAACCAAGGTATCGAGAAGTAAACTCGTCGAATAACCTTTTGGCTTAGCCACACCCTTTTCAGGTGAATAAAAACGCAATATAGATACCGTTGAATAATGCAGACACTTTGTGGGTGGCGCAGCCTATTTGTAAACAAAGTTATCTTAAAGACAGATGGAAATAAAGAGTGGCATGACCACACTACGGATTAAAGGATTAATTTGTGGCGATTATCTGACCATTCATATGAAATCGATATTTTTTGTTTTCTCTCTAAGATGTCATTGGAAAAGAAATAAAGTCATTGAGCTTAGGAAGAGCACACAAGCCTCCTTTCAGGCCCTACACCGGTCCCCTACACGCAATACCCATTTTATCACGCTTTGAATCGGAACAACTTGGGGCGGATCTAGAGGGGGTCAGGGGATCCGGACCACCCCCCCCCCCCTCCACTTGGCATTGACCGAAAAATTAAATTTTGACTATATAACTTTGGTACATATTGTAACAATACTGTTACATATCGCTGCTTTTCAACGAAAACCTGGTAACTGCAGCTTAAAACAAGCTGAAGTTATGAGGTTTTCGTTGAAAAGCAACTATATTGAACTAATATTATCACATTTTTAGCCATTATTTGTGCTTGGATCCCCCTGGAAAAAAATCCTGGATCCGCCCTTCAGGGGTGTCATAATTCAATGGATAAGATTGAGTGGATTCATCACTTTCTCTCCCCCTCTTCCAAAGAAAAATGCATTTTCAGCCAGTGTTTAAGACCCCACCACTTGAAAAAAAAACTCCATCCCTCCAGATCCGATACCGGTTCCTATGGGCCTTTTCATACAGACATCAATGTGAATTTTGAACAGACAACCATCATTTTTCTAATTGCATACCATGTTAAACTATTATACAGCAAAACGTATAAACAGATATGACTGTATATGCTAATGACTAGTTGTAAGTTTCGAAAATGAGATAGGCCTATGATCTTGAGATTTGAATGACTTTTGATCAGGGCAAGGGTTAAAGTTTTCAAGTGCCCGTTGTTTGTTAAACAGTGCACATATCTCTGAAAGTTTGCACCTGAGCGCAATTCGAAACCACTCATTTGCAATTCAAAACTTTTCTCCCACGTTTAAACATTCTCACAAAACAACCTTCAGAACCTTGTCACTTTTCGTCACTTTTCAACGAAAACCTCGTAACTGCAGCTTAAATCAAGGTGCAGTTACGAGGTTTTCGTAGAAAGGCGACTTTGTAAAGCTTTGGAAAGCGTTGATGGTTAACAAGAAGACGATGAACATCAGAATGTTCTTCTTCTCTTTTATAGTTTTCTTTGCTTTGTCATGAATACTCCCTGATTTTGTTAACATTCGTTTTGTTGTCTGCAACATCTTTCAATTTGGTTCAGTCGGAATTCTTGTCGTCCGGGAAAAAGGTTAACCTTTCCCAAACGACAAATTTTGAGGATGATTCGAGTTGAAAGCTGCTGCTGACGACAAAAGCGATGTTGTTTAGATAAATTTTGTGTATAATACAGCATGGAAAATATTGAGACAAAAGGAGAAACTGCTGGTTATCAGCAGTTTCTTCTTTTGTCTCAATGATTTCCCTAGCCGTATCTATAGGGACGTCAAAATCAGGTCTTGTTTGGGAAAGTGTTAAATCAATAACCAAGCCCTTGACTTTATGCAGCTTACCTGCACCTTATTTGCATCTTCGAGCTTGCATTTATTTCCATATCAAATGTTCCATTGTAAACAATAAACAGTGATATTTTGTCAAACGATATAATATTTCTAGCAGGAGGAGTAAGAAATGCTGGTCAATAATATTGTTGCCATTCCCTGGATAGTTTTATAACTAAACCGCGAATTTTGCTGATCCTCATACATTTTCATTCGGAAATGTATAATTATTCATGTAGGCCTACATTTTCCCAGAGAGCCTCGTGTTTTCCAGAGGAAAGAAGGTGAGTTCATTGGTACATGAAAAATTCCTAAAACTTTTGATAAGCCCCTTTCTTACAAATTCAAGCCTACAATTTCACCAGCCCAAACCCCTCTGGATCCGCTCATGAATTATATACTTATTTTTTTCGTCTGTGCACCCTTTCAAGTTTGATGACAGATCAATTTAAAATTGTGTTGTTTTGGGAAAGCGCAATCAATTTGTCCAATGGGTCGGAATCCGGAAAATTGTACCTAAAGGCCCTAGACCAACATGGGTCCAGATCTGCCTTTACATAATTACAGACTCGTCAAATAGCTTCTTCGTGGCTAACGACAGCTGTCATTGTGCAGCGTGGATCCTGATCAGACCGTGCGTATGCACGGGCTGATCTGGATCCACGATGCTCTCAAAAAGCCATTGGGACCATCCTTCCAGATCCTGACTCAAATGTTATCGTGCTTACATTTTTGGAAGGTCAAATAACATTGCAAATCGACGATATTTCCATTCAAAACAAATCATTCATATTTGACACACCGGAAAAGGCCAAAAGTCACGCGACTTCGGCACTGGTCCATTACACTAAGTGGGGACACAGGCTGTTTTAATGTTTCCGACATTAAACACGGTGGAAAGCCCACGTGACTTTCGGGAAACGTTCACACCGAAAAATCGTCCGCTAGCGAACGCTTTGAAAAGTACTGTTGCTTGAATGTTTGAAGAAACCATATAATTCGATGCACAGTGAGTTAGAACCGTGAATGGTCCTCTCAAATTCACAAACAGTGCACTTTATCTCATCAAAATACAGAGAGTATAAGCTGAGAAACTGAAGAAAACATACCGTGGACGATTTTTCGGTGTGAACGTTTTCCAAAAGTCACATGGGGTAGCCACCATGTTTGAATTATACCAAAGAAATGGCACAAGAAAACAGTTTCAGATTCGGGATGTAGGCCTACTTTTTAATGGCGTAGAAGAGCGGGGTATCAACGCTGGTTTCGCTTTGGGAAACATTCGAGAATAAGAAGAAAATGCGGATGACCATCTTTTAACTTTTACAAATCATATCTTCAACTGAACATACAATTTGTCGTTTATAAATCTAGCAGCTTTCGCATTGGAACATATCATTTTTGCCGTTCGGTAAAGGGCTAACAATGCCTCTCGCAGGATACAATGGAACTCCAAAATCCAAAATTTGTTCCAAATCCCATGGTTTCTTCAAACATTCTTGAAAGCGAAAGTTTTTTTTCTGTGTGAACGCTTCCCACTTTCGTTTTGCACTTAAAAATAATTTGGCTCGAATGTTTGAAGAAACCACTGGGATTTGGAGCAGAGTGAGTTAGAGCCGGGAATAGCCCTCTCAAAGGCGCGTTCCGTGCTCTTTATCTCGTCAAAATTCGTAGCGTATAAGCTGAGAAATTAAACAAAACATACCTTGAAGCGGACGATTTTTTCGGTGTGAACGCTTCCCAAAAGTCACGTGGGTTACCCACCGTGGATCTAGATGTACTTCGAATGAAAAAATCTTCTGAAACAATAGGCCTACAATGCGATCCTTTTGCGGCCCCTGTCCCCAGTAAGGGACGTTGTAGAAAACATCCTTGGAGAAGGAGAAACATTTTTCAACGTCTCCGCCGTAAAAAAGGTCCTCAGCTTCTGAAAGAATTACAGATCTAGATCTAGTTAGATACACGGTGTATAATCACGTGACTCAGAATTTCCGATAATCTTCAATATCTTTTTCAATACCTGACCAAATTGAATTTGGCTTGAAGCAGAGAAGGTGGGAAAATGCCAGGAATAAGCTGGTCGTGTTGGATTTTTGAATAATCAACTGATGAAAAAGTTATTGAAGATAAACCAAAATTTTGGTTTATCTTCAATAACTTTTTTATCATTTGATTTTTCAAAATTCTACCACGTCCATCTAATGCGTGGCGTCTGTCTACATTCTCTGCTTCAAACCGAATTCAAATTGGTCCAGTAGATCTATTTACAAAATTATTGAAGATTTCTTCAGAATTGTATCACGTGATTTTACATCGTGTAGATAGGCCCCCCTATTTTGAAGTTTTAATCTTTATTTGAGTCTGTCAATGCCTGAAGCGGCTAATCATTTGTATGCAACAGCAGGAGCATTTTTTTTCTGGAATTTTACGCTAGGTAGATCTATTTGACAAACGTGACAAATATTTTCCCGCGGTTTAATGCAATACACTATTTAGCCCCGCCCACACGTGGAGTGTAGTAAATGTCACGTGACATCAATTAAGGTTCGTCTTGTACTACACGCCAATACAATGCAATACTGGCATGTCAAAGTAAGTGAATGGGTGTACCGAGTCAATCGAGCCGTGATCTATTTAAATTTTCTACCGTTATGTGCATTAATCAACGTTTCAAAACATGGATGTAAATTCGTGGATTTAAAATGTGAAATTTCGCAATTAACGGATGTACAGTGATGCGCTGTCACAGGGAAATTAACATGATTTTTGTGGATTTATTGGAAAAATCGCGTGGACATTTGTTGCACAAAGACGAAGTCGGGACCGATCGGACTGAGTAAATATGCTCCCCCGACTCACGGGGCATCCTGGAGTCACGATTTATCCCCTTGTTCTTCTGTTGGCGATTCTGTCGCTCTGTCCATCAATTACAGGTGAGTTAATTTCGGTCATGATAGGTGTTAAAAGACTACTTATGGTCAAATTGTCATCACTTTCTTTGATTAACCCTTTCCCAAACGTCAAAATTTTAGGGGGATCCACTTCAAAAACTGCCACAAATGACAAAATGGATGTTATTAAAGATAGAATTCGTGTGAAATATGACACAGAAAACATTGAAACAAAAGGAGAAACTGCTGGTTATCAGCAGTTTCTTCTTTTGTTTCAATGTTTTCCCAAACCCTTTTCTATTAGGGACGTCAAAACCTGGCCCCGGTTTCTCGAAAAAACTTAAGTATCTTCTCATGCTCAAATCTGAGCATCGTGCCCAAATCGCACGAAATCCACGTGAACTTCAATTGAATACCAATCAACGTTGATTGGTATTGAATAGAAGTTGAGCATGAACTCATGAGAATATACTTAAGTTTTTTCGAGAAACCGGGGCCAGGTCTTGTTTGGGAAAGGGTTAAGTTTGAAGTCAAATAATGTATTGTACTGTACTAAAACCATCGATCTATGTACATGTTTTCATAGCTATAATTTGACCCTTTTCCAATCAAAAGCAAAAAGGATGTAAATCTGTATGTAAATAGAAATTGGTGTATATCATTATTAGAGCACAGAAAATATTGAGGCAAAATAAGAAAAAGCTGATAATCAACAATTTCTTCTTTTGTCTAAATGTTTTCTCTAGCATTTTATACTGGGGATGCCAAAAGCAGGTTTATAAGGCTGCGGAGGATCCAGGATTTCTGTGAGGGGGGTTCGAATATACAAATAGGGGAGTTCGTTTTCCTAGTATTGACTGAATTTCTGCATGAAAATCAAATAATCTGGCTATAGAGGGGGGGCTTGTTTGAACCCCCTGAACCCACTCTGGATCCGCCACTGTAGAGTCACTACACTCTACTTAGGCTAGCACTGCGGTCTGTGACAAATATTTACTCTTTGTGGTTTTAGCCAATTATATGATTCCCTGTAACCCTAGGTAAGAGAATGGTGAAAATCCCACATAAATCCTTTCCTAAACAAGACCTGGTTTTTATCTCTTTGGTATAAAATATTGGGAAAATATTGAGGCAAAAGCAGAAAATGCTGATAACCAGCATTTTCTCCTTTTGCCTCAATATTTTCAATGTTATTAATCAGAATCAACATTCACATTTGAGCACTTGATATTTTACTTTTGTCAGCTACACTTTTTAAACAGGAACAGACCAAAGTTTTGTTATGTGGGCTTGTAACCCTAGGTAAGAGAAAGGTGAAAATCCACATTAAACTTTATGTCCCATATTTGTCATGTACACAGGTGAATATAGATCCTCCCTTAACCTGCTGGAATGATGAATTATAGATCTAATACATTTCTAAACTACATAAAAAAATGAAGCATGGCACTTATATCATATGTCAAAAGAAATTGCAATTTAGGAAAAAATTGCCAGAGGAAAAGGAGTCAATTTTGACCCCACTTAATTAACCCTTTCCCAAACGACAAAATTTTTGGGTGATCCACTTCAAAAACTGCCACAAATGACAAAATAGATGTTATTAAAGAAAGGATTTGTGTAAAATAATGCACATAAAATGTTGAGACAAAAGGAGAAACTGCTGGTTATCAGCAGTTTCTTCTTTTGTCTCAATGTTTTCCCAAGCCTTCTTGGGAAACGTCAAAACCAGGTCTTGTTTGGGACAGGGTTAACCTGCTGGAATGATGAATATAGATCTAATACATTTCTAAACTACATAGCAAAAAAATAGATCAAACATGGCACTTCTATATCATATGTCAAAAGAAATTGCTATATAATAGGAAAAAATTGTGAGAGGAGAAGGAGCCAATTTAGACCTCACTTTGAATTGTTCATTACAGGAAAGGGTTAATGAAGTGTTTCCTTTGAAATTGGTTTGAAATGAAGAAGTTTACACCTAAGATAAAGAATCCCTTTCTGTTTAATGGTCTTAATGCCTCTGTTGTACCTATCAACAGGCAAATATCTTTTATACATAGCTTACAAACTGACAAGTGAAGATTCCCACAAACTAACCATGGGTGGATCTAGAGGAGGGGGGGGGGGGGGGGTCCGGACCCCCCTGGGATTGGCCGAAAATTAAATTTTGACTATATAAACTGAGTGTAATGTAATTTGAGCTTGGACCCCCCCCCCCCCCCCCCCCCCCTGGAAAAAAGTCTTGGGCTTGGACCCCCCCTGGAAAAAATTCCTGGGTCCGCCCTTGCTAACTATTCAACATCTTTTGACACCCCACAAGATAAAGGCTTTGGAAAACATCATGGTAAATGACGAAATTGCTTGTGACAAGCAATTTCTTCATTTCCCGCAATGTTTTGTAGATTACCGGTACACTAAAAGACTAAAGAGATATAAAATTCATTCACTGCACAGTCTGGAAATGGACGCCTATGCATTATCACTGAATATGGACCACTTTAAAATTTTGTTGGCTCCTTGTACAGGGTTAAGTCATGTTTGTATAGAGTGCATTTCATTGTAACGAAAAGCAGAAAATATGGATGTAAAAGTACAGAAACATTGAAAAAAAAAGAAAATAAGAAAATTCTCGAGTGGTCGTCGGGATTCACTTCATTTGGTCATTGTTTTCAAGAGATTTTCGTGGAGGACATTTCTGTTTCTTAAAAGTTTCAGAATAATGGAATAGCAGAAAAAATTGTTCTATACTGCTTGATTTGGGGGTTGGTTTAGTAATATGCTGGATTTGTGACACATAGGTCGCCGGTTTGATTGCACACCACTCTAGTCTTTTGAATGAGTTTTAAGCCAGAGCCTAGAGGTCTGGTCTCCAAAATGACCGTTGCTGTTGAGAGTGGGACGTAAAACTCCATTCAATCAATCTTCTGCTAGATTTGCAGACATGTTCTCCTGGTAATTCTTTGTCCAGTCTGCATCCATTGATTATCACCAGATTATGTATGTTAGGTAATATGATGAACCATTGATGGATGTATCTCTGGTTACATCAGTAATTTCCTGCTTGGCTAGGATTCTCTGCCAGTGCAGGGTCAAAAGATAGGTTTAGAAAGCATCAAATTAATAAATGCATGCAACTGCAAGAATTTTTTTCCATCTATAGAAATGACAATATTGTCGCTTTTCAACAAAATCCTCGAAACTGCAGCTTGTTTTAAGCTGCAGTTACGAGGATTTTGTTGAAAAGTGACAATATTCTCCTAAAACAAGATGCAGTTACGAGGATTTTGTTGAAAAGCGACTTCCAAGTCCAGACTGTATCCATTGATTATCACCAGATTATGTATGTATGTTAGGTAATATGATGAACAATTGATGGGTATATATCTAGTTACATCAGTAATTTCCTGCTTGGCAAGGATTTTGTTCAGCTTGGAGAATATCCTGGTTAATCCATGTTTTATGAGATAATGGATCATGCATGTAATATTCTGGATGCATTTATTTTAGCTGTTACAGGCCCAGTATTCAATGCGTCTTATTGAAAAAATATAGGCATGCAGTCAATAAACGTTTAGAAATGGACAGCTTGGTAGTAACTAAGATTTTCTAAGGTATGCTGCATCATACGAGGGGGAGGAGAGTGTCCGACGGCCGCGACGGGTTATATCCAGATGGGAGTTTACCAGGGCTTAAATTGTCCCAAGAAAATCGTACAAAAACATGAAAATTCTCACTCTGGTATACTTTAAGAATTCAAAATCAAAGCGCTGTCAAAGAAAGTCAAGTTGGCTGGGTGCTGTTTATCAAACTTGAAAGTTGCATAATAATAATTAATGCTTTTGAATGAAAATCTTGTGACTGCAGCTTAAGACAAAGTGCAGTTACAAGTTGAAAAGCAACCATGACTGTACAGTACAGTGCATGTTACAGAGCTGAGGGCAGACAAGTGAATTGGCATAGCATACTGAGGGAAAAGGAGATATTGCTGCATCAGCATTTTCTTCTTTTTTCTACTTGATTGGTAAAGTCAATACAGTGGTTTGTTTTAGAAAAGGTTTGTGAATCAATCTAATGTAATAAAGTAAATATTATATATTATATAAAGGGTTAACCAATTGACCAAACGCCGACTGTCAATCAAAAACATCGATTAGCAAATGGACGATCGCAAAAATGTCATGCCCCAATTGTTCAACGTTGCACGTGGTTTTGTATCGATTTATCGACTGACAATCAAAACAATCGACATACCAATGGCAAAGAATTTTGTGCTAACAATAGACTAGGTTCGACGTTATGTTTTGATAAACCGTCAGTGTTGATATAAAATCTCGTAACTACGGCTTAAGTCAAGCCGTAGTTACGAGATTTCATAACAACAACTACGAAATACTATTTTGTTTGTCCGAATTTACGTCACGATTAACTGGATAAAATCGTTCCCTATTAACGACCACATGCCATTGTTTGCCTTAAATTCTATGTTGGGCGGAGCGATCTGTCGATTGGCGTTTGGTCAATTACCTTACATTGACTCTTTTTGACTCCCTTAAATATAAAAGCTTTGGAAAACATTGTGGAAAATGAAGAAATTGCTTGTTTCCCACAAGGTTTTCTACCCCACAAGACCACAAAAGTTAAATTTTATTCACTTGAAATTGTCGTCTGCAACATCTTTGAATTTGGACCAACCCAAAATTTTGTCGTTTGAGAAAGAATTAAAAGTAAATAGATGTAATACACACACAAACATGGTGTAAATAGTGTTGTAGGTGTCGACTCAGTGTTGTCTATCCATTAATTAACTTGTCCCAAACAATCGTCCCGTCATAAACCATGCCCAACGGTCATAAAATGACATCATGTGACCCTTCATTGGCTTTCCATAATATATAATTACCTTCAGCCCCTTTCACTTTATTGAATTTGTGTTGACTTATTTCTTTCATTATCCATCTTCAATTTTTGTGGGCTGCATTCCTAAGACCGTTTGTAAAATATTCACACAGAAAATGCTGTTTTTAGCTGGACTAACTTCAATATGATCAATAGTCCGTCTGATGACCCAGGTAAAAAATGATTTCGCTGCACCCCCCTAGGTACCAAGGTTGTTATATACCATTTTAAAGCTTGAAATATGCTGGATACGATACACAATGTTGTCAAGTTGTAAACCTGTGCAGATCCCGTGGAAACGCACAAATATGTGGGTGGGGTAAGATAACATATAAATCATTTGAAATACATTTGTCAAGTAAAAATCGTCTTAAACCCAACAACTTAGGAATTCACTCATTCAAATTCATAAAATTATTATGGAATAAACCAGAAGAAACATACAAAACATATTTCAACCGATTATGCGTAGAAATAAGGCTCAGATATATCGTCAATTTGCACATGGTGGGTGGGGTAATTTTGACACAGCAAAACACTTGACCACAAAAGCAAATAATCGCTTTATTGTTCCGTGAAAGTCGTTTGTACAATCTTTTTTAGATTGAATACAACTTATTTGGATGTTAGCTGAACACATTCACCAAAAATCTTATCGGATATACACAAGAAACGGTTCTAGGCTTATCTTGAAAGCACCCCCTATTTCCCAGTAAACTACAATATCGTCCGTCAAATGATTTCAAATAAGGCGGATTTGTATGGAGATCGCTGCACCCCTAACCCCGATGTACCAAGGATGTTATATACCATTTTAAAGCTTGATATATGCTGGATACAATGTACGATGTTGTCAAGTTGTAAATCTGTGCAGGTCCCGTGTAAACAAATAGGTATGTGGGTGGGGTAAGATAATATATAATATATTTGAAATACATTTGTCATATAAAAATCGTTTTAAACCCAACAACTTAGGAATATACTCATTCAAATTTTTAAAATCATTATGGAATAAAGCAGAAGAGACATGCAAAACACATTTCAACCGATTATACGAGGTAATAAGGCTCAAATATCTCGTCTAATTGCATATGGTGGGTGGGGTAATTTAAACACAGTAAAACACTTGGTCACACAAAAGCAAATAATCTCTTTATTGTTCCGTGAAACAGTTGAACAGTCGTCTTTAGATTGAATACAACTTATTTGGATCTTAGTAAATAATCTTTACTAAATATCGTATCAGATATAAACAATATACAGTTCTAGGTTTATCTTGAAAGCGATCCAATTTCCCTGTAAATTACAAAATCGTCCGTCAAATGATTTTAAATAAGGAGGTTTTTAAGGAGATCTCTGCTTCCCTAACTTCTGATGTACCAAGGCTGTTATATACCAGTTTAAAGCTTGGAAAATGTTGGATACAATGCACGATGTTGTCAAGTTGTAAACCTGTGTAGGTCCCATGTAAACACATAATTATGTGGATGGTGTAAGATAAGAAACAAATTATATGAAATACATTTGTCAAATTGAAATTGTCTTAAACCCAACAACTTAGGGCTTAGCGAATTCGAATTCATGATTTTATTATTGAATAAACCTGAAGGGATATACAGAAAACGTTTCAATTTATTATAGGCAGAAATAATGCTCATATATTTCGTAGAATTGCTCATGGCGGGTTGGGTATTTTATACACAGTAATATACGTAGCCACACAAACAAAAATATCATTATTGTTCTGTGAAACGTCAGTCCAACTGTTTATAGATTAAATACAAACTTTTTTGGATCTTAGTAAAACACATTCACCCAATATCTTAACAGATATATACAAGACAGGGCAAGACTGTACTTGAAAATACTCCCTGTAACTTACAACATAGTCATTTAGATGATATCACTCATGTTGGCTATTGAAGGAGTTGCTGCATCCGACCACAATTTACCAAATCTGTTACATACCACTTTAAAGCTTGATATATGCTGGATACAATGCACGATGTCGTTAAGTTGTAAACCTGTGGAGGTCCCGTGTAAACACATAAATAATATAATATTATGTGGGTGGGGTAAGATAAACATTTTTTCAAATGCATTTGTCAAATATATATCGTCTTAAACCCACCCTTTTAGAAATGTGCTCATTCAAATGCATGGAATTATAATTGAAATTACCTGAAGAGATATACTAAATACATTTCAATCGATGACGCCAAGAAAAAGGCTACGGCGGATCCAGGATTTCTTCTAAATGAATCCATTTTTCTTCAATATTCGACCTGAACAATTGGAAAAAACAACTAAATTAACTTCTATTAAATAAAAAAAGTGATGTCAGTATCCTGAGGTCTTGTTCCAAATTTCTGTTTTGGCACTGGGCCGGTGGAATTGGGCAAATAGCGACGTTTTGTCGTAAATTGGGAAAAACTAAAACATGTATGACAGCTATCAATTAGACTGTATGTATGTAAAATACACTTGTAAATAGTCTTGTTTAAGAACATTCATCAATACTGTATTCAAAATGTTTGCAAATGAAGATATTGCCTTATCTTGGGGGAAATCTGGGTGCTCATTGGGAATTTTCACACAAGAATTGGATCATAACGATTAGATTGTGATCAGAAAAATATTGCAGAGATTCTTTTTGTGGTGATTCACACCACAGATGTGCTACCGGTGTACATAATCGCACAATGACAGCTTACAATCGTGATGACTGCAGTGATTACAGGTATGAAAACCATGGACATCAACCATGTAACAGCTATTAAACTGATTGTAATGTGTAAGTCTCCAAAGTTGGGTAAAAACATAACATATAGGTGTAAATTAAGACAAAAAAAAAGCCTTCAAACATTTTTTGAGGACAGTTAACTCTTGATACAATGGTCTGATTTATTCGGAAGTGCAAATAGAAGGGTTAAATTGCAATCCCAGATGGTCAAAATAGCTGAATTGTATCCCTCGTTTCTCATTTTAATTGATTAATAAAAATAGAAAAATATCAAGAAATGAACAAAATAAAGGGAAACATGAACCCAACAAAACCATTCTCTAAAAGAGCCCGTGGAAGTCTTTTACTCCCAAAAGTTTCAAATAAAATACGTCCCTGTATTAATCATTACCGGACTATATCATCGATTTCAAGTTGACATATACATCTTTTTATGAATCTTTGCTGTCCTTAGAAATATTTGTATTACTTTTCCACATCAATTTAGAAACAAAACGAATGTTGTATGCGCCTATTCCATGTGTAAATCTGCTGCTGGCCGTCATTTTGGACGCCATCATGTTATTAGTGTGTTGTCCAATGATACTACAGTAAAATATTTTTCATTCACAAATCAATTAATCTTATCTAAAAATGCTAGAATATTTTCAAAAGATGTTCTTGCTCAGACGAACTGTCCATACAATATGTATTTTTGCTATATGACTATGGATAGTTAAAGCAGAGATTATTGTAATTTAGAGGTGAATATCGAACATATGAGAGCAGCTTAGAATTATTATGTCTTGTTTATATCTGTTCAATTGGGTGAAGATGTTGAACTAATCTCCAAATAAGTTGTATTTAATCTATAAATGGTGTACAAACGTTTCACGGAATAATAAAAGGATTATTTGTTTGTGTGGCTAAGTATTTAACTGTGTATAAATTACCCCCCACCACCACACACATACACAAAAACCACACACACACACACCAAGCGTATGCAAATTGACTAACTATCTGGAACTATTTCTGAGTATAACCGATTGAAATGTGTTTTGTATATCGCTTCTGGTCATTTCAATAATAATAATTTCATGCATTTGAAGAGTGAGAACATTTCTTGTGAGTTTAAGACGATTTATATTTGACAATTTCTTTTCAAAAAAAGTTATCTTACCCCACCCATATATTTGTATGCTTACACGGGACCTCCACATGTTTACAACTTGACAACATTGTGCATCGTATCCAGCCTATTTCAAGCTTTAAAGTGGTATATAACAGCATGGGTACATCAAGGTCGGAATTAGCAACTCCTGTAATAGTCGCCTTGCGAGATATTAACTAAAAGACTATGTTGTTAGTAACAGCGTGTGGGTGGGAGATTTTCAAGTGCAGTCTGCAACTCTGTCTTGTATATATCTGATAAGATATTGGGCGAAGGTGGATGACTAAGATCCAAATAAGTATGCATTTCATCTGTACATAAACGGTTGGACTGACGTTTCACAGAACTGCGATAATTTGTTTGTGTGGCTACGTATAAAACTGTGTATAAAACACCCCGTCATATGCATTTTTACGAAATATCTGAGCATTATTTCTGCCTACAATCAATTGAAACGTTTTGTATATATCCCTTCAGGCTATATCAATGATAATGTTATGAATTCGAATGTGCTAATTCCTAAGTGGTTGAGTTTAAGACAATTTTGATTTGACAAATGTATTTCAAATAATTTATGTTATTTTACCCCACCCACATATGTATTTGTTTACACGGGACCTGCACATGTTTACAACTTGACAACATCATATATTGTATTCAGCGTATTCAAAGCTTTAAAATGGTATATAACAACCTTGGTACATCGGAGGTTAGGGGTGCAGAGATCTCCTTACCCCCCCCCCCCCCCCCTCCTATTTGAAATCATTTGACGACGTTGTTGTAATATCGGGGAAGTAGGAGGCACTTTCAAGAAAAGCCTAGAACTATATATTGTTTATAACTGATAAAGTATTTGGTGTAGATGTTTAACTAAGATCCAAATAAGTTGTTTTCAATCTAAAAACGGTTGTAAAAACGTTTCACGGAACAATAAAGCGATTATTTGTTCGTGTGGCTAAGTGTTTTACTGTGTATAACTTACCCCCACCCACCACATGCAATTTGACGAGATATCTGAGCTTTATTACCTCGTATAATCGGTTGAAATGTTGGGTTTAAAACTATTTTATATGACAAATGTATTTCAAATATACCATATGTTATCTTACCCCACCCACATATGTATTCGTTTACACGGGACCTGCACGGGTTTACAACTTGACAACATCGTACATTGTATCCAACACATTTCAAGCTTTGAAATGGTATATAACAGTCCTGGTACATCGGGGATTAGGGGTGCAGCGATCTCCATACAAATCGCCTTATTTGAAATCATTTGACGGACGATTTTGTAATTTACTGGGAAATAGGGGGTACTTTCAAGATAAGCCTAAAACCGTTTCTTGTGAATATCCGATAAGATTTTTGGTAAATATGTTTACATAAGATCCAAATAAGTTGTATTTAATCTAAAAAACGGTTGTACAGCGTTTCATGGAACAATAATGCGATAATTTGTTTTTGTGACCAGGTGTTTTACTGTGTGAAAATTACCCCACCCACCATATGCAAATTGACCAAATATCTGAGCCTTACTTCTACGTATAATCGATTGAAATGTGTTTTGTATGTCTCTTCTGGTTTATTCAATAACTATTGTATGAATTCGAATTGGTACATTACAAGGTTTTGGGGTTTTAAACGACTTTTATTTTACAAATGTATTTCAAATAATTTAAATGTTACCTTACCCCACCCACATATTTGTGTGTTTCCACGGGAGCTGCACAGGTTTACAACTTGACAACATTGTGCATTGTATCCAGCATATTTCAAGCTTTAAAATGGTATATAACAACCTTGGTACCTAGGGGGTTGCAGCGAACTCCTTAAATAGCCCCCTTATTTGATTTCATCCGACGGACTACAAGGGAACTGCCACTAATCCTGGACACCGGTGTTAAATGCATCAGTTAAATTGTTTTGATTTTTTGATTGCAAGTTTCTTTAACTTCAAATCCATTTGAAATCCATATTGCTTTGAAACTTTGAATGTGTGGAGCCACATGACAGCAAAGCAAGTTCCATAATTCTGACTAGAAATCATACTGAGTTATGTACCTTTGTAAACTTCAAATGAACACGAATACATGTTTTACTGTTTGAGTCCAATCATTTCCCCATCCACTATTGCAGCAATTTGCTATAGTTTAAAACTTTTGCATATCATTGCTTAATTTTCAAGAAAAACTTTGTAACTGCAGCTTGTAAAAGCTGCAGTTGCAAGATTTTTGTTGAAAAGTGACAGTAGCCTATTAGTCTACGGACTATAAATCCTGCGATGACTCATGATGGCATTCTTTGTTAATGCTCGGCATCCATGCTAGAATTGTTCCTTAGACTATTACAAACAAGATAGGGGTGGATGCCCAGCGTAATTTTTCGATTTAAGGTCACAGTGAGGTCAAAGGTCAATGAGTGCAAAAATCAAGAAAAAATGGCTTATAGATAAAGCAGAATTATTTGCGTCCTCACAAAATGAAAGCAATTTAAACGAAATAAAATAAATTGAATCAGGAATGGACTGAGGCTCACCCAGGGCCTATATTGTCATTTTCAAACATTATTTTACCATATTTATGCTAAAAAACGCTCAGGTCAATAACAAAATAAAGCAAGATACTTAATGAAATTCTTATTGAACTTGAATAAAAGCGTTAGTTCTTTTATTACACACAATTAAATAATCCAAAACATTCTTGTAACCAAAGGTAGATCTAGCAATGCTAGAATGTTCTAGACTACTTCAAACAATGTTCGGAAGCATGCTTAGTGTCTCTTTCTAATTCCAGGTCGGAATGAGGTCACAGGTAAAGTACGTTCAAACGTGCGAAACTGGCAAATAGCTAAGCAGATAAATGCAAAAATCATGCACTTGATGATGCAAGCATCCAACTTGGCACACGCTTCTATAAAACCATGTAGCTAAATAAAAACCAATTAGCCATTCAAAAAGTAAAGATGGCCGCCATTTTTCAAGATGGCCGCCATTGACGTATGAAAGATACCGCTTAAATTACCATAAAAGCTAATATAATTGGCCAATTTTTGTCCTTTTCACAACAAAATGAATGTTTTTAAACATGAGAAAACAGAATTTTTATCATGTTTTGTGCCTAAAAATTACAAGATGGCCGCCGTTGACGGGTGGAAAATACGGTTTTTACTATAAAACTTGATATGATTGGCCGTTTTTTTTATAGCAAATGTATGTTTTTAAACACAAGATAACATAATTTTAAAATGTTTTGTGCATAAAATTACTATTTCTTATATTTTGAACAATACTTTTTGGCAAAAAATAGAAAATTTATCAACCCGGAGGCAGTAATAAAATTCGTGCAGACAAAATGCAATATTTAAAACTAAGACCCTTTTAATTAGCTCACCTGAGCACGAAGTGCTCATGGGGAGCTATTGTGGTCACTCACCGTCCTTCGTCCGTCCGTCCGTCTGTCCGTTCACATTTCTTTAAACATCTTCTCCTCCTAAACCATTTGGTCAATTTCAACCAAACTTGGCAGGAATGTTCCTTGGGTGACCCTTTTCAAAACTTGTTCGTGAATTTTTGATTCGTCAAACAATGTGGGCGTGGCAGGGCGTGGCTTATCGGACTTAGAGAAATCCTAAGAAAATTCTTTAAAAATCAACCATTGGCCCAATTTGAACTTAACTTGGCAGAAATGTTCCTTGGGTGACCCTTTTCAAAACTTGTTTGCAAATTTTTGATTCGTCAAAAAAAGTAGGCGTGGCATGGCGTGGCTTATCGGACTTCAAGAAATCATAAGAAAATTCTTTAAAAATCAACCATTGACCCAATTTGAACCAAACTTGGCAGAAATGTTCCTTAGGTGACCCTTTTTAAAATTTGTTCCTGAATTTTTGATTCGTCAAAAAATGTGGGCGTGGCAGGGCGTGGCTTATCGGACTTCAAGAAATTCTACGAAAATTCCTTAAAAATCAACCATTGGCCCAATTTTAACCAAACTTGGCGGAAATGTTCCTTGGGTGACTCTCTTCAAACTTTTTTTGTGAATTTTTGATTCGTCAGGAAAAGTGGGCGTGGCAGGGCGTGACTTATTGGACTTAGAGAAATTCTAAGAAAATCCCTTAAAAATCAACCATTTGCCCAATTTGAACCAAACTTGGCAGAAATGTTCCTTTGGTGACTTTCTTAAAAATTGTTTGCGAATTTTTGATTCGTCAGAAAAAGTGGGCTTGGCTTCTCAGGCTTAGAGAAATTCAAAGAAAATTCCTTAAAAATCAACCATAAGCCCAATTTGAACAGAACTTTGCAGTAACGTTCCCTTGGTGACTCTTTTCAAAACTTGTTCGCAAATTTTTGATTCGTCAGAAAAAGTTGGCGTGGCAGGACATGTCTTATCGGACTTAGAGAAATCCTAAGAAAATTCTTCAAAAATCAACCGTTGGCCCAATTTGAACCAAACTTTACAGAAATGTTCTTTGGGTGACTCTTTTTAAAATTTGTTTGCGAATTTTGATTCGTCAGATAAAGCAGGCGTGGCTTATCGAAGTTAGAGATACCGTAAGAAAATTCTTTAATAAAAAACACAATGGGCCAATTTGAACGAAATATAGCAAGAATTTTCCTGGAGTGACTCTTTTAAAAATGCGTACACAAATTTTCTTAGTCGTCTAAAAATGTGGGTTTGGCAGGGCAGGGTTATCAGACTTAGAGAAATCATAAGAAAACTCTTTAGAAATCAAGCATCGGGCCAATTTGAACCAAACTTGACAACAATGTTCCTTGAGTGACCCTTTTCAAAATTTGTTCACAAATTTTTGATTTGTAAAAAAAGTGGACGTGTCACAAACTTCTTTCAGGTGAGCGATATAGGGCCATTCTGGCCCTCTTGTTTCTAGAAATGGTTATGGTGAAATATTTCTCAATGGGAAGTGTTATACTTAATACCAGTTCTATGTTTCCTTCCATTTTGGTCAGAAATGATGTGATGTAAGCCTGATGCGTATATTACCTAACATTGGTCTCTTTAAATGGTAGCGTGCATAGCTCACCACTCTGATTTCTTGGAGCGTCAGCATTTACATCTGCATAGTCCAGTGCAGTGTAGGCTATAGCACCAATCTTTGCATGACTTCTTATACCCACAACAATTGACGGAAGTTGATTCAAATCCAGACAATACGCTATGTGACTCTTCATTGCTTCCATTCCTATTTAGGAAGGCTCATTACTTCCATTTTGGGGAAAGTTATTTGACCGCAGGTGTATTCTGCTTGGTAAAAAGTAGACCTTTCCAAAGCTGCGCAAGTTGGGAATTACGCATCATAAAATTATAGCTTTGCTGGCAGACATGATAAAAAGAGAAGAACTAGGTCCCTTGTCCTATAATCGTAAAGCTGTAACAATATCACAGCCAGTGAAAGCATGAAAGACTCCCTCTTTCTTCCCCCCAAAAAACCTAGTGCGTTGTATGTAGGGGCGTTAAGTATAAGTTTATAACCTTAAACAAAAGCTTCCCAATACCAATATCATTTAGTCTTTGAAATGAATTGGTTATCATTATAAGGACGTCTGTGCTGCTGACTGGTCATCAAACATGTATTTGCTCATGATTACAAGGCGCAATTTCCCCAAGACTGGCTACCTATAACCCTTTCTTCCCCTTTTGCAATGACAATATTTTGCTGACACATCTGAACAATCTTCAGCCCGAAATGTGTTGGAATCAGTCTTGTTGTCATTGTCTAAACAAAATATATGCCATACTTAAGATGGAATGCAATTGTCAGTCACTCTGTATTTGATGTCTTGACCACGCTTTAACCTTTGTTTCAGCATTTAGACTGGTGTATCTGTGTACATCGACAAACCTAATCGGTTAGCCTGTAAAGGCCCATGAAGGTTTGGCACATTCAGCTGCATGTTCCTAAAGCATTTGGAGGTACAAAGCGACTATGTGTTTATCACAGCTGATCCATCAACTTTAATAGCATAGACTTTTGGTTTTGTATATGCAGCTGCAATTTTGGTTCCTAGAACTGAGTCAAGCTGGAACTTAGTACTGCTGTGAAGTATCTAGTTCCAACCAAGCACAGCCGGGGAATTCGAAGAATGTTCTTCTTAAAAAGGATTCCCCTTATCATTTCATGACATCGTCAGCGTAAACCTTTCCAAAATTACTGAAGAGTTGCTGTTTACCACAAAATATGTGTTCATGGTATCTAAAATTTCCATTTAAGGCTGGTCACAGTGAAATCGATTTGCTCAGATTGAAAGAACTGAAAGACAGCCGAGTACTTTGAGTGTTCTAAAGATAAAATGCCTCTGAGATGAACAGATATCCTAGTTTGATTATCTTCCAAAAGAAACTGTAAGATGAGTTGAGCACCCAAGAAATTGCTAACGGACAAAAGAACATACAGATGGAGGAGTAGACAGACGGACAGACGACTAATTCTATGACATTATTCGACCATTCGGGTGTATTTAGATGAAATTGTTGAGTCTTATCTTGAGGCGCCTGTGGTACCAGGGCTAAATAGAAAGATATGTGTCATCATTTTTCATTGAATGTATTGTCGTAATAGTTATATGTACCTTTAACTCTTTCCTAAACAACAAAATATTATGGTGCTTCCATTTTGAAGCTTCTGAAGCCGACAAAACGAATCTTTATGAATACTGGAATGTGTTTGTGTATCATATAGCCAGCATTTTCTTCTTTTGTCTTAATGTTTTCCCAAGCTCTTTTTACAAGGGACATCAAAACCAGGTCTCGTTTGGAAAAGAGTTTATGTACTTGTACAGACAATCAGATATCTGGATTGGTCTTGTTTCAAGATTATGCTTCTAGAAGAAAATCATTTACAAATATCATTTTACACTATATTCATATACAAGGGAGATAATGTTGAACATTTTTTGTCAAATATTTCCATAAGTATGCATTAGCTCGAAATTCGAAACCGCAAAAAATGCTTATATTTGTTTTCGGAATGGAAATGTTACACAGTTTAGGAGTTACTGGCACTTTTAAAATTTCGCATCTGGCTCTTTGGTGCTAATGAGAGGCCGGATACCTTAACAGCTATACGCCTATCAGCCTCTACAATAGCACTGCTACAACTACTAGAATGTAATTTAGTACCAATAGACTCCAGACCAACCATTTCAATAGGAAGACTACAAAAGATAACAACAAAATTGCATTCAACGTTCTATTCTGACCACTGCCATTGAACCATTTTAGCAAAGATATGTTAATTAGGGCAAAATTCAACGATATAACAAAAGTTTTGAACGAGATGCAACTTCTGCGGCCATCCCTGAACGGGAACATATTGCCACTTCAAGTGCAGACGTTATGAAGTAGGATAAGCATAGCATGCCATGAGTATTGGACTCACTAGATAGCATTTGGGACACTTACATATCTTCTAAATTGGATGGAATTTTGTTACACCGACAACACCGACAACGGACCCTTTGGTAGATTTCGCTGCATTACTCAGAACCGTGGTTAAATAGAGATACAGCACGGTAGAACTCGGACTGTTCCTTAGATATATAATACAAGTGTACACAGGACCTTACATAATGTAGAGGACACAATTACAAATTAAGAAATGCTTATGACTGAGGCATCGTGGCAAATACAGTTGAAAAAAAGACTGAAAACGTCAGAAATATTCATAGATATACCGTTTTTAGCTTTGAAAAGTACATTTCCATCCCATAATAGTCAAAATATTCACAAAAAGTCATCTTTTCAATAAAGTAATGTCTCTGATGCAGTTTTCAGCAAATTTTGCACAATTAGAAGTAATAATCAAGCATGTAAAGCAGTTTGAAATGTCTCAATGACTATTCAAACATGAAATTGCACCCATTTGACCTCTGACCTTGCTGTGACCTTAATTCGAAGTTTCAGACTGGGCATCCACCCTAGGAGATTTTGTCATACCCCAAAGAATATTATTAGCATGGATGACGAGCATTAACAAAGAATGCCATCAAAACCATTTTCTAGAGCTCGTACGAATTATAGTCCGTAGACTATATGTTTTTGGGGGATATAAATCCCAGGTCAAACCAAGTCCCATACTCGCGACTTGTATTTGAGTCAGATTCATTACTCTATCCCACATTTCGATCATGTAAGAATCCACAATCTTCTTGAGACTCATCTTGCTTTCAATTTCTTTACAACCCAGATCGATAGATAAGGTTTGAAGAGGGGCTGTATCTGCTGCCATTTAGTATAAACTTAACACCAATTAGGATGATTTATGGCCCCTATAATACTTCCAATTATCTCTAATGAACCTATAAAAATCTGATCCTTGATATAACCCACACTTACCTGTTGGATTATGTAGTAAAACTTTTCCTTAATAATGAAATGGTACCCCTGCGAAAACTGTTAGAACAATTCAAGTACATTTCCTATGATGTTCAAGAACAAATGACAAGAATTGCTCTAGATCTGTTCAAGTTCACTTTAAGATATGTTATATTGGACAAATTTTTAAGAACACACTGTTCTCAATAAGTTCTTAAAAACTGTCCTAGAACAGTCCAAGAACTAAATTACATGAACATTACAAGAACTGTTATTCTTCTCACAGTTCTTGAACTGTTCAGGTAACATTTTAAGTATTTTTTTTTAAATGTACTTGAATGGTTCTTGAACACTTTAAGAAAAGTTTAAGTACTGTTCATGTGTCCTCTTTTCCGAACTGTTCTTGAATATTTCAAGAATCATACTGTCCAATATAACATTTCTTAAAATGTTCATGTACACAACTTGAACACTTTAATTACATCAGTACAGTTGTAGTACTTGAAGTGTTCCAAATCAATTTAGCCCTTGAACTGTTCTTGAATCAATTAGGAACAATACAATTTTTTTCTGAACTGTTCTTGAATAATTGAGGAATAGTATATTGTCCAATATGACATTTCTTGAAACGTTCTTGAACACAGCTTGAACACTTTCGTTACTTTATCGAAATAAATTTCATGAATCGATCAGGAACAGTTATTAAACTTTTCAAGAACATCAGTTCTTAAATTAACCCTTTCCCAAACAAGACCGGGTTTTGATGTCCCTATTAGAAAAGGCTTGGGAAAACATTGAGACAAACGAAGAAAATGCTGATAATCAGCATTTTCTCCTTTTGCCTCAATGTTTTCTGTGCTATAGTATTCACACATTTTACATCAAGTAACACCCATTTTGTGGTCTGCAGCAGCTTTCAAATTAGACCACCCTACAATTTTGCTGTTTGGGAAAGGGTTAAACTTGAATGTTACATGGACACTTAAAATAATGACCTGGTGACCTCAGATTCTCTTTCAGAGAAAACTTTGGAAAAATTTCTGAGCAGAGCATGGAATCTGTACCCCAGAAAACCAAGGAAAACATGGTAAACTTACCATAACAATATTACTGGATTAGAAATGTGGATGGGGTATGATTGGTAAAAGTCAAAAGTCAAAAGATCACTCACCAAAATTGAAGCTTTGTTTTACTTGGTCTTCTCAATAAGCAAGCTTCTATATTCTTCTAAAATTCACTAAATCTATGTAACATAGGTGAAAATCATCATAAAGAATATCTTTGGAAATTACAAATTAAGAAAATACTTTCCCTCCAACTTTAGCAACAGGAAGTTAACACTAGAAGGCAACAACAAAAATAGACTGGAGGTATTTTCACAAGCACTGCTAAGAACTTTTTAAGAACACATTTTGTTCTTAAAAGATTCCTCAAATGCTCAGGAACATCTTTAAGATACTTCTGGGACAAACATATTCTTAATATATCCTTTAAATGTTCTTATAATATCTTCAAGTCACTTGAAGTGCAATGTGTAGAGCATTTTAAGAACATCATTTGTTCTTAAAAAGTCTTTGAATTATTCAAGAGCATTTAAAGTGCTCTTTTGAAACAAATATGTTCTTAACATGTTCTTAAAATGTTTTAGAAGTAATATCAAAGAGCAGTACTTGAACCTTTAAAGAACACACTTTATTCTTAAAATGTTTTTGATATGATCTTAAACTCAATTTAGAACAGTTCACGAACATAATTGGGATGAAAGTGTGCCAAAAAAGTTCTTGAATTGTCCAAGAATGGTTTAATGACAATTTAAGAAAACCAAAGGTTCTTCAAAAGTTCTTGAACTGTGCCAAAAGATGAGTACTTGAACAGTTCATGTACAGATGTTCTTAAAAACTTATGAGAACAGATTAAGAACTTTTCGCAATGTTCAAGTGCTGTTCTTGAACTACTCATAAGCATAAGAACAGCAATTCGCAGGGGTAGTTAACTAAGGCTTGTCCAATTTACTATTCAGCCGTGGCCATTATTGGCGCAGTTGGTTGCGCATTTGCCTCTCACTCGAGAGGTCCCGGGTTCAATCCCCGGCTGCTGCAAATATCCTTTCTGACAAACATGTCACCCACCAACGGTTTGACATCGCTAACATATGTGGGGGAGCAGCTGGAGGCTCTGTAAGGGTGTTGTGGTAGTACTGGTATGAGAAACAGGAATCCATGGTTAGGTGTGCCAGTCGCTGCGATATGACTACAGCAGTTGAAAACGGCGTAAAACCCCAATAAAATCAAACCGGTTGGATTATATAGTAAAACCTATCCAAAATAATGAAATGTTAGGCTTGTCCAGTTTAATACACTATTGTGGTGGGAATCACGTGACCCAACAATTTTCAGAAAATTGTCAATAATTTTGTCAATACT
This sequence comes from Fragum sueziense, assembly GCA_963680895.1. Classification (NCBI taxonomy): domain Eukaryota; kingdom Metazoa; phylum Mollusca; class Bivalvia; order Cardiida; family Cardiidae; genus Fragum; species Fragum sueziense. The sequence goes on from OY804595.1 coordinate 47,286,483, forward strand.
TGAACAATTTGAAGCAGAGAAAGTTGGAAAAGGCTAGGAATTAGGTTGATTGTTTGAAATCATATGATAGAAATGTTATTGATGACAAACCAAAAAATCATCATTATCATCATCATCAATTTGTTGACGTACTGAACATGTGAACAAATTAAATTAATTGGATAGCTATTGGGGGGGGGGGTGTCCAAGTGTGTGATCTCTATAGGTCTAGCCTTTCATAGAATACAGCCAAATTTCAACTGTAACATAGTTATTGGTGTCATATTTTAAAATAGCACAAATATTGGGTACTCAGGCCTGAGGACAGAGTTCAACTATAACCATAATAGCAACAATCTCTGTAGAGATAGAAGAAAGAGTCATAAAGTCTGTTGGAAGATTCACCTGGACCAGTATAAACAATTTTACTTCACAGCACCATGAAAGGAATTCTAATCAGCCACCAATGCATCAACAGACTTCAAAGTGTCGCCTCTTTTCCCAGACCCATTAAGCCTAATTAACCCTTTCCCAAACGACAATATTTATGATATTTCAATGTGAGAGATGCTATAGATGACAAAATAATTGTTGATCAGGTTATGTTTAAAATAGCACAGAAAATATTGAGACAAAAGGAGAAAATGCTGGTTACCAGCATTTTCTCCTTTTGTCTCAATGTTTTCCCAAACCTTTCCAATTTATGGTCGTCAAAACCAAGTCTTATTTAGGAAAGGGTTAAGCCTAATTAAATATCATTATGGGCCTTCTGCCTCTAATTAACATTTAATTTCCACAAATGAATCTCAAAAATTCAACAGGGGTGTAATTTCATGCATTATTGGCATTCCAAGCTGGATTACAGGAGCTATTGAACTGATCAGTAAAAAATGTCTCTTAAATGTGTTTGACTTTTGAATGTGAAATCTAATAACATATTTCATCAATTCGTAGGAATAGGCTACACAGTATAACGCCTATGGTAATTGCAGAAAGACAACTTTTCGCAAGGGCAGACGACACTATGCTGCAAATGTTACATCTTTATTCGTTTCCAAAACAAGACAGGGTCTTGACACCCCTTGTGGATAGAATTTGTAAACACTTTGAGGCAAAAGAATAAAATGCTGGTGACCACAATTTCCTCCTTTTGCCTCAAAATTTTCTGAGCTATTTTGTGCACAAATCATAGGGATCTTTATCAACACCCATTTTGTCGTCTGCAATAGTAATTGCACTGCTTCCTTCTTGATTACTGCATTTCATTCTTAGAAAGAATTCAGGCATCATCCTGCATTTTAGAAAAAAAAGAATTTATTTTCCTGAGGGAAACCCACTTTCTATTGTCTAATGGATGGATTCATCTTCAGTTACATTTTGTCTGTATTGATTTCTCATTAAAATGCATCATCAGCATATGTTGGAGCCAAGTCAACCTTTTCCTAGACGATGAACTCTTTTGGCAGATACAATTCAAAATTGACAGAGAAAAAAAATCTTAGGCAAAGAACATACATTTTGTTCTTTTAATTTTGTTCTTTTACCTCAGTGTCTTCTATCCCATAATGCAGATAATCTTTCTTTGGTATAATTCATTTTAATGCCCGCAACTGCTTTTAATTTGGACAAGTCTAAAATGAGTCATTTTGGAAATGGATAAATGTCTGAAAGATTCCAGACTTCTTAGTGGTTTGCAAGGATTTTCAAGTTCATTATAGTTCAGAGTCAAACAGGTCTGCAAGAGAGTGACAATAATGGCTTTTGTAATTCCTAAGTATCCATTTTAGACTCTCGATTATGTTGTGGGTACTGATCAGAATTATTTGAATTTGACTTTTTAAAACAGCATGGTTTATTGTATTAGCCTTCAATGGAGACGCAGAACTATTGTTAATGACCTTATTAAAAATGAATAGAGTACTTTAGATGCAGCAATTTTCTATAAGGAAAATTCTAAACCTTTATCATTCTGTATTGTCACTGAGGACTCCGTGCAAAGCTATTCTAAGTGGTTGTAATGTTTGTATGCTCTTGCAATAGATATCGATGGCTCAGCGCGAAATGGTCATAATTGCCTATATATTTATAGGCAGTTACAACCGTTTCGCACTGAGCCATCGATTTGCGCTTAGCACTAGAAATCTCAAGCGATGGTGCATGTTTGATTATCTATGCATGTGCTACTCAAAGGAGGCAATTTCATTTGAAAATGGCTCAATTTAGTTGAGATTTCAAACAGAAAAGCTATCTAAAATCTTTTTGTGTTTGAGTGGGGGCACTTGAAGCAAAAGTAAACAAAATTCATGGCATATTTGGGTAAATCCTCTCCGGTGATTAAGTTCCTTATAAGACATTTGGTGTGCTACCTGTCTATGTTAATCCCTTGTCACACAGCACTGTCAGTGTGGAGCAGTTCATTCAGTTATGTTTAAGGCAACCATGATTGGATCATTTCTTTCTGTTCCTAATTGATTTGAATCTTTTACTTGACCACAATCCCTTCTTACATAAGACAAAAGCTATTAGCTAAAATACCTGTGAACCAAGATTGTAATTGTTTTCATGGGAAAAGCAACTTGTGGCTGGGATTGGATTTTAGTGAAATATACTAGTGCAAGTTGCTATATAGTGTGACAGGGGTATATTTTGGTAGTGATGAACAGCCATGTTTTCTCTCTTGGGAAAAGGTAATATGCTCAACATAAATGCTTTGGGAACACCATAATGAAAAGGGAGAAATCTTGAAATTGTCATTTCATTTAGTAGAAAAATAAATGTCATAAGTGACAACTTTTTAATGCTCTTTTGCAACAATGACTGTAAAATTGGGACTAATTTTGTTGTTTATAAGGAAAGGGTTAATGTACTTGTGAGAAAATTGAAAGAACTTTGCACTGAATGCCTATTATGTCATTAAAATGGAACTTGATCATGATAGATTATTAGATTTTCAAATTGAAAATGAGTTAAGTTTTCTTCTATTTCAAAGCAAAGTAATGACTTGCATGATTATAAAATAGATTGATAAGACTTAGGTGTCCATTGATTGGTTAATCTAAACAAACTCTTTCTAAAACAATACATTGAATGAATAAATTGAAAGGGCTTTGGAAGACATGGCGTAAAGAAAGCAAGAAAATGCTAAAATCATAGCTACAATATACAATTCCAAACATATAGCAACAAATTTCTTGCTGCTTGCCAAATTAACCTGAATTAACAACAGTAATTCGTTTTGACGCCCCAAAGAAGAATGTTTTAGAAAATAGTGTGGAAAATGAAGAAATTGCTTGTCATTTCTCACAATGATTTCTACCATAGAACAACTAAACATGTGAAATTTACAACATCGCTTTTCAATGAAAACCGTATTTTAAGCTGCAGTTGTGAGGTTTTTGTTGAAAAGAATCAATAATCATACATTGTTTTGGGAAGGTATAATACAACCCATTCATTTATTAACCTTTTCCCAAACGGCAAAAAATTAGGCTCGTCCAATTTGAAAGCTGCCATAGATGACAGAACAGAGGTTGAAAAAATATTTTTGTTGTACATTATAACAATCAAAATATTGAGGCAAAAGAAAACAAACTGCATGGTCAGCAACATTCCTTATTTTGCCACAAAATTTTCCCATGTTATGTCCCTCTCTTTGAGGGACGTTTAATTAAACCAGGATTTTGGGAAAAGGGTTCAGATTCTTTTAAGATGATTGACCATTTGACATTTAATACCAAGTAAGGGTAAAAGAATACCCCTGTTTTTGGTAATCAAACACCCCTAAAATTAACATTCTAGCCCTTTTATTTGCTCATCCTATTTTACAGGGGATATCCTTTTTATGGGGTTTTGTATTATAGTCCTGATTGTTGTCACGGTAACCATTATCTCTTCATCAAAACTATCCCAGGTTCAACAAATTAAAATGGAAGAGCTAGGTTTTCTCATGAAGGGTGATGTAACAGGAATTTCGTCGCTTTTCTATGAAAACCTCGTATCGGCAGCTTGTTTTAAGCTGCAGATACGAGGTTTTCGTAGAAAAGCGACAATTTCTAGTTTTCTGCTTTAATCATGTTTTCTCTGTTCACTGTAGACTGCTACTAAAACGCTTTCTCTAAGAAGACCTTGTTTTGACGTCCCTTATAGAAATGGCTTGGGAAAACATTGAGACAAAAGAAGAAACTGCTGACAACCAGCAGTTTCTCCTTTTGTCTCAATATTTTCCATGATATATTGTACACAAATTCTATCTTGAGCAAGGTCCATTTGTCATCTGCAGCAGCTTTTGAAATGGAAATTTGAAAAATTGGCTGTTTGGGAATGGGTTAAACGCTTTCCCAAGCAAGCTCTGACTTTGACATCCTTCAAAGTGAAAGCTTTTGAAACCGTACATAGAAAACTTGTATTGCACTGAGTTTGAAATATCAGAAAGTTCATAAATATTCAACTTCACAACTTAATACCTAGATAGACAATCAAAATTGTTCAAAGGCATAATAACTGTCAAAATTGAGATTGACAGATTAAAGGGAGAGAATTGACAGGTTGTAATAATATTGACAAGATTTAAGAGATTTAGATCAAGTGCGTCTAAAGTTAATGTTCAGAATAAACTGTTAAAATATCAAGACTTTCTGTTCAGAAATATTGTAACTTCAGCCTGAAAAATCATTACATAAGAGGTTTTTTGTAGGAAAGCTGCATTATTTTAATTGGGGAAAGTTTTTATTCAAAATAAACCATTACAAAAACGAGGAAGAAATTATTTTAATTTGGACAAGATAATATTTAGAAGCTTATCTTCATAATTGTCTGCATTAAGTCTGTCTGAGTAGGTATTAACCCTTTCCAATTCAACAAAATTTCAGGACAATTCAATTCGAAAGACGTTTCAGACGACAGTATAGGTGTTAAAAAAGAAAGCATATGTGTACAAAACAGCATAGAAAATATTGATGCAAAAGGAGAAAATGCTGATGATCAAACCCCTGCGAAAAAGTTCATGAAATTATGATGAACGTTCATGAAATGCAAAATTTGCCTTTCATGAATTTCAAGAAGTTCTTGAACTTTTGTTCTTGAACTTCGGAAGTCAGCCAAGTTCATGAAACAGCAAGTTCATGAACCACTGAAGTTCACCAACAATAGTTCAAGAACTTCTGAAGTTCATGAACTTCTGAAGTTCAAGAACTTCTTGCAAGTTCATTAAAGGCAAATTTTGCGTTTCATGAACGTTCATCATAATTTCATGAATTAAGTTATTTACTACACAATATGTGGGTGGGGAATTGTAAAACTGAACATTTAAATTTGTTAAATTTAGTCAAAAGAACACTCACCAATGTTGCTTTACTTCGTTTAACTGTTCAGTGAACTTCTTTATCTCCTGATTATTCTTAAATATGAATGTAAATTATGACAATAAACAATTTTTTTGAAAAAAAAAAGTCAGACAAGCAAATTCCCTGCAATTCTCTGATAAACAGGAAGTGATGTCATGTAATAGACTGGAAACTTGAATAAAATTAGACTGGGAGGTCTGATTTCACCCAGTTAATTCTGTATCTTGTGAACTATGTGAAAAAAAGATGTACCATTTCACACATGGATATATTATGCTAAGACTTTTCATTTAAGACCATGACCTTTGACCTTGTGACCTTGACTTTAAAGTTTAACCTAAATGTACTTTATAGATAAGTTCATGAACTAGTTCATGAACTAGTTCATGAACATTTGCAGTTGTTCTAGAACTTTTGAAGTTTTTCTTGAATTTGATAGAAGAAATTCATTACAAAGCCAATTTATAATTCTGTTTAGGTTCAGAGATTCCTTGTCACAAACACTGGTTAACCCTTTCCCGAACGACAACTTTTTGGGGTGTTCCTATTCAAAAGCTGCTGCAGATGACAATATTGATGTTGTTAAAGATAGAATTTGTGTAGAATATAGCGCAGAAAATTTTGAGACAAAAAGAGAAACTGCTGGTTATCAGCAGTTTCTTCTTTTGTTTCAATGTTTTCCTAAGCATTTTCTATTAGGGACGTCAAAACCAGGTCTTGTTTGGGAAAGGGTTAATAGACACTGGATGATCACAAAAGTAGCTAGCAGAAGGTTAGCTAGAAATAGACCTTAGTCAGTCGTTTAGCAATTATTTAGATAATTTAGTCAGCAGCTAAACTGTTCTTTCTACAGCTTATTGATTTCTCCATCCATTTTCAAAATCATTGGAATTTGAATATATGCAAAACTGCTTTGTCAGGGTTGAAACAGCCTGGCTATTAGTTTGTGAATTGGTACTTTTTATAATTGTTGATTTTAGTAGCCAACATATGTTATCTATCGATGAAATGGTTGACTCCTTCAGGAACTTTGGAATTAAAATGCAGACCTATTTTGTTTCTTTACATGGAGGTTCATGAACTAAACATAATAAGTTCAACAACTTTCAAAATGTTTGTAAAAAGTTCATGAACTATAAATTTAGGAAATTCATAGTTCATGAACATGTTTATTTGTTCATGAAGTTCATAAAATGCTCAACAAAGTTCATCAACTTTTTAAAAAGTTCATGAACTTTGAATTAATGAAACTGGATGTTCATGAATTTTTTATGTTAGTTCATGCAATTTCATGAATTTCATAAAAGTTCATCAAAGTTCATGAACTTCATGAACTTTTTTCGCAGGGGGAGATTCTATCTCAGGGACATCAAAACTGGGTCTTATATATGGGAAAGAGTTAACCCTTTCTAGAATGATGAACTCTTCAACTACAGTCCAAACTGAAGGAACTAGCAAAATGACTAACAAAGCAGTACTATAATTTGGGCGTATCCAAATTTAATTAGATAGCTCTGGAATACATAAAGGGAAAAGAAAATGCTGGGACACACCATTTTCTCCCCTTCCTACAATGCATTTTTCTGCTTGTAAAATAATGCTAGTGAAGGGGTTTGAAATGAGAGATTTTATTTATCAAGTAGATCAGATCTAAGTTGAGTAATTGGGCTTTAAATCTTATTTTCTTTTCTCCGGTTATTAAAGAAAGTGGGCCTTAGAAAGATAGAAAGAGGCAGTGAAAAAAACAACCTATAATTACATATTCAGAACTAGAAATTCTATATTTTAACCCATTCCCAAATGGCAAAATTTAGGCCATTCCAATTTGAAAGCTGCTGAAGACAACACAACTAAGAAACTGTGTTCATTTATTAATTAAGAAATTGTGTGTAATATAGCATAGAAAATATTGAGGCAAAAGGAGAAAATACTTATTATAAGCATTGTCTTCTTTTGCCTCAATCTTTTCCCAAGCCTTTTCCATCATTCAGGATGTCAAATTCAGGTCTAGTTTAGGATAGGGCCACGTCCCTATAGCACAGTTGGTAGCACATCTGCCTCTCACTTGAGAGGTTGCAGGTTCGATCCCAGGCGGTGGCAAATATCCTTTCTGACAAAATTGTCACCCATCAATGGCTTGATAATCGTTAACCTACATGGGCGAGCAGCTGGAGGGCAGGCTTGATAAGGATGTTAGTACTTGTATGAGAAACGACAGGAATCCATGGCTACGTGCTCCAGCCGCCGTCATATGACCATAGCAATATTATAAGAGCCATAAAACCCCAATCAATCATTCTTGTTTAACCCATTATTGTATGGTGACACCTTTCGACTCCCTCACAAGAAAAGGTTGTGGAAAACATTGTGGCAAATGAAGAAATTGCTTGTGACAAGCAATTTCTTCATTTCCCACAATATTTTCAATACAAAAATACCAAAAAATGTACTATTTCATTCACTTGAAATTATCATCTGGATCATATTTGAATTTGAAACATTTCAAAATTTTGCTGTTTGGTAATGGGTTAAAGCTTGGTCACATACACCATTTCGCGTCCACATCATGGCCGGAGCATGTATAAAACAGGGGACCCGTGCAGTATAATTTTGGACATGATGTGGACATGATAATGGGCACGGAATCATGTGACTTGGTCTTTTAAGGAAAGGCGTAAATTAAAGCTGTAGAGCTGGATGTACAATCTGTATCAAATTAACCCATTACCAAACGACAAAATTTAGACTTGTCCAAATTCAAAGGTGTTACAGACGACTATGGAATTTTACATCTTAAGGTGTTTATGTCTGGAAAACATTGTGGGAAATGAAGAAATTGCTTGTTACAAGCAATTTCTTCATTTTCCACAATGTTTCCCAAGCCCTTTGCTTGAGAGGAGTCAAAAAGAGTCACTGTGTGGTAATGGGTAAACCTTGCGGACCTTTCTTCACTTCAATCTTTATTACCTTCCAATGTCAATATAAGTTAATGAAGGCTGTTTTAACCCTTTTCCAAATGACAACATTTTCTTCAGCTTTATTTGCCGCAACCGGCAAAATGAATATCATTTGATTGAGAATAAAATTTGTATCTAATGGCATACTCAAAAAACATGTGATAGAAAAAGAGAAAAAGCTGATTATTAGCATTTTCTCCTTTTCTCTCTCTGTTTTCCTAAACTGTCTCAAACAAATTCATCAAAACTAAGAATTGCTTTGGAAAAGGATAATGAGAAGTATATAGATTCAATAGCAGGATCTTAACAAGTTTATTGAATATTGGATATCTTGCCTAAGATTGAATTTTGTTATCACATTGACTTAAGTATTGTTGATTATTTTCAAAACCATTGTAAATACAGCTTGGTTAAGCTTCAGTTATGACATTTTTGAATGTCACAGACATTATGGATTATCAGACAAACTTCAAGAAAGTATCACTTAATGGAACTTATAGTCAACGACCCTTCAAATTAACGTTTTCTCAGATGAGATTTGAGATTTTGAAGCAGAGAAGTCTGGAAATCGCCAGGGGTTTGCTGATCAATGCCAAGGATCTTTTAGACAGCAGCACTGATTAAAAAGTTATTGATGACCAACCAAAATTTTGGTTGGTTGTCAATAAATTATTCATCAGAGCTGCTGTTTAAAAGATATACCACATACAGCTACTCTCTGGTTCTATTCTGCCTTTTCTGCTTCAAACCATGTTCAAATTGGTCATGTATTAATACAACTATTGAAGATATTCTGTAAAATTTATAAATAGATGTATGTCATATGATTCAAATTTTTCTTAACATAAATTTAACCCTCTCCCAAACAAGACCTGGTTTTGACGTCCTTAATAGAAAAGACTTGGGAAAACATTGAAACAAAAGAAGAAACTGCTGATAACCAGCAGTTTCTCCTTTTGTCTCAATATTTTCTGAGCTGTATCATACACAAATCTTATCTTTATTAACATTCAAGTTTGTCGTCTGCAGCAGCTTTCAAATTGGATCGCCCTAAAATTTTGTTGTTTGGGAAAGGGTTAAATACTAGCTTCATCATGATCCAAGATCAAATAAGAACAGATTGGGGTTACCAAATGTTTATAAAAGAATTTTTGTAATGCAGAATCTATAGTAAGAACAACAAAATGTGCAGGGAATGACAAACAAACTAGGTTAATTGCAATAACTAATGAGTAAATTGCATGTCTTATCACTAATTTATATAGTTCAACTGTCAAAATTTAATATCTTTTCCCATTTATATGTGGGCTAATGTGACTTATGTCAAAAAGTCTAAACATTATGAAATTTTGTGTTAGAAGCATTTAACCCTTTCCCAAACAAGAACTGGTTTTGACGTCCCTAATAGAAAAGGCTTGGGAAAACATTGTAACAAAAGAAGAAACTGCTGATAACCAGCAGTTTCTCCTTTTGTCTCAATATTTTCTGTGCCTGATTTTACACAAATCCTATCTTTAGTAACATCCATTTTGTCTTTTGTGGCAATTTTTGAAGCGGATCACCCTAAAATTTTGTCGTTTGGGAAAGGGTTAAAGAAGTCAGAAGAAAATGATGAATGTAATAATGCATCATTAATATTAATCTCGATCTTCACTCATTGTTTGGTTTGATTTGAAGATTAGCGAGAAAAAGACTACTTTCCACATCATTCTTTCCCTCATTAGCAATTTTTTTTTTACCCTTTTTAAAAGGACAAAATTTTATGGCAGTCTAACTTGAAAGCTGCTGCTGACGACGAAATAGGCGTTGATAAATGTAACATTTGTGTTTACTATAGCACAGAAAATATTGAGGCAATAGGAAAAATTGCTGATTATCAGCAATTTCTTCTTTTGCCTCAATGTTTTCCCTAACCTTTTTCTGTCAGGGACGTCAAAACAAGGGCTTGTTTGGGAAAGTGTTTATAGGGACAAGTTAATCATTTTGTTGTCCTGAAAAGGGTAAAATGCTGTTTTTCAGTAATTAGCCTTTTCACCTTTAGCACACTAAAAGCAATGTGTGCATTAGTAATTAACCACTTTTCAAAACAAAAAAAAGGTTTGACACATTTGTAATAGGGCAAAAATGGAAACCTTTAGACCCTGTTACACATACATTTGCGGCTTAACCCATTACCAGACGGCAAAATTTAAGCTTGTCCAATTCTAAAGGAGTTGCAGACGACAAAATACATCATATCAAATGGAGAAAATATGTATGTTATAGCCCAGAAAATATTGAGGCAAAAGGAGAAACTGCTGGTTATCAGCAGTTTCTTCTTTTGTTTCAATGTTTTCCCAAGCCATTTCTATTAGGAACGTCAAAACCAGGTCTTGTTTGGGAAAGGGTTAAATCATTGCCTCATTGCTGGAGCATGTCAGAAAAATGCATTTCTCTCTTTGCAGCCACCTCTCTCTGCACTTTACCATTCTCTGCATACCACACAAAATCTTCCGCCTCCTCACTATAAATAGTTCTATATCAAAAGCAAAGATGAATGATTTACAGTCATTCGAATATTCAATATGTGAGTCTGAAGTTATACATGGAGATATTGAATTTTGTGACTGAAAATGAAACATTCAATTAATCATGTCTCTAAGAGAAGAAAAGACCGACATAGTAATTTGCTTTATTATGGTTCAAAGATCAGTCCTATGGCCTTCCTTGTAAATGGGTCAGTCAAGTTTACTGAACTATGAAATATATTCAAAGCTATAAATAGTTAATTTACACAAACGATGAATATGCATGTTGGTTGTGGTAAAAATAGATACAACAACTCCAGCATGGAATCAAAGTATTCAAGGTATTCAAATGGATAATCAAAGTACCTAATCAAAGTACTCTACTTCTGGACAGGCCTTCATTATTAACAAATTTGCTTCCCAACAGTACTTCCAGTACTTTGATTAAGCCTTATTTTTGGTCATAATTTGGATGCAGTGTGTAATCAGGGCCCCATTGTATTAACGATTGTATGATTATTTTTTGCATAAATTGTAATGTTCAAGAAACCTGATTGGCCCAATCTAATTTCTTGTGCAATCAGATGTCTTCACACAAAAACATGTTGTTAGATCGTTGATAAAATGGGGCTGTAATCTTTACTAAAATATATTTGAGGTTAAACCTTTCCCAAACGGCCAAAGTTTGGACTTTTTCTATCTGAAAGCTACTGAAAACGACAAAATAGATGTTGTTAAAGATAAGATTTGTATTTGATATCGCACAAAAAATATTGAGGCAGAAGGAGAAACTGCTGGTCATCAGCAGTTTCTTCTTTTGTCTCAATGTTTTCCTAAGCCATTTCTATTAGAGACGTCAAAACCAGGTCTTGTTTGGGAAAGGGTTAAACCATTATAGGCCGTTTTAGAGTCGTTCAGGTGTTAGATATACAAACCTTACTTGTGACATTTGATCAATTAAGAATCTCCAACTGTCAATTATGTAAATGACCTCCCATTCAAGGGTAGGTTATTTATTGTATTGGGGCCATCAAACTTCATCCTTCAAGAGATACTTTTGTCATGGTCATTAAACTTGATGGACAAGATCCATTTTAGCTATTCGGAACCTATTCCAGTTTGTTTCTTGCTAAGTTCATAGGCCAAACTACTCTTTTGCACTTACTCACCCTGCATATGCGGAAACATCAACTTTTTTGGGAGTGTGTCACTAGGACAAACCAATTTTAGTGGTGGGGTTTTGTTGGGTGGGGTTTTGTCAGAGGGGGTTTTGTCCTGGTGGAGTTTTGTCAGAGGGTTTTTTGTCCTGGTGGGGTTTTGTCAGAGGGTTTTTTGTCCTGGTGGGGTTTTGTCCGTACCCCCTTTTTCGGTAACAGAATCAATGAAAATAGCTGTTTTTGAAAGGGGTGTGGAAAGGTATATGAAGAAGCTCAAAATCATTTTAACGATCTGGAACCATAATAGACACTTTTGAAAATACAAAAAGTATTGTTATATATTATTTCTATGGTATAAGACGGAGGTAAAATGAAACTTAAAACAATTTTTACCGATATGTTGGAATTTTATATATATTTTTAGTTATTGACCCCCTTTTACAAAAAAGGCGGGAAAAGGGGAAGCACCAACTCCGTAAATCTCATATTTTTTTTCCCAGAAGATGATAATATATGACATTTTTCAGCTTGTATGCTACAACAGATATGTATGTAACATAAATGAGCTAAATACAAAACTATGAAAAACAAAATTGAGAAAAAAACACTTGATTATACATAAGGTTTATGATTTTGCGACTGAATTTTTTCCATGTTTAAGAAAAATGAACATTTTTCTTTGATCTGTAATTTTTGTAATATTGACTGGCAGGGTATGAGACCTACACCAGAATTATCTCTAATTTATACTTGTGCAAATAAAACAAGAATGGGAAAAAGTTACCGTTAAATTTTGTTTTTTCATGAATTCAAACTTAGTAGGGGCGCATAAAACAAGGACAAAATTATCCAAAATAGGTCATTCAATTCCATCAAATATTCATTGTAAGGTCAAATGTAACAACACATTTTTTTTATAGTAACTTATATAAAGAACTTATTTTTATCAAATATTCATTGCCAGATTTCCCTGTAGTTACTACATAAACTATTGTTAACAAAACAAGGGCATTATATACATCGGTGGGGAATCATGTGACACTAAATTTCAGAAAATCGTCAATAATTTTGTAAATACTTGATCAATTTGAAATCGGCTTGAAACAGAAAAAAGTGTTAAACGCCCAATATCAGATGGGTGGTAACTCTTTTACAAATCAAGTGACAAAAACATTATTGACGACCAGATTAAGTTTTGGTTGGTCGTCAATAACTTCCATATTAGCTGCTTTTTTCAAAGATTATCCTTAGCATTCATCAAAGTCATGGAGTGTTCCCGCTGTCTCTGCTTAAATTCTTCTTTTCGAATCGGTCATCTTTTGACAGAATTGTTGGAAAATATCGAAAATATTATGTCATGTGATTCCCCGCCGTGATATAAGATTCATGGGGTGGAAGAGGGTTGAAATTGGTGTCATGTACTACTGTATAAGAACGCCTTTTTTTAATCAAATTAAGCTAATCTTACACGAACATGTATCTTTGATTACCGGGTCTTTACATACCTATAGTCCTTTAATTAACGACATTATGGCACATGTTTACAAAATTTACCCTTGCAAAAAACGCAATAGCAAAGTCATAAGTACAGTAAATTTGCATGTGATGGTTCGAATCTTGCAGGTCCCTTACACCTTCACGATTTGATCCAAGACATGCAACGTTGAACTGAAAATTTACAAGGATTACCTTTTGTTTATTACTGTAAAATTTGTAAACATGTGTCATTATATTGTGACTGGACTATAATAATAAAAAAAAATCAAGGCAGAAGACGCAATATTGATACTATATCAAATCCTGGTCTTAAGCATTTATTCGTGTAGATCTTGAATCAATCAAGTGTATTGGTGCATACAACCCCCCCCCCCCCCCCCCAAAAAAAAAAAAAAAAAAAAGTGTACCAGTCCAAAAGAACATAAAACACTGAGGAAAAGGGACATATTCAACAACATAATCAACAACCTCTTCTTTTCTCTCAATGTTTTCTCAAATTATTTCTACAATGGACGTCAAAACCAGACTTGTTAAGAGAAGGATATATCAGTGCTTTGCTTTATAATAACCAAATCAGTAAATTCATAACAATTGTAGGCCTATTGAAACAGTTATTTCTTCATTTCTCTTAGTGTTTTTCTGTTATTTCTATCAGTGATCTGGGCCCCGTTTTATCAACGAAATTTCGCACATTATTTTCGTAGATTTGAACGGAAGTTCAAATTTTTTGCGTAAGTGCGTTTTACAAAACATGTTCGCAGCTAAGATTAGAATTTCCTAAGTTTTTTTTTTCCCGTAACTTTATGATCAAAAATAGTAACTGTTGACGTAAATCTGTTCGTCACCACTGCCGATGCCTAAATTTACCGTTTAAAGACTTGATAACCCCAAAATTACTGAAAATATCAAAATATATATGAAAGGAAATGTTGAAATTGAACAAACCACGGAAAATTCATGTGAATAGCAATGGATTTTGTGCTAACAATAGACTGGGTTTAAAATTATGTTTTGATAAACCGTCAGTGTTGTCATGAAATATCGTAACTACGGCCTGATTTAAGCCATAGCTACGAGATTTCATAACAGCTCCAACGAATTACTATTGTATGTCCGAAATAACGTCACGATTAACTGGTTAAAATCGTTCCCTATTTCGCTGTACTTTCACTTTCTTTTTTGTTGCTATTTATAGAATACAACATGAAAAAGTATTTTTCATGTATTTCCTATTCTAATGGAATGAATGTACGTTTAATATACGTTTAATCGCCAGAGTGTTCAGAACGAAAATATTTAAGCATTTTTCATGCTACTAACAACGAGAAATACGAGAATTATCTCAATCTATGCAGAAAAATACACTTTAGATAGCTTACACCGCCGATATATATTAATATTTACGAGAAAGTAAACCGAGGTGAGAACAAAATCGAATCTTTCCGAAGTGCGTTTCACGGAAATAACCGAGTGCCGTAAATACCCGATCATCGGCGATAATAACCGAAATCTATTATGGTTCCAGATCGTTAAAGACATTTTAAAGACATGCCTATATATGACACACATGTTTAGCTGCAATAACAAAAATGTTCTGGGGGGGGGGGATCCAGGAGGAGGGGGGATGATGTTGTAAATGAGTATCAAATAGGACCCTTGGACATACTGTCAGATAATTTTGCCATTCTGAACATTTGACAGATTTTAAAGTTTAGGCTAGATTTAAGCCTTGGGAATGTCTCAAGTTGTGTATCAATTAACTCGAGCTTTTTACAGCCTTTTACAAAACCCATAGGACCCAGCATGGTGCCAAGGTCACCCAAAGGTCAAGCATATATTTAGCAAAGTTAGGATAAAACTGTTGTATGTTTTGGATTTTGTAGACTCTATATACAGCTTTATTGCAGTAACCTGCCAAATTTCATTTTGATGGGTAATCGTAAAACTATTGTAAGTAAAAAATAATCTTATAAACATACATTAGTTTTGCACCAATTAATTGAATGTTGAATAGACCAGTTTCATAATATCAGGTCACTTATGAATTATTCATGAGGAGGCAAAAGGAGCCTTACTATCATGCCTCCAATAGTAAAAACACATAAATTAACACACTGTTATCTCAAGACCCGGTGATGTGACAAAGCCAATTACCGTTTATAATTTTAGCACCCTATATTGTTAGTACTTGGGAGGACTCGGAGTACCTACAACATACATTTTCATGAAATATATATTGTTAAAGTAAAGCTGGTATATACATATTTCCTTTGAGTTAACCCTTTCCCAAACAAGACCAGGTTTCACGTCCTTGGTGGAAAAGACTTGGGAAACATTGAGACAAAAGAAAATGTTGATAATCAGCATTTTCTCCTTTTGTCTCAACATTTTCTGAACTATATTGAACACAGATATTATCTTTATCAACATCAATTTTGTCGCTTGCAACAGCCTTAAATTTGGACTACCCTAATATTATGCCGTTTTGAAAAGGGTTAAGCTAAAAAATAACAACAAAAGCTTAGACCCTGATCCAAACAAGACCTGGTTTTGAAGTCTCTAGCAGAAATAGGCGTGGGAAAAGATTGAGGCAAAAGAATAAAACCAGATAGGGCCTAACAATATTTTCTTCTTTTGTCTCAATATTTCCTGTACTATAATGTGCATAAATCCGGTCTATATTCCAACTTGTTGTGTGCAACAGCTTTCATTTTGAGTAGCCTAAATTAATTTCATTTTGAGAAAGGATTAAGATTAGACATAAGGACTATGTGGATACTTGAATTAATATTCAGTCAAATTATAATATTATAAACCATGTTGTCATTTTACAAAGAATCAGTTCGTAAAAATAAATTTAGTTTTTGTATCAATGATTATGAAAAAAAACAAAACAAAAAAAACTTGGAGACAATCTACAAAGCATTCTTGAACTGAATGTATTTGTTAAATGATTGTACTGTTACTTTGAGAAAAAGGTAAGAATTTATTATAAACATTTTAATTATTTCTCAGATACACAAGTTGACCTCTTCACACATTAATTATTGCACTATCAAGAAATAGTGATATATGTGCAGATAGTCTATGTCGGGCCACTCTGTATGGATCCGATAATGTTTGGTTAAATTATCCAAGTAAACTACAAGATCAGGTGCCATTAAATTAGCAGCATAATCTGGCATTTGTAACTGGGAAAGGTTAAAACCGGTTGCAATATGATTTAAACTTTGCAATAAGTGGTTAATTCAACTACTCTATACTTAGTTATGGCTTATCAGTGGAATGTTTTGCCTCCCGTAGCGGGACAATTATGCAAATGAGGTAAACTGTTCTAAACATAGTAATTTTGAAACTGGTTTATTAAGAAATGGACTGAAAAGATTACTTGCCTTGTAAAATGATCCCCCTACTATAAGTAATGGAGCATACCATTGTAATGGGTTTTAGGGACTAAAAGGGTTATCCCTGTACGAAAGACTGGACCAAATTTAAAGATGTTACTTACAACAAATTTAATCCAAGGTTCAACACTAAAATTCTATTTCCTAGGGTGGAAAATATTTAGGAAAAGGAAGAAAATGCTGGTTAACAGCATTTTCTTCCTTTTCTTCAATATTTTCTGAAGTTTTGACAACTCATTGCTTTAAAATATGTCATTATTTAAAAAAGGGTTATGTTAATGTGAATGTTGACAAATAAATAGAATTCGATACTTAGAGTTGCGATATTTAAATTTAACGTTTTTTTGTATGTTCTTTTTTATGGGGCGCCTTTGTTACTTAATAGCTATGAAAATTGTTAAACCCTGAGTCACCAGATGCTATTAAAATTTTAGGTAATATTAAATTTTGTTTTTCTTCTTTTTTACATTTCAATGCCTGAAAGAATGAGGTTTAACCCTTTCCCGAACAACAAAATTTTAGGACGGTCCAATTTGAAAGCTGTCTCAGACAACAAAACCAACATTGAAAAGAATAGGATGTATGTACAAAACGGCCCAGAAAATATTGAGACAAATTGATGACCAGCAGTTTCTTCTTTAGTCTCAATATTTTCCCATACCCTTTCTATTAGGGACGTCAAAACCAGGTCTTGTTTGGGAAAGGGTTAAGTTAATATACCGGTATCAGTGTTTCCACTCAGATTTTTATTTAGGGGTTTTGCACGCACTGTCATTGAAAAATGGGGGTATGGGACAGAAAATAGGGGTAAAAACCAATAAAACAATGAAATATGTGTGTAATTTGGCATTGCAATGCACGCTTATTAAAAGTGTTGCGCAGAATTATCGCTATATTCCGATATCCTTCGCCGACGTGGTACGATTTGGAATATCAGTTTTTCGGGAATCTTCGGTAGTTTCCGAAAATTATATCAAAGTACACAAAAAATTGTATTTTTGTTTTGTTTCTTCGGTATAAATGACAGACAGGGTACGCGCTGGCGATCGCCACTTCGTCTTCAAAAGCCATAAGCGAGTAAGGCGACAATAAAAAAAATATTTTTAAAAAAGTGGGTCAAAAATCGAATGTGGCTCAGACTTGACTCCATCATTTACTGTAAATGATAAATCAATCGCCAATTTACATTACTGGCAATGTTGTTCACTTACTTTTTTAATTTTATAATTCGAAAGCTAGATTTGCTGTCTAAATGGTCGAGCAAGCACACCAGTTTAATATGTAGACAGAATTCATCTGTGTAATCAAGAGTCAATTTGTGTAATCGCGTGGCGGCATGAAAGAAAGAGACAACGCGTCGGTGCTAAAACCATCTAACGTCAGTGTATTTACTTCGTAGATAGCGTGTTGTTTTCATTGCTTCATCCCATTTCCCGCCCTTTGCTGCGCGTGCGACTTTTGTAAACAAATCATAGTAAAACATAACCTTATTTGGGTGCGTAAACATCACATGGTTATATTGAAACTGGAATGACTACGTCATCAATTGACTGTGTTTGCGGCGTTTTTGATCTTGCTCAAATCATCACATATGAGTAACACAGATTTACTCTAGTTTCCGGAGTTTCCTTGGTTAGTTTCACTTTCGGAATTGTTTGATATAGATCTAGATCTATTAATAACTGGCACCTAAAGATGCTGATCCAAATTTTTGTGCGTGAAATCACGTACGGGGCCGTAATTTTGTACGTGATTTCTTTCAAATATGCGTGTTTCACGCACAATTTTGCGTGAATGGAAACTCTGGGTATTTACGGCAACAGTCTTGCGAAATGGTTAACAGAATTGCAAGGTGAATTGATGGTACTTAATAATTCATTTTCTGTTCCTCAAACTACAGAATTTGGACCTAAATTAAAATGAGTTGTAGAAGACTATCAATCCCAAAACGAAAATTCCCTTTGATAGTGTGTGGAATATTGAGAAAAAGGGAGAAAATGCTGGTTGTCACCATTTTCTTCTTTTGCCTTATATGTTTTCCCAAGTGTTGACTATTTTGTGCGTCAAAACGCTTCAATTAGCCTATCCCATTGCCCAAATAATTACACCTTTTGACATCCTACGATAAAGGCTTTGGAAAAATTTGTGAAAAATGAAGAAATTGCTTGTGACAAGCAATTTCTTCATTCTCCACAATGTTCTCTAACCCAAAATGCAAAGATTTTTAAATTTTCATCAACTTGAAGTTGTCGTCAGTGCATTAACATCTTTCAAATTGGAACAATCCAAATTTTTGTCATCTGGTAATGGGTTAAAAAGATGGGGACGGGAGAAAGTCCTGACAAGTGATATAGAATGTGAAACTAATTGGCTTATCATGTTATGTAGGGATAATTGAGCTATCTCTTTGATGTCCTTTGAAAAATGAATAATCGGGGATAAAAATGTATCATTAACAATGCCTAATTGTGCCCTAATCTTTTTGTTGAAATAGGAGGATGATGTTTTTTCTGGAGTCTAATGATATGTTGATCTTTACTTTTGAAAATTGAAGGCAGGATGGAAATGTATTGTAAACCTTTTCCAAAATGAAAAATTCTTCATTTCCTACAACACTTTCCAAAGCTTTTGTTTTGCGGGGCGTCAAAAAATGTTATTGTGCCAGTGTGGGAATGGATAAAGCTACATTTTTGTATGGCACATTATGTATCATATTAGGCTGCCTCCTATTACATAAATTGCTCTAAATTTTTTGTTTGATAACTACACCACAATAAATTGCTCTAAATTATATTTTATTATAAGTAAAAGATTGAGATTGATGATGCTAAACAATGTGGTTGTATCAAAACATCCCATTTAACCCTTTCCCAAACGACTTAATTTCAGGGTGATCTAGTTCAAAAACTGCCAAAAATGACAAAATGGAACATATTAAAGATAAGATTTGAGTTAAATATGACACAGAAAATATTGAGACAAAAGAAGAAACTGCTGTATCAGCAGTTTCTTCTTTTGTTTCAATGTTTTCCGAAGCCTTTTCTATTAGAGACGTCAAAATCAGGTCTTGTTTGGGAAAGGGTTAAGGTAGAATACTCGTAATGTGGCCGTTTTTAGATTCATAAAACATCAGCTTTTTTGAAGCTTTGTCATGTAATGTATCTGAACCTATTTGGACGGGGTCATAAACGTATGGCGATGGAAATTTCCACCAACAAGTGTTTACGACGTCGCCTGAATAATTCCGACATCTTTCGAATCTCATCAGGGATGGACTACCTTAAGGCTGCTCCAGTTACAGTTACCGGCTGCGGCCCTTCTTCATCAAACATCTTCACAAACACATCTTTTTTCCTGTGATGTAATGAAATGTTGATGGGGAGGGGGGATGTCCTTGGATTTGTTGTCTTCAGAATCTTACAAATTGGTGCAGTTTTGAAAAAAAATGCCAAGGAAAAATTAAGGACCCAGATGGATGGTCTCTTATTGGTCACTTTTGAACCTAAATTGAACTCAAGACTCATGAATTTTCACAAGTGAACCATTGTCCATGTAATGTGATACTACAGAGTTAAATTGGTCATAAAAGGTCATGTTTAAAACCAACCAGTACTAATTTAATTATCAATTGCTTCTTCCAGATGACAAAACTTTAGACAGAGACTTATTTGATTTAGGCAGTATTAGAACTATCAGAATCAGAACGAAATTGATTGTAGATCTATGATAATGATTTGATTTAGGCACTATTATACTTACCAGAATTTGACAAAATTGATTGTAGATCTATTTGGTTGCAGTGAAAAAAGTTTTAAGTGAAAAATTATACAGGAAATTCTTGTTAATATCATAATATTCCTTCTTTCTTGAAATTAATGCTTTATCTGCTTACCCTTATCTAAGTGCAAGAAATTTCTTGCAGATGACAAAATATACCAATTGATATGGAACTTGAGTATATATAATAGCACAGAAAATATTGAGGCAAAAGAAGAAAATGCTGGTCATTAGCATTTTCTTCTTTTGCTTCAATGTTTTCCCAAGCCTTTTCCAATGGGGATGACGTCAAAGCCAGATTTTGTGTTGGAAAGGGTTATGACTTCAAAACTAGGAACTGCTTTTGAAAGGGTTGATTGTTAAATTGGTCATAAAAGGTTATGTTTAGCATTACTAATTTAATTAATTCACCAAACCCATGTGATCAACTGATACACCCCTTTCCGCCCCCCTCAGTTTGGTCAATATTCTGGTAGATTTATGAAATATTAATTTTGTAGTGTTGCGGACAGTTAGATGTCATAAATTTGTGTTTGATGGGGGTGATTGATGTATCATTAGTTGTTAATCTAGAGAGAAATATTTGTATAATGAAGGCCTGGTCACATAGAGTTCCACGTCCACATCACTGCTAAAATGAGCCACCTGTGGAACAGACACTGTTAGATGTGCTGCGGCAGTGCTTCCAACATATAATGGCAGTGGTTTGGAAGTGGTAGGATGCGGAATAATGAATCAAAATGATTTTGGATGTCTGTGTGGTAAATGTTTATGAACTGCATAAAAATTTTACCACATCCAAGCCACGACTGACTGACAGGGGAATGAAATGGATGTCAAACAGACGCGATAAGCAATAACCAAAACTAAAATTTTGGTCGGTTGTTGCTGTGTCACTTGATTCCCCAACACGTTAGGTCTCAGTGACCGGAATTCCTCTTCTTTGATAAAATCGAAAACTTATTCTAATGAAGAACTTTAAATCCCCTCAACCACTTGCCACCCAATCCAAGCTATCAAAAAAGTGTTAACCCTTTCCCAAACAAGACCTCTGGTTTTGACGTCCCTAATAGAATAGACTTGGGAAAACATTGAAACAAAAGAAGAAACTGCTGATAACCAGCAGTTTCTCCTTTTGTCTCAATATTTTCTATGCCATATTTTACACAAATCGTAACCTTAGTAACACCCATTTTATTATTTTTGGCAGTTTTTAAAGTGGATCACCATAAAATTTTGCTGTTTGGGAAAGGGTTAAATCTCCCAACCACTTGCCACCCAATCCAAGCTATCAAAAAAGTGTTAAGATTTATGAGCCCTGGGTTTGATCCCTGACCTTACCCTACAATACAAAAGTCAGATAAAATTTGCAATAAATCCCTGTCAAATGTCCCATATAGACAAATAAAACAATACACTATCTGATAGGCGTTTTTGTTTGACAGGTCGGCTCTTGATCGACTGATAAGGCGTTTGACTCTTTCATGTTATTAAACTATGTACCTGTTATAAGGTATTTATTTGACTCTTTCATATTAAATAACTTGTTATAATGGTAGTTAGTCCTTTTCCAAACAAGTCCTGATTTTGCCGACCCTATTAGAAGTTTGGAAAACATTTATACTAAGATTATCAGCATTTTCTTCTTTTGCCTTAATATTTTCTGTGCTTTATTATACAGAAATCCTGTCTTCTGACATCAATGGCAGTTAGGTTGTCTGCAAGAGCTTTCAAATTGAAACATTCTAAACTTTTAATCACAGCTAGAAAAGGGGTTAAATCAAGTGATAACAGCCATTGCCACTTAGTGACGCTTTTTGACACCCTACAATTTAAAGGCTTTGGAAAACATTGTGGAAAATGAAGAAATTGCTTGCCACAAGCAATTTCTTCATTTTCTCCATTGTTTTCTGTCCAAAAAGACTAAAAGATTCAAATTTCATTCAATTTATATTGTTGTCTGAAACATCTTTGAATTTGGACGGCCTTAAAATTTGCCGTTTGGGAAAAGGTTAAAGATTGCAATATTTTCCTCTTTTCAGGTTCTTTGCTGCGTTCACTACAAATATTCCGAGAAGCGAGTTGCGACGGGGAAACAATAAAGATGTCCTGTCCGCGCGGGATGCTTGTCACTGTCGTGTTTGCCCAGTACGGACGACGCGTACCGAGCACCAAGATGTGTCCGCCAGACGAAGGCAGTCCCAAATATCAGCTGTTCAAGATGGCCTCCTTATCAGAGGATACAGAATGTTTAGCTACGACCTCCCTTCAAGTGAGTAGGAATTATGCTATATATTGGATGCTGAAATCAAACTCTGATTGAATATTGTGGAAGTACTGATGAGAGAAATACCAGGAATCTATGGTCAGGTGCTCCAGCCCTTCGGATATGACCACAGAAGTTGACCCTTTCCCAAACAACAAAATATTAGGGTGATCCAATTGGAAAGCTGCTGCAGACGACAAAATTGATGATAATAAAGACATGATTTGTGTAAAAAAGGGCATAGAAAACATTGAGACAAAAGGAGAAACTGCTGGTTATCAGCAGTTTCTTCTTTTGTTTCAAAGTTTTCCCAAGCCTGTTCTCTTAGGGACGTCAAAACCAAGTCTTGTTTGGGAAAGGGTTAAAAGAGGCGTTAAAAACCCTAATGAATCACTTGAAATAAAATTTTATACTGTTTTGCAATGTGTTCTAGTAGAACTGTTCTGGATCAGTCACAAAATTAATGTTGGTTCAAAGAAGAATTGAGTTTGATCATTGGATACACTATAAACTGTACATTAAAGCAAGATTGCAGGGCTGTTTTACGGAATTTCAGCATTGTATCAAGCTGTTTTAACTTATGAATATAAATGGGTATGCTAATGACCTGTTCTTTGATGTTGACCCAAAATGGGTACTTCAACAATTGATTAACCCTTTCCCAAGCAATTAAATTTCGGAATATTTCACCTACCAAATGTGAGATTGTACATTTAGCCCTTTCCCGAATGGCAAAATTTTAGGGAGTTCCAATTTGAAAGCTGCTGCAGAAGACAAAATAAATGATCACTAAAGGACAAAATGATTATTATAGCCCAGAAAATATTGAGGCAAAAGGAGAAACTGCTGGTTATCTGCAGTTTCTTCTGTCTTAATGTTTTTCCAGGTCCATTCTATCAGGGACGCCAAAACCAGGTCTTGTTTGGGAAAGGGTTAAGTTGTATCAGGAAACTATAGGTATAATTCAATAGACAAAATAGCAGAGTTAAAGTTGAGAAAATATTGTTATAATGTAACCTGCAAATAAATATCCTATCGACTCCTGTGGGGATTCGATCCTGGGACCTCTCACACCCTAAGCGAACACTCTACCACGTTGCTATAAAAGCTAGCTTGTACGGCGAGATAGTATAAGTGCCCCTTATACTACACCCGGCTACATACACCCCCTCGCCAATTAAGATTCTTCCACGAATCTTTTTTCAACATCATCAACTACCCTATCTCATAAACCAAAACCTCATGCAGGTTTTTTTACGGTGGAGGCCAAATGTAACCCGCAAGTAAATATCCTATCGACTCCTGTGGGGATTCGATCCTGGGACCTCTCACACCCTAAGCGAACACTCTACCACGTCGCTATAAAAGCTAGCTTGTACGGCGAGATAGTATAAGTGCCCCTTATACTACACCCGGCTACAATGATATTATATCGCTTAACCTTTAACTGCTCGCTGTTATTTGTTCATCTACTAGTCAATTAAAGTCTCGTAAGAGAAGCACTGTTTACCGCTACAAAATATTTTTATGCAAAAATTAACATTATCTAGCCTAGAAGCTGGCACAGAAACCAAAAAATATTTTATTGCAAAAAACATCATCCTACATGTTTTTAGCTCACCTGAGCACGAAGTGCTCAAGGTGAGCTATTGTGGTCACTTTTTGTCCGTCGTCCGTCTGTCTGTCCGTCTGTCTGTCCGTCCGTTCACAATTTCGTGTTTACACTCTAGCATCTACAAATATAAGCCAATCTTGACCAAACTTGGTCAAAACATGTATGGCCATAAGATCTCGGATGAGTTCGATTATGGGTCAGATCGAACTAGAAAGTCAGGAGTTATCTGCCCTTGAATGCGAAAAATACTTAGTTTTGACATTGTTTACGCTCTAGCATCTACAATTATTGATCAATCAAGACAAATCTTGAACATAACATTGCAGACTATAAGATCTCGGATGAGTTTGATTTTCAGCCTGATCTGACCAGAAAGACAAGAGTTATGTGCCCTTGAATTTGACAAAATTGCCATTTTTGGCTGTTTTTGACCTTGTTTACACTCTAGAATCTACAATTATTCATCAATCAAGACAGAACTTTGACACAATGTTTTGGACCATGAGATCTCGGATGAGTATGATTTTCAGTCTGATCTAATCAGAAAGTCGAGAGTTACTTGCCCTTGAATTTGACAAAATTGTCATTTTTGGCTGTTTTCGACGATGTTTACACTCTAGAATCTACAATTATTGATCAATCAATCCAAAACTTGGACACAATATTTGGGATCATAAGATCTGGGATGAGTTTGATTTTCAGTCTTATCTGATCAGAAAGATGAGAGTTATGAGCCCTTGAATTTGACAAAATTGCCGTTTTTGACTGTTTTTGACCTTATTTACACTCTAGAATCTACAATTTTTGACCAATCAAGACAAATTTTGGACACAAGGTCGGAGACCATAAGATCTCATATGAGTTTGATTTTCAGTCTGATCTGACCAGAAAGGTGAGAGTTATGTGCCCTTGAATTTGATAAAATTGCCGATTTTGGCTGTTTTTGACATTGTTTACACTCTATAATCTACTATTATTTATCAATTAAGACAAAACTTGAACACAATGTTTGAGACCATAAGATCTTGGATAAGTTTGATTTTCAGTCCAATCTGATAAAAAAATGGAGAGTTATGTGCCCTTGAATTTGATAAAATTGCCGATTTCGGCTGTTTTTGACATTGTTTACACTCTATAATCTACTATTATTTATCAATTAAGACAAATCTTGGACACAATGTTGGATATCATAAGATCTCGGATGAGTTTGATTTTCAGCCTGATCTGACTAGAAAGTCGAGAGTTATGTGCCCTTGAATTTGACAAAATTGCTGTTTTCGGCTGTTTTCGACCTTGTTTATACTCCAGAATCTACAATTATTTATCAAACAAGACAAATCTTGGACACAATGTTGGGCACGATGAAATCTTGGATGAGTTCGATTTTCACAATGTTATTGACCATAAGTTCGTTTTCAGTCTTAAAGTCATAAATATTTGTTGAAATGAAGAAAAGTGTTGCTTATATCATTTTGGTTCAGGTGAGCGATATAGGACCATCATGGTCCTCTTGTAGTTGATGTAGTAGTTAATAGGTAGCTACTGTGAATGATTGACATAAAGACTAAGGAGGTCTGACATAGGAATGCACTCAGTTTTGTGTGTGTGTGTGTGGGGGGGGGGGGGGGTCTTGTTATTCATGGGTTTACAGTCTATTTTACACTATCTTCTTTAAAATGCTGAACAGCAGTCTTATCTCTTGAGATTAAAATTTGTTCATTTACTATAACAACTAGCTGACAAAAATCAAAGATCGGCAAAAGAATGAATGTCAGATTCATGAGCAGTGAAAAAATATTGAAAAAAGGCTTGCATCTGTGAAGTGATATAGGCATTGAATGATTGGGGTTTAAGGCCTCTTTCAACTGATATGGTAATATTGCAGCGGATAGTGCACATAACCATAGATTCCTGTCAATTTTCATAACCACAACATCCTCACTGAGGCTCCTGGTGCTTGCCCACATAGGTTAATTATTATCAAACCATTGATTGGACCCTATTTTATCTGAACGGATGCTTGCCACAGCCAGGTATCGAAACATTGCACCTTAAGAAGAGAGTCTGGTCACTCTGGTGTGCTTCCAACAGGGCTTTGGCTGCAGAGTAGTGAAATGATAAAGGGATGCAGCTCAATGTTTTCAACAAAAAAACAATCCCTGCCCCTTTTCTTCTTAATCAAGATATTTGATGTTTTTCAGTGATTGGTTAACCCTTTCCCAAACAAGACCTGGTTTTGGCATCACTAATAGGTAAGGCTTACGAAAACGTTGAGACTAAAGAAGAAACTGCTGATAACCAGCAGTTTCTCCTTTTGCCTCAATATTTTTTATGCTATTTTGTAATGACTATTCATATCTCTATCGACACCCAATTTGTTGCATGTGGCGGCTTAAAAATTTCAAAATGGAATGGGTGAAATCTTGGCTGTTTGGGAAAGGGTTAATCAAGATATTTGATGTTTTTCAGTGATTGGTTAATTATTTCTGTGAACCCAGGCCAGTATCCTGTTTATGCCCATAAAACAAGGGAGTTCAGTGGGTACATGGGCTGCACCTTGTCCCATAAAAACTGATAACTTAAATTAATGGCCGACTTGCTGTGGTCTGGTTTGGATTTTCTTCTCATTATAAAAACCCTTTCCTAAATGATGAAAATTTAAAAATGATCCCATTTGAAGGGTATGTAACATCCCAATTGGTCTACCCCCATTTCCTCTTGTGCTTTTCTAGTGCCTTGAGTCCCAATTCATCTACTGTCCCGACTTGTCTACTTTCATGTCAAATCATCAATAAATTAACAACATATTTTTAGCTCACCTGAGCACGAAGTGCTCAAGGTGAGCTATTGTGGTCACTTTTTGTCCGTCGGCGTCTGTCCGTCTGTCTGTCTGCCCGTCCGTCCGTCTGTCCACATTTTGGTGTTACCACTCTAGCACCCACAAATATTAATCTTAACCAAACTTGGTCAAAACATGTATGACCATAAGTTCTCGGATGAGTTCGATTTTGGGTCAGATCGGACCAGGGAGTCAGGAGTTATGTGCCCTTGAACGTCGAAAATGGCTAGTTTTGACTTTGTTACCACTCTAGCATCTACAAATATTGACCAATCTTGACCAAACTTGGCCAAAATATGTATGACTATAAGTTCTCGGATGAGTTTGATTTTGAGTCAGATCGAACCAGGAAGTCTGGAGTTGTCTGCCCTTGAACATCAAAAATTGCTGTTTTAGACTTTGTTACCACTCTAGCATCTACAAATATTGACCAATCAAAACAAAACTTTGCAACAATGTTGCAAACTATAAGTTCTCAGATGAGTTCGATTTTGAGTCAGATCTGACCAGGAAGTCTGGAGTTATTTGCCCTTGAACGACAAAAATGGCTAGTTTTGACTTTGTTACCACTCTAGAATCTACCAATATTGACCGATCAAAACAAAACTTTGCAACATTGTTGGTAAGTATAAGTTCTCAGATGAGTTCGATTTTTTGTCAGATCGGACATGGAAGTCCGGAGTTATGTGCCCTTAAACGTCAAAAATGGCTAGTTTTCACTTTGTTACAACTCTAGCATCTACAAATATTGATCGATCAAGCCAAAACTTTGCCACAATGTTGGTAACCATAAGATCTTGGATGACTTTAATTTTCAGTTCGATTGAAGTAGGAAGTCAGGAGTTATGTGCCCTTGAATTTGACAAAATTGCTGTTTTCGACTTTGTTTACACTGCAGCATCTACATTTATTGACTAATCAAGACAAAACTTGGCCGCAATGTTGGTGACCATAAGATCCTGGATGAGTGAAAATTTCAGCTTGATTTGACTCAAAAAACCAGAGTTATTGGCCCTTGATTTTCACAAAATTACAGTTTTCGACTTTATTTTCACTCTAACAATATATTGACCAATAAAAAAAAATTGGACATAATGCTGATGAGAATTTTTTTATTAGAACAGAGTTATGTGCTCTTGACTGTGACAAAATTGTTGGTTTCTTCCACTTTGTTTTTACTGTAACAGCCACAAATATTGATCATTCAAGATTATGAAAGCAGTTTTCAGCTGGATCGTAATCTCACATATTAAATTATGTGCTCTTGAACTTGACAACATTGTGACTTTCTATCTAGGTTCAGGTGAGCGATTAAAGGGAAATAATATAGGCGTCTGATTCTTCTTTTATACAAAACAACATCATTCAATGAATCATTTTAGTAAAAACATTTTTCAAATTATGAATGAAAAAAGAAATTATTCAAGATTTTAATTTTCCGTATCAAAATTTGTGCGAAAAATTATCTCCCTTTCAAATTACTTCCTCTCCCTTTCAAATTACTTCCCTTTGGTCATTTATCATATTCATATTACCTGGGCACTTGATCGGTCACGTGACAAGTGACGTCATTTTCGAAGTAGAATATGACACTGAATTTCAGCGATATAAACGGCGAAGAAATTGACAGTATGTATTTATTAGGCTTTTATGTACGGCTTAATTATTTCGGTAAAGAAAATAAACATAATATAATTATATTTGATAGTTTGTATTAATCTTGTAAATAAGTTTGGTTTATTGGGGTTTTACGCCGTTTCATCTACTATCTCGTAATGAAGTGATCGTACTAGAGTAAACGGTGGACAAACACGAAATGATTGAAATTATATATTTTTTTTTTTGAAAAGTGAAGGAACGAATGGGGACATATATAGATCTAGTATGTTATAGACGTAAATTGAAATGTTTATTTATTGAATGAATAAAGGAATATGTGCAATGAAAAAACTAATGAAAAAGGCGAATATTAAGATTTTATCCGTCAATATTGGTGTTCATAAGAATAGGGTTTTTGTGCAATCTTTCACAAGAAATATTGATGAAAAATGAAAATCGTGAAATTGAACATGCTTGTTGTCTGCAACTACTTTGATTACAGACGAAACCAGAGGATTTTTGCCGTTGGAAATGGGTTAATCCTTTCCAAAACTACAATGTTTTAGAGGTTTCCAATTCCGAAGCTACAGAAGATCAATTTGATATTGATAAAGAGAGAATTTATTTGCAATATAGCGAGGAGATTCGGATTGTTGAATTAAAAAGGGAAAACTACGATCGTTTTTTACTGGTTTTCACCAGATCATATGTTTTAGAAAAGGGCATTTTTGAAAACTGCTTCCATTAATTGCTGTACTGAGTAAAGGGAGTGAATAAACATGTGTTTTATGACATCTTTGACACCCGTGTTTATTGACCTGTATCTTACACCCGTTATGGTTTGTGTAATTAATCAGCTCATTATGTAATAAAGTGTTTATTTCCAATTATTGTATGAAAAGAAAAAAACTATTAACGCTTTTTTCGATTGAAATCAATTTTCAAAAATGATCCTTTTATTTTCGA
This sequence comes from Fragum sueziense, assembly GCA_963680895.1. Taxonomy (NCBI): domain Eukaryota; kingdom Metazoa; phylum Mollusca; class Bivalvia; order Cardiida; family Cardiidae; genus Fragum; species Fragum sueziense. The sequence continues at coordinate 47,316,388 of OY804595.1, forward strand.
TGACACAAGGAAACAATAAATAAATAGATAAATAAATAAATAAGAGAGAAAAGGATTAAATGCTGAGGTCACCATTTTCTCCTTTTAGCAATACTTTGATATCTCATGATAATTAAAAAAAATGCCCAATCTTAATTTTATCGCCTGCAACTCATAATGATACAGTATTATATCAAAACTGTTCGATAAATGCCCATAACGATCTTTATGCACTCTCAACTCTTTCCCAAATAGCACAAAATTAGAGTTCAATTTTAACAGCCGCTACAGATAACAAAGGGATGCTGATAAAAAAGGGATTCTCTATATGTCGCGGAAAATATTGAAACAAAAGGTGATCACGTCGATTATCAGCATATTAATATTTTGTCTCAATGTTTTTACCAAGCCTTTTCTGTTTTGAGAAAACCAACACACATAGATTGTATTAAATTTCTTTTTCGCTTCACTTTTTTAACTCTCACGCGCTAATGCGATTATAGTAAAAGTAGAAACTGATTTAGACAGACAATTTCTTCCTTCCATACATTGTTTTCTACCCAAAGAGACAAAAAATAAATTCCATACACTTGCTATTTTCGTCTGCAACATTTTTAAATTTAGACCAGTCTAAATTCTTAGCGTTTGCCTTGGTAATGGGTAGGATGAAACCCTGTGAATTGAAACAATGCCTGTTTCGAACGGCAGAGAATATCGCATTTTAGGAGCAGCACTAATGAACATGCAATCTTGATAATTATGTTTTAGCACGGCGTTTGGATAAAGATTTGTTTGTCATCAAATTTTGCATAATCTTTGAATGACCTGACGGTACAAATTAAGTAGAAGTTGTTCGGTCCTGGTTCAATCTCAGAATCCACTTTCGTTTTCAATTTGATTTCCTCGGAAAAAAAAAAAAACAAATATATATTATAATGTTTTATGGGTTACTAAGTTAACATTGCAATGATAAGCTACACACAACATGATTTTGAAGCGATATTCCATAAACCTTAACCCATTACCGGACGGCAAAATTTTGGACTGTTCCAATTTGAAAGTGTCGAAGAAGTCAATTACACGCCCATGAAAGTTTAGAAATCTTTCAATTTTGTGTTGGAAAGCATTGTAAAAAAATGAAGAAATTGCTTGCTGCATGCAATTTCTTCATTTTCCACAATATTTTCCCTTGGATTTTGCTTGAGGTGCGTCAAAAAGCGTCACTGTATGAGAAAGGGTTAATATCAGATCACTCGATTATCGATAAATGACGCAGTTGTCAATGTAGACAGGTTCGACTATTTCGTATCCAAGGATACAGAATCCAAGGGAAGTAATTGATGCGGCGAATTTTGTGTATTGGTAAAATCGATAATTTGGCTGCTGGTTTGCAATGGGTTAATGCTTTCCTTAACTTAATAACTTTGCTTGTAATGTTTTTAAACCATTTCCGAGCGATTTATAAGGATGAACTGCGAAATCGTAAATTTTTTAAGGTTCTCCTTTAAGGACCATCATGGTCCTTTTGTTTGTTTTATGATTAGAAAATAAGTCAATATATAAACAAATTAAAGTAAAAATGCAAGGAACAAATTACTGAACATCTTGGAATTCTTCTCTAGTCTAAATGTTTGAAATACTAGATCTACATGCTTATTGCAGTGGCTGATCAGAGGGAGCGGGGGGATTATTGGGGATTTCTGAATTTTACCAATGATGTGCTTCTTAAAGCTGGAGGGTAACAGATGGTCTAATTGCAAAAAATGAATTTTTTTGAAAAAATATGCAAAACTTTTGTGTTGGGCACCTCAGAATGGTTAATGATATGCGATTCAGACAGAGATTGAGCCAAAATTATAAGAGAGATAGCCGAATTTAGGGAGAATCCAAACCCAAATTCAACTCCGTCACAGATGCGGTTGAATTTATTTTTTAACTGCCACGCATGCGCATACAGCGCGGACAAAAGATTCAAACGAGATTCATACTTGAATTTCAATATGACGTCATCATGTATGTTATGACATCATTTAAGAAAGTCGCATGTCCTACTGTTTTTGACCTACTTTCGACATCGCTTCATGAATTTGGTATCAAATTGCGAAAAAATGAGTCGTTGCTTCAATAGTTTGTCGTAATAATTTAATCAGGTCATATAAAGCTTAAAAAGTGTACATTTTGTTTGTTTTTGACAAATTTTGGGTCCAAATCTGGGAAATAGCAGCTTTTAAACCGAATTTCTCCATAACATGTCAAACTAATACATTTAGAAGGGGAATTTGGTAAATAATAGAAAACAGCAGTCAATGTTTTGTTTGGTATTTCGAAAGGAAAACATTGATAAGTATTCTAGAGTCCAATTACCATTCAAGCTGGGTTTTAAGGGTCGTAGGGTTGATGACCTTGAGCATCATTTCCTTTCTCAAGGTCATTTTAACCCTTTCCCAAACAAGACCTGGTTTTGACGTCCCTAATAGAAAAGGCTTTGGAAAACATTGAAACAAAAGAAGAAACTGCTGATAATCAGCAGTTTCTTCTTTTGTTTCAATATTTTCTGTGCCATATTTTACACAAATCCTATCTTTAATAACATCCATTTTGTCATTTGTGGCAGTTTTTGAAGTAGATCAACCTAAATTTTTGTCGTTTGGGAAAGGGTTAAGTTCTAATCTTTTTCTATTTCAACAAACGTCACAAGTAATTTCTTTATTCCCACATTGCTTTCTACCCAGAAATATCTAAAAATGTAAAATTTTAATTACTGTACTAGAAATGTGTAATGTCACCGATACCTTTGAATTTGGACCAGTCTAATTTGCCGTCTGTTAATGGGTTAACCTTTTCCCAAACAAGATGGGTTTTGACGTCTCTAGTAGAAAAGGCTTTGGAAAACATCGAAACAAAAGAAGAAACTGCTGATAACCAGCAGTTTCTCCTTTTGCCTCCGTGTTTTCTGTGCTCTTTTATTCATAAACATTACCTTTAACAACATACATTTTGTCGTTTGCAGCACCTTTGAATTTGGACCAGTCTAATATTTGCTGTCGGGTGATGGGCTAAGCGAAATAAATTATGAAGTAAAAAAGTCATTGATGCTTCATAAGGCTGCATAATTATTTCATCATCAATTTATCTTGATAATCAAAATGTCACCTGGAAAATTAACCCTTTCCTTAATGCAGAGGATAAAATACAAGTTGATCAATATAGGATTTGTGTACAATTAATACACCACAGGAAAAACCAAGACAAAGCTTGAGAAAAAAGGAAAATTTCATATTAGAATTGTCACATGTTTTAATAATTATTTCCAAAGCTATTTGGGAGGTCAAAGCCAGACCTTGTTTAACAAAATGCTTATGGATGAATAATGTTGCATCCCAGTCTTGAATTCCTACCATTACAAATTAAGCATTTAATGCCAATTTTCCTTGTCATCAAGTTTCATTTGTACTCAAGATTTTATAAGGGCTATAGCGTAAGTGCAAAGCTGTTACAATGCTGATAAGATAGTGATAATTCATGGATGTGATTGATTATGCTCTCCAGTTATCATTTTAGAGGAAATATAACTGTTTCCTTGGGAAATCTTCTACATTTCATATTGTAATGATAATACTGATCTTATCCCTTCCTTCCCAAACCAAAATGGCGAGCTCGTTTCAAGTTCGTATTAAGATCGCATGAAGATTACAATTAACTTCGCGCGACCTTACATTTGGAACCCAGGTGAACTAGTTGTGAGCAAAACGAACATAGTGGCGAGCTATCAAGAACGCTTATGCACGCTTGCGTGCTTACTCTAGCGCGCTTGTTAGTGTACTTGCGAGCTTGTAAGCACACTGCGCATGTGTTAGCTCGCGTAAGCTTGCATTTGGAACGGAGGCGAACTCGCACGAGCTCGCAAGCTTACACAAGCGTGCTTACTTGAAATACTAGCTCCCAAGCTCACGCGAGCTCGCAAGCACACGCGAGCTCACCAATGCAAACAATTGCGAGCACACGCGAGCTTCGGCGTGCTTATCAGGCCGCGGCCTTAGCGCAGTTGGTAGCGCATCTGACCCTCATTCGAGAGGTCCCGGGTTCGATACCCGGCCGCGGCTAATACCCTTTCTGACAAAATTGTCACCCACCAATGGGTTTGAAATCGTTAACCTAAGTGGGCGAGCAGCTGGAGGCTCGGTAAGGGTGTTGTGGTAGTACTGGTTTGAGAAACAACAGGAATCCATGGGTAGGTGCTCCAGCCGCCGCGATATGACCCTGGTAGTTGAAAACGGCGTAAAACCCCAATAAACTCAAACTCGGCGTGCTTATTTTCTATTTATAGCAGTAAAATGATATTTGCTACACAATATTTGGGTGGGGAATTGTATGAAAAATAGAACTTTTAAATTTGTTAAATTGAATAAGAAGAACACTCACCAAAGTTGCCTTCTGTAGATCTCTACTTGGTCTTGCCAGTTAGTGAGTCCCTTAGTGTCAAGATCAATTTTAATGGAAATACTGCTCATAAACATTTTCTTTGAAAAATTGTCAGACAAGTAAATTTCCCTCCAATTTTGTAAATTATATAGACTGGAACTGAACTGGAATTAGACTGGGAGGTCTGACTTTCACCAAGTTAATTCTATCTTATGAACTATTTGAGATTTAGCTTTAATATTTCACACATGGATACATTATGCAAAGACATTTAATTCAGAATCATGACCTTTGACCATGTGACCTTGACCTTGAAGTTAAATCAAAATATACCTGAAAAGGACTTTAACCTGGTTCCTATCTTATACTCTGTGAGAAAAAGAGAATTTATTTTTGATAAATGGATATCTCCTGTTAAGATATTTCCTGAAGAACCTTGACCTTTGGCCTTGTGACCTTGACCTTGAAGTTTGACCTTTTTTACAATAACTTTAACCTTGCCTATATCTCTTACAATATAAGAGATAAAGCCTTGATTTTTCACACAAAGATTCAGCTTGCTAAGACCTTTCATTTTAGACCATGACCTTTGACCTTTTGACCTTGATGTTAAATCTATTTTACAAGAACTTTAACCTTGACTTTATCTCACACACTATTACAGATCGAGCCTTGATAGTTCAAACAAGAATATGTCTTTCATACCTTTTATTTTGAACCATGACCTTTGATATATGACCTTGACGTTGAAGTTTGACCTACTCTAAAAGAACTTTAACATAGCCTATATCTCATACACTATAAGAAATAGAGCCTCGATATTTCACACAATGATACATATTGCCAAGATCTTTTACTTTAGACCTTGAGCATTGACATTATGACCTTGACCTTAATGTTTAATCTATTTTACAACTTTAACCTTGCCTATATCTCATACACTTTTACAATTTAGAGATAGAGCCTTGATATTTCACACATGGATACCTCCTGCCAAGACCATTAATTAAGTATAATGATCTTTGACCTTGTGACCTTCAAGTTTGACCTTTATAACAAAAATCTGCTTAGTCAGTGTACATGAAACTTTATTCATATAAGTCTAAAAAGACTAAGTCCATAAGTGAAACTCAAATGAATTAAGCACGCAGTCAAGATCACTGTCCCGCGCTTACTTCTTATAACCAAGCGCGTACATACGATCTTACTTGCAAATGGTATGTGCGCTTAAAATTGGTGCTAGCTCGCGCGAACAGTATTGCAAAGTAAATAAGATCACATTAGTCAATACACGCTTATCGCGAGCTCGTCCCAAGCTTGCGGCGAAGTTGCATTTTGGTTTGGGTTAATCCATTCTCACATATTGATGCTTTTTGATGCCTTGCAAGATAGAGGTTTTTGAAAACATTGTGGAAAAAGCAATTTCTCCATTTCCCACTATGTTTTCTCCCTAGAAAGACAAAAAAAGATGAATCTGATTCCCTTCAAATTGTTGTCTGCAACATCTTTGAATATGGAACAGCCCAAAATTCTGTCATTTGGTAAAGAATTAACAAGCCCTTCTTGTTGAAATCTGATGGCTTTTCCTTTGTCATCAAACTACTTGAGATAGTTATCAGCACAAGCAAGTTGATGCTTTTCAACGAAAACGTCATATCTGCGGCTTGCTTTAAGCTGCAGATACAAGGTTTTCGTTGAAAAGCGACAAAGTGTGGAAGCTGAAGTGTAAAGCTAACAAAATAGTGATAATAATGATGATAATTCATGGGTGTGATTGATAATTATATCCAGTTATCATTTTAGAGGAAACGTTACTGTTTCCTTGAGAAATACTCTGCATTTCACAGTGTAATAGTAATTATAACTTTTCTTATCCATGCATTCTAAAACCATCACCAGATGACCGAATTATAGACTAGTTCAAATTCAAAGTTGTTTTCATGCATTGGAACATGGAAAATTGTCTTTAAAAATCAAGAAGGGGCCAGGGCCTCATCCCTGGGGTTTGCGATCGATAAAGTTTTAGTTAGATACTATATAATACAGGGTTCTCCGCAGAATAATTTGAAGCTGTAGTGGTGAAGTATTGATGCAAATAACTGTTATAAAAACATAATGGCTCATGTTGAGCAATTTCTTCTTTTCCCATAATGTTTTTATAACCAATCATTACTTTTACAATTATAAAAATGCATAATTTATCAGTTTTTGACATAAAATGCTTCTATTTGGAGACAATTTCGAAGAAATTAAGCTGTGGGGTCCTTTTGAAGCTGTAGGGGCATTGCCCTAATTTACATGAAGCTGTAGTGGGGCCGATACAGCTTATTGGGCTGGGGAGAACACTGTTATACAGATAATGTATTCAAACAGACAATAAAGGCATGTAATATGCAAAAGACAGAGGAAACATAAGCATGTATATCCCTTTCCCAAACAACAATATTTGTATGATGGTTCAACATTACAGCAGTGGCAGATGACAAGCAGTAAATTACTAGGGAATGTATGTATATAACCGCATAGAAAATATTGAGGCAAAAGGAGAAAATGCTGATTATCAGCATTTTCTCCTTTTGCCTCAATGTTTTCTCAAGCTTATTTTCCCAGGGACGTCAAAATCAGGTCTTGTTTTGGAAAGGGGCTGTGATGTAAATGACAAGAATATTAATGAAATGGGGCAACTAATTATATGAAACCTTTTTTCCAAATGGCAATATTTCAGACTCCTTCAAATTTAATGACAGTGCAGTTGACAAAATTGATGTTACACAACTTACTTGAAAAGTGAGAAGATGTTGATTTTAGTAAAGGAAATATTTAGGGAAAAGGAGAAAATGCTAGCATTTTCTTCGTTTCTCTTGTTGTTTCTCAGAAGTTTTCTTATTTTAAAATGTCAAATTCTGATTGGTTCATTAGCTCACCTGAGCACAAAGTGCTCAAGGTGAGCTATTGTGGTCACTCAATGTCCGTCGTCCGTCTGTCCGTCCGTCCGTCTGTCCGTCCGTCTGTCCGTCCGTCCGTCCGTCTGTCTGTCAACAATTTGGTGTTAACACTCTAGCATCCACAAAAGTTGACCAATCTTGATCAAACTTGGTCAAAGCAAGTATGGTCATAAGTTCTCGGATGAGTTCGATTATGGGCCAGATCGGACCTGGAAGTCTAGAGTTATTTGCCCTTGAACGTAAAAAATAGCTAGTTTTGACATTGTTAACACTCTATCATCTACAATTATTGATCAACCAAGACAAAACTTTGACATAATGTTGGAGAACAAAAGATCTTGCATGAGTTCGATTTTCAGTTTGATCTCATCAGAAAGACAAGAGTTATGTGCCCTTGAATTCGACAAAATTGCCATTTTCGGCAGTTTTCAACCTTGTTTACACTCTAGAATCTACAATTATTGACAAATCAAGACAAAATTGGAACACAATGTTTTGGACCATAAGATCTTTGGTGAGTTTAATTTTCAGTCTAATTTGATCAGAAAGTCCAGAGTTACATGCCCTTAAATTTGACAAAATTGCCATTTTCAGCTGGTTTCGACCTTGTTAACACTCTAGAATCTCTAATTATTAATCAATTAATACAAAACTTGGACGCAATGTTGGGGACCATAAGATCTCAGATGAGTTTGATTTTCAGTCTGATCTGAACAGAAAGTCCAGAGTTACATGCCCTTGAATTTGATCAAATTGCCATTTTCGGCTTGTTTCGACCTTGTTAACATTTTAGAATCTACAATTATTAATCAATGAAGACAACACTTGGACACAATGTTTGGGATCATAAGATCTCGGATGAGTTTCATTTTCAGTCTGATCTGATCAGAAAGTCGATAGTTATGTGCCCTTGAATTTGACAAAATTGCCGTTTTTGACTGTTTTCGACCTTGTTTACACTCTAGAATCTACAATTATTGACCAATTAAAACCAATTTTGGACACAATGTTGGAGATCATAATATCTTGGATGATTTAGATTTTCAGTCTGATCTGACAAGAAAGTCCAGAGTTATGTGCCCTTGAATTTGATAAAATTGCCATTGTCGGCTGTTTTCGACCTTGTTTACACTCTAGTTTAGAAAAGGGTTAAATGTCTTCAGGTTGTCTCAGTGATGTGCACAGAGGAATTGTAAATTCTGAATTTAAATAAAAAATTAAATGGAATTTTAGTGAAACTTAAATGTGGAATTCAGTGAAGCTTTATGGAGACTTTGTCTTATGAAATTCAGAGTATTTAAACAACTTATGTGTTAAAATAAAAAAAAAACAGCATTCCCCGGAATCTTTTCAAAATGGTGTTCTAATAAAGTTGTGAAATTCTGTTTTTGCTTTTGAAAAAAGAAGTTTCAGTAAGACCAGGGGTGTCATGTACATGCCAGATGCAATCATTTGAATGCATTACTTGGAGCTTTTTGGATGAAGACTAATCTAAAACAGTATTGCTGCTATTTCAAAGCAAACCCAAATGGACTTTTTCGTATAATCAGCCAACATCTGGAATTTTATTACTCAATGAAATAAGGGAGGAGATTGGTCTTTTTCACTTCATGAAATTATGAATGGACATATTAAATTATACATACTTGTGATGTATTACTTGGTGAGTTATGAGTTATTTCTTCTTCAAAATTTATTCAGAACATCATTACATCTTTAGTGCAAGCTAATACAAGAACAGATAATAGCAAAATTGTTGAATATGGCGTTCAACTTTATTCAATGAATTGTCCAATTAATGCATCATTCATGTTTGATTACCATTAGATTTTGTGCATGCATGTACCCCCCCCCCCCTCTTAAATTTATATTTGAAAGGAATTTTTCATGCGCCAATGCAGTCCCCACCCACCCCCACCCCCAAACACACTCTCACACCCCTTAAAACATAGGTTCCCTTGTGGGAAACATGACATGGATTTGTGCATGGTGTGCAATGATGAAAGGAAAGCCTGAGGAACAAATTCATTATTGTAAGACGCATCAACTGCATTTTGAAACTTTTAAGAGCGCAGGTTTTAGCCTATCCTCCACTTATGAAAACAAGCAAATTGTATCAAAATGCATTTAATAACATGTCCTAAAAGTGCTGATAAAATCAAGGAAGGTAATGTCGACATTTGAATTAAGGATGGTTAAGCTATAGATCATTTCTCTTGATATATTAGATATAAAGGGCATTGTTCATTTTCTCTTTCATCATTTTCATTTTATCTTAAGCATTAAATTTTTGTCCTCTGTTTAAAATTCATGAATTTAGAAGCCAAACATCTGCCTGAACTTTCTGCACTATTGCGCATTTACTTGAAAACATTATATATTATAAAACAAATAAAACGTTTAAAATTCCATCTTCCAATTTGATTAGTAGTGATAGTTTGTAATTGATCATGGTGTATTCCCTCCACATCCTTCCCCCCTCCCTCCCATTTAAAATTGATAATCATGATAGTCATTCAATAGACTAGAGCTGAAGTGAGTCCCCAACTTGTACCCAAGTACCAGTCTGACAAATACCCTCTGCATACCCAGGTATCCGCACAAATAGATTAGTTATGAATCCCTATTAGATTCACCTATGCTTGCTGGATACGACAGTTTCGACAGCATTTTGACTGTTTCTATTGATACCAACAACATAGAATTTTGATGAAAAACAATGTGTGTAAAAATGTCTTCCCTTTCCTTACCTTTGACCTTTATGTTAATAAAAATCCTCTAATTGTTTGGAAAGGGTTATAATTGAAATTAAATACAAATAATTCAATGGGTGGAGAAACCATTAAAGTTAAATATTTGATCCAGGTGCATGATGAAGAATTCATTACATTTAACCCTTTCCTAAAATAACGGCAGAATTTTAGACTGATCCAATTTAGAAGATTCTACAGACAGCAAGATGGATGTTAATGAAAATGTAATTCGTGTAAATAGTAGCATAGAAAATCTTGGGTCAAAAGGAGAAAATGCTGATTATCAGCATTTTCTTCTTTTGCCCCAATATTTTCCAAAACTTTTTATTCTGAGGAAGTCATAAAATTCTCTAATTGTTTGGGAAAGGGTTAAATTGAAATGGATGGGAAGAAATAACTGCAATTTTATTTCATTTCTTTCAAATTACTAGTTGAAGGAAATAGATTGATTCATTAATTTGACAACAAACACTTATAATTTTCGGATGCTTTTCTCCAATCAACCCATTACTAGACAAACGTTTTTAAGAATTGGTTTTAAAGGGGCTCATTCTATGTTTTTATGCTTCCAAACTGTTCGGGAACTCATATTTGTGCATGGAAAAACAATTAGCAATGCATAAAAACCTCAATCTCGGTGAAAAAAACATCTTTCCTTTGCTATAGATCAATCCTTTACAAGCGTGTTTACACATTCTATTTTTACTTCAAAACAAGACAATGTCAAGGTCAACGAGACACACCTCCGCGGTATATTAACACACCGTACAACCGGCTGTGTCGATGACTGTGACCTTATTTGCGAGGAATACGTGAAAAGGTTTATTTTGTACAAGCACTGAACATTTATACGCGTATTTATCAACTATAGAATACCAAAGATCCTTTCGTTTATTTATAAAAGTAAATTCATTTGACCTACCATGCACATGACATCAGATGCCGAATTTGTCTTTGCTGACTTTCTACGCAGCCAGTTGCACGGTGTGTTAAATCTCGCTGAGCACAGATGACGTATCTCTGACGTAATTGATTTTTGAAGGTTGGGCACATGTAGCCGTTACAAAACAAAAACAAGGACGACCAGCATGTTATTAATTGATTTGGATTTTAATGCTTATATAAAGCTCGTGGAGTGCTAACACAGCTAAAACGAGTTAAGTGTATCAAATACGAGAAATACCTGTCCCATGGACCTAAGAAGCTATGTTTGTACAATTATATTGATGAATCGTCTTTAACATAATGTCATAGGGGTGGTCAATTAGAAATAATAACAAAATCCCATATATCTGATGAAATATGTGAGAGTAATGTCTCGATAAGTCGGAAAATGGGTAAAAAACAGCTGTCCCACCTCGGGGGTGGTCCAGTTCATCACTTTTGTACGGAGAGTATATATATAATACATATACAGTATACCTAGTATCCCAACCAGTAGCTTTTCCAAATTGTTTTAGTGGTGAAATAAAGAAATTTAAGATAAATGCATTTTTCTGCAAACAATTATGCATATGTCCCATGGTCTGGTGTGAATTACGTTATTTAGTTTTACACACATCCTAAAACGAAACCATGTTTTGAATACATGATATTAAATATCATTTATAATTAGTCAACAGCATTTGCAAACACATTGTATTACTCTTGAAAGTAGCAGTAGATTATAGTAAGTCACACTTTGCAATGAAGGAAGGTACCCCGCTCAAGGAGCAGTAAATGTGAATTACGTTAATGCTTTTTAGCTCACCTGAGCACGAAGTGCTCGAGGTGAGGTATTGTGATCGGTCTGTTGTCCGGCGTCCGTCTGTCCATCTGTCTATCTGTCCATCTGTCCATCCGTCAACTTTTCACTAAAAAATCTTCTCCTCTTAAAGTACTTGGCAGAATTCAATAATATTTCACACATATGATCTATGAGTCATGCTTTTTCAAAATACTTCAAAGAATTGGAATCGGGGCCATAATGGGGTCAAAAAGTAGGTCACTAGGTCAAATCTTCTTTCTGCTCTAGGGGCCACATTTTTTGCTCAATCATTGTGAAAATTGATCAGAATATTTGTCTTAATGATCATTAGGTCATGATGAAAAATAGGTCAAGCCAGGTCAAAAACTAGGTCACTAGGTCAAATATTGTGAAATCCATCTTTTTTTCACTGGAAGTGCCAATTTTGGTCCAAACTTTGTAGAAATTGTCATGAATGTTTATCTTGATGATATCAAGGTCAAGTCAAGAAGTTGGTCATGCTAGGTCATTAACTAGGTCAAGAGGTCAAATCTTAGAAAATCCTTTCTTTTGCTCGGGAAGTGCCGATTTTGGTCCAAACTTTGTCAAAATTGTCCTCAATGTTTACCTTGATGGTATCTATGAAATGATAAAAAGTGGGTCATGGGAGGTCAAAAACTAGGTCACGGGGTCAAATCTTTTAAAATCCTTTAGTCTGTTCTGGGCATGCCAGTTTTGGCCCAAACTTTCCAAAAATTATCCTGAATGTTTATCTTGATGATATTTAGGTCATGTCAAGAAGTGGATCATGCCAGGTCTTAAACTAGGTCAATAGGCCAAATCTTGAAAAATCCTTCCTTTTGCTCTGGAAGTGCCAATTTTGCTCCAAACTTTGTCAAAATTGTCCTAAATCTTTATCTTGATGATATCTTGGTCATGATCAAAGGTGGGTCATGCAAGGTCAAAAACTAGGTCGCAAGGTCAAATATTACAGAATCCTTCTTTTTGCTCTAGAGATGCCAATTTAGTTCCAAAACTTTGTCAAAACTATCCTAAATACTTATCTTGATATCTAGCTTATGTACAAAGTATGGGTCATGTAAGATCAAAAACTAGGTCATTGGGTCAAATCTTGGTTTTGCTTTCAGAACGGAAATATATACTTAAACATTGTGAAAATTGTTCAGAATGTTTATCTTGATGAAATCTGAGTCATTTTGAAAGTGGGTCATGTGAGGTCAGAAACTAGGTCAATAGGTCAAATCTTGTTTTTTCTGTAAGAACCAAAATATTTACTCAATCATTGTGAAAGTTCAGAATGTTTATCTTGATGATACCTTGGTGATATGAATAGCAGGTCATTTTAGGTTAAAAACTAGGTCACTAGGTCAAATTTTGTTTTTGCCCTAAGAACCAAAATATTTACTTTATCATTGCGAAAATCGATCAGAATGTTTATCTTGATGATATCTTGGTGGTGTGAAAAGTGGGTCAAGCGAGGTCTAAAACTAGATCACTAGGTCAAATCTTGTTTTTGCTCTAGGAACCAAAATATTTACTTTATCGCTGTGAAAATTGTTCAGAACATTTATCTTGATGATATCTGGGTCATTTTTAAGGTAGGTCATGTGAGGCCAGAAACTAGGTCAATAGGTCAAATCTCGTTTTTCCTGTAAGAACCAAAATATTTCCTCAATCATTGTGAAAGTTCAGAATGTTTATCTTGATTATATCTTGGTGATATGAATAGCAGGTCATTCGAGGCTCAAAACTAGGTCACTAGGTCAAATTTTGTTTTTGCCCTGAGAACCAAAATATTTACTTTATCGTTGAGAAAATTGTTCAGAATATTTATCTTGATGATATCTGGGTCATTTTTAAAGTGGGTCATGTGAGGTCAGAAACTAGGTCAATAGGTCAAATCTTGTTTCTGCATTTAGAACCATAATGATATCTGAATGATGGTGAAAATTGTTCAGAATGTTTATTTTGACCATATGGGGCATGTATAAAGTAGGTCATGGGTAGTCAAAACTCAGGTCAAATTTTGTTTTTGCTCTAAAAAATCAAATTATTTATTCATCATTGTGAAAATAGTTCAGAATTGCTTATCTTGATGATAAATGGGTCATGTAGAAAGTGGCTAATGTTAGGTCAAAAACTAGGTCAAAAGGTCAAATCTTACTTTTACTATAAGAACCTAATTATTTACTCATCATTGTGAGAATTGTTCAGAATGTTTATCGTGATGGTATCTAGGTCATGTAAAAAGTGTGAGTTTTAAGTTTGCAAGTTGTTTGTCTCAAAGTCCTCTCAGGTGAGCGATGCAGGGCCATCTTGGCCCTCTTGTTAAAATTTCACACAATCAACGCTTAAGTTAAATACATAGTTTGGCATGTACCTACACATGTGTAGATTACATAAACCAAGAAGAACATTTCTCTTCAGAATTATTACCTGTGGAATTTTATTGTATGTTCAAAATTGTGAATTACGTGTCTGTGAATTACGTTACGCCATTTTTCGGTCCATAAAATGTTTTATTCATGAAATGTCGCAAAATTAGAAACACTTAAGTCATGTTTTAAATATTTATTAAATTCAAGTAGTCAATTGATAGTAAAACCGAAATATGTCAATGTGAAAAATCTAAGACCGAAACTATAGTGGGGCATTTTTCGTTCGTATTTGATACACTTAACTCGTTTAGCTGAACAATGGACATAAATGATCTACCCCTTCAGGTTGGTAATTTCATGCGTTATTTCTGGTTTGTAATTATTGTGCCATTTGCATTTTCGACAGCCTAGCTCGTCCCCCTTTAATGAAAAGGAGTTGGTGGTGGCAAAATTTATTCCTCTGAAATCATTTGAATTTATGTGAGGGAAAAATCATTTTGGGCAATAATGTAAAATTGCTGATCACCAGCATTTTCTCATGTTCTCTTATCATTTCCTCAAGATTCTTTTTTCAAAAGATTCAAATTGACTGTTGGAAGCAATGAAAAAAATAAGAGTAAATTTGTTAATTTGCTACAATAGTGTAAAGCTCTTTTTGTAATACCCAGACTTTCAAAAAGGTAAACTAAATGTGTAGGTGTGAAACAAATAATTGGCAAATTAATTTGTATGGTCCACCTGTTACATAGCCCTTTCCCAAACGACAAAATCTTAGGGTGGTAAAATTCAAAAGCTGCTGCAGACGACAAAATGGATGTTAATAAAGATTGGAATTGTGTATAATATTGGCAAGAAAATATTGAGGCAAAAGGAGAAACTGCTGGTTTTCAGCTTCTTTTGTTTCAATTATTTTCCCAAATCTTTTCTATTAGGGACGTCAAAACCAGGTCTTGTTTGGGAAAGGGATAGGGAGATTGTTTTTACGCTGTCATTCCTAAAGGATGTTATCATTTTATCGGGCCAAAGTGAAAAGTTTATCAGGACTACAAAAAACAATATGTCATAAGCCAGCATTCCTTAGATTGAAAAGTTTCTGTAAACACACTCTTAAACCCTTTCCTAAACATTACCTTAGATTTTCACATGTTCAGCAAGGAAAGCTTTATAATACTGAGAGAGATACAAAGAAAATGGTGACTTTGTTTTTTCCCTTGATGCTTTCCATCCATTCTTATATTTAACCAATGACCGTATGGCAAAGTTTTTGACTGCTGGAAATTGAAAAAAAGTGTACATAACATTTTCAAATTGATGATTTTTCAAATTTTAAGACTGTACATAGGGAATGATGTGTGGAAAATGGAGTCATGCGCTTGTCACAAGCAGATTTCTCTATTTTCCACACAGATTTGTCCAACCATTTTCTTGAGGGTATATCAAAAAGCGCCAATATGTGGGAATGGGTTTAAGCATTCAGTCCATTTCATATAGCACTGATTCTGTCATCTCAATTGGAACTATTCAGAAATTTTCCATTTGGGAAAGGGATCATCAAACTAGAGAAAAAAGATCTAAACGATTACCCCACCTAGTCATTTGTTCTTGAAACCCCCACCCATGGGCTTATCAGTTTATTTTGAAAAATAATCTAAATTTGCAATTTCACTTGCAGGATAGGAAACTACACAATTTTACCTATCATTTTTAGGAAATCCTATTAGATAAATCATGAACTTAAATTGCTTTTGAGCAGTTTGAAATTTGGGAGGATTTCAACATTTTATCTACCTGTTGATAAATATTACCCTTTCCCTGATTAATGGTAAAAATTCAGACCATTTTAATTCTAAATATGTTGCAGAGTAACAGAATTATAGATGTTATTTAAGATAGGTATTGGGCAGAGTAAGGTACCGGTACTGGTCATCAGCATTTTCTTCTTTTGTCTCAATGTTTTCCTAAGCTTTTCCGATTGGGAAACCAAAACAAGGGCTTGGTTAGGAAAGGATTTGAATGTACAAAATTTCTGTGAATCTGTAAACAGGTTGTTTGGTTTATGTCAAAACTATGTGTATCCTTGCATGATGGAAGTCTTTTAGTGCCAATACTGTTATTGAAGAATACAGGAAATATTCTACTTTAATTGCGATTGCGGCCATTGTAAAATTGGTAGCGCATCAGACTCTCTCTCAGGAGGTCCTGGGTTCAATTCCTGGCCACTTCAAAAATCCTTGTTGACAAAATTGTCACCCACCAATCGTTTTATAATTAGCTCACCTGAGCACGAAGTGCTCAAGGTGAGCTATTGTGGTCACTCAATGTCCGTCGTCCGTCCGTCCGTCCGTCCGTCTGTCCGTCCGTCCGTCTGTCCGTCTGTCCGTCTGTCAACAATTTGGTGTTAACACTCTAGCATCCACAAAAGTTGACCAATCTTAATCAAACTTGGTCAAAGCAAGTATGGTCATAAGTTCTCGGATGAGTTCGATTATGGGCCTGATCGGACTTGGAAGTCTGGAGTTATTTGCCCTTGAACGTAAAAAATAGCTATTTTTGACTTTGTTAACACTCTAGCATCTACAATTATTGATCAATCAAGACAAAACTTGGACATAATGTTGGAGACCATAAGATCTCGGATGGGTTCAATTTTCAGTCTGATCTGACCAGAAAGACGAGAGTTATGTGCTCTTGAATTTGACAAAATTGCCATTTTTGGCAGTTTTCGACCTTGTTTACACTCTAGAATCTACAATTATGAATCAATCAAGACAACATTTGGACACAATGTTGGGGACCATAAGATCTGGGATGAGTTTGATTTTCAGTCTGATCTGATCAGAAAGTCGAGAGTTATGTGCCCTTGAACTTGACAAAATTGCCGTTTTTGACTGTTTTCGACCTTGTTAACACTCTAGAATCTACAATTATCAATCAATCAAGACAAAATTTGGACACAATGTTTTGGATCATAAGATCTTGGATGAGTTTGATTTTCAGTCTGATCTAATCAGAAAGTCGAGAGTTATGTGCCCTTGAACTTGACAAAGTTGCCGTTTTTGACTGTTTTCGACCTTGTTTACACTCTAGAATCTACAATTATTGACTAATCAAGACAAATTTTGGACACAATGTTGGAGACCATAATATTTTGATTTAGTTTGATTTTCAGTCTGATCTTACCAGAAAGACGAGAGTTATGTGCTCTTGAATTTGACAAAATTGCCATTTTTGGCAGTTTTCGACCTTGTTTACACTCTAGAATCTACAATTATGAATCAATCAAGACAACATTTGGACACAATGTTGGGGACCATAAGATCTGGGATGGGTTTGATTTTCAGTCTGATCTGATCAGAAAGTCGAGAGTTATGTGCCCTTGAACTTGCAGGGTGCCCAGTAACCTATAAATACCTATAAATACCTATATTATCCTATATTTTTGGACCTTACCTATAAAAACCTATAATTTCACCCATTTTGCCCTAAATACCTATAAATACCTATATTTTTGTGTCTTGGGTAAGCAAAATTAAAACGATACTTTTAGAAAAAAAAACAGCTTTCTTATTCTTCAGAGTAGTTTGCCTGACTCACTCGGGTGCATTTTCGCACAAAAGTGAATTATGTACATGTGCAAGGGGAATTTAAAAAGCTAAATACTTATGTCACAAGCAAAACTGTCATGGTTAAGAAGTGAACAATTATCTTTCAATATATAATTTAAGTCCTTTTCAAAATGAAATACCAGGGAAAGACCTGTCAAACATTATAATTATCATTGTTGAAGAAGCTTGCATGTATTTTTGCAAGTTTCCATTACACGGGTGGTAAACAGAGAAACTAGCTCCAAAAAGAGTCAACGGTATTTTGTTTCCTCGTGACATTCGGCCTCTACCGAGGTAGATGCATAGAGCGAAAATCTGTAAACAAAGGTAGGTCACGAACACATTTTTTCTACAATTATTTCTTTTACAACGAGCTTTTGAAAAATCCGACGATGCTGTAATATGAAGAAATGGTCGAAGTTTGTTGTGCACGAGAATATACGGTGTTAGTGAGCAGAGTTTGAATACAATCGTTGAAAAACATTTCAAAATCGAAAGTTAAAACTTCTTTACTTTCGATTTTGAAATGTTTTTCAATGATTGTATTAAAACCCTGCTACTAATACCGTATACTCTCATGCACAACAAACTTCGACCATTTCTTCATATTACAGCATCGCCAGATTTCTCAAAAACTCGCTTTAAAAGAAATGATTTTAGAAAATGTGTTCGTGACCTACAAATTTTCGCTCTATGCAACTACCTCTTTTTGGAGCTAGTTTCTCTGTTTACCACCCGTGCATTATGAACAGTAAAGTTGTGTTCAAATAATTCTATGTAAGTATTATAATGGGCAAGTGAATTTTGATTTCTTTACATAAATGCAGGGAAAAAAGTTTATAACTTGAAAGCATGACAGTTTTGCTTGTGTCATACAAAACTAAGTGCAACTCTCTGTCTTTAAGTTATCACATAGTCTGTACGCTCAGAAATTTGGACTTTTGAGGCCAAATTTAGGTAGACACATTTTAAATATGCTCCCAGGGTGGAATATTGTTTAACCCGTGTCCGTCTCTCCATCCGTCTGTCCAAAAGTTTAACATTGGCTGTTTTGGGGGCATTCATGTTTCACAAACACATTTTTTTTTTCATCTCACTGACAAGCCCATACAGGCTAGAGTCTTGAATTGTTGTATGTAGCATCATCCAAAGGCCCATTACAGAAATACAGTCTTCAAATTATTGTGGTTTCATGAAAATTGGCCCGTAGTTTTGTGGTGTCGTATTTCATATATATATGGACAAAGGAGGACAATCTTCTGAATTATTTGGCCTATGGCTTTGAAACTGGTATGTTATATTGTCTTAGGACCCTCTACAAAAATACATATTTTTACAAATTATTTTTTACAATGGAAACTGGCCCTATGTTGTTGGGAATTGGATTTCATGTAAGGACAGAGAAGAAAATTTTGTGCAATCTTCTCCTGGACTGTTTTACCAAGAGCTTTGAAACTTGGTGTGTAGAATTAATTATGGAGGTACAATGAAAATTGGCCCTGTGTGTTCGGTATCAGACTTCATTTAGAGACAAAGAAGAAAATCTTTTACTGTCTTCTACTCCTAAATCATCCCATGGCCCTTTACCAATATCCTTCAAATTATTGTGGTGCAATGAAATTTGGCCCTATGTTGTGGATATTAGATTTCTGAAGAGACAAAGAAAGCAATTTTGCACAATCTCCTACTCGATCCTTAACTGTTTGGCCGCTGTGTAGAATTGTTGGCCCCTCTACCAAAGCACTTCAAGGTTTTTGGTACCATGAAATTTGCCATATATCTTCTGCAACTGAATTATTGAATCAATGACTGAAAATTGATTGTGTAGAATTGCCTCATGGCCCTCCATGACAAAAGACTTAAACATTTTGTAGTAGTATAAAATTTGACCTAATGTTGTGGGATACCCGATTTCAAATTGAGAACTTATCAGGAAATCTGGGGCAAATTTCCTCTGACAAATTATTTTGTGACAAATCATTTTGTCAGATACCCTATGTTAATATTTTGCATGTATCATGGCAGCATGAATCTATTCCAAAACTTTTAACATTGCTTTCCTGTAGTGAAAATTGGCAGGAAGTTATTGATCTGGGACGAAACAGATTATACAATCATCTCCTTAAATCCACAATGTTCTTTAAGGTGAGCAATAAATGGCCTTCTTGGCTCTCTTATCTTGATATGGTATTCATGGAACACCTTAATGCTACTCAATATTGAGAACAGAAAGTAATAGCTAATGGTCACCTTGTCTGTTTCTCCTTTCATCTTATTAACAAGAGAGAGCTGAAAGGTAGTGGTGGTGGTAGAGAAACATTTAAAGTAGTTTTCTTCATAGTAAAGGCAACCTATATTATCCTATATATCTGGCTAATAAATACCTATAATTTTGGGGCATACCTATATTTTTGACACTTAAAGTCGCTGGGCACCCTGAACTTGACAAAATTGCCGTTTTTGACTGTTTTCGACCTTGTTAACACTCTAGAATCTACAATTATCAATCAATCAAGACAAAATTTGGACACAATGTTTTGGATCATAAGATCTTGGACGAGTTTGATTTTCAGTCTGATCTAATCAGAAAGTCGAGAGTTACGTGCCCTTGAACTTGACAAAGTTGCCGTTTTTGACTGTTTTCGACCTTGTTTGCACTCTAGAATCTACAATTATTAATTAATAAAGACAAAACTTAGACACAATGTTTGGGACCATTAAGATCTCAGATGAGTTCGATTTTCAGTCTGATCTGATCAGGAAGTCGAGAGTTATGTGCCCTTGAATTTGGAAAAAACTGCTTTTTCGGCTGCTTTCGACATTGTTTATACTCTAGAATCTACAATTATTTATCAATCAAGACAAAACTTGGACACAGCTGGGCACCATAAGATCTCGTATAAGTTGGATTTTCAAAACGCTATTGACCATAAGTTCGTTCTCAGTCTTAAAGTCATAAATATTAATTGAATTGAACAAAAGTGTTGCTCATATCATTTTGGTTCAGGTGAGCGATATAGGACCATCATGGTCCTCTTGTCTTTTACCTATGTGGGCAAGCAGCTAGAGGCTCGGTAAGGATGTTTTGGTAATATGAGAAACGACAGGAATCTATGGTTATGTGCTTCAGCCACCACCATAATGACCAAAGCAGTTGAAAGAAGTGTTAAACCACAATCAATCAATTAAAGGTATTGGATGCAAGTTAGATGCAAGAGCCCCTTGTGTGACCATAACCTATTGAACCAAAGTTGGCTATTTTAAAATTTAATGACTAGCTGTTGATATTAGATCTTTGAAAAGTAATGTTTTACTCCTGTATATTTTCAGATTGTGTTAGAACAATGTCAAGACAAGAGAAAATGTCACCTGGTTACCAGCACAACAACATTTAAAGAGGATCCATGTCCGGGAACCAGAAAATATCTAGAAGTTGGGTACAAGTGTAGGCCTAGTAAGTATGCATTAACCCTTTCTCAATCAATACCTGATTTTGACGTCCCTATGGGAGAAGGCTTGGGAAATATTGAGACAAAAGAAGAAAATGCTGATTACCAGCATTTTCTCCTTTTGTCTCAATATTTTCTGTGCTATATTATACACAAATCCTATCTAGTAAGTATGCATTAAGCTGAAATGTTTAAACCCGTCCCAAACAAGACATGGTTTTGATGTCTCTAAAAAATGATTTGGGAAAATGTTGAGACAAAGAAAGAAAAGGCTGATTTTGAAGCTATGAAGCGGTAAGATGGTTATAATAAGCTAATCATCCAGACATCCAACTATGAGGCTTCAGATCTGTAGTTTGATTGCTAAAGATCAGATAAGAAATGCATTTCATTGCTGCAGTTGCCATTGCATGCTGAGATATACATGAGAAATGAAAAAATGATACATACAACAAAATAGATGTAACTTTAACCTTTATATTCATAAAAAATATGTATGTAGAAGCATGGAAAGCTTTGTGGGAAAAAGAGAAAATGCTGTTTAATATCAGGGTTTTATTTTCTTCTTTTCTCTCAGTGCTTTACAAAGCATTTTTGTTCAGGGACATCAAAAGCCATCTGAAATTTGATTAACCCTTTCCCAAACAAGACCTGGTTTTGACGTCCCTAATAAAAAGTCTTGGGAAAACATTGAAACAAAAGTAGAAACTGCTGATTACCAGCAGTTTCTCCTTTTACCTCAATGTTTTCTATGCCATATTTTACACAAATTCTATCTTTTATATATAACTTCTATTTTGTCATATGTGGCAGTTGTTGAAGTGGATCATTCTACAATTTTGCCATTTGGGAAAGTGATAAACAGCACCCAACCACAATTGTTTTGATCTGCACTCAGTTTGATTGCCAAAGATTGGATAAGAAATGCATTTGATTGCAGCAGTTGCTATATGCCAAGATAACATTAGCAGATTATATAAATATCAAGCTTTAATTATCTCAAACACCTTGAAAGTGTGCCTCATGATATTATTAGGGCTCATTGCAAAACAATTGTAAGTACTCATAGAATGTATATGCATTTACAGTAGTATTATGCTAATTCCTTGTTTTGTGCCTGGGTAATTTCTTGCAAAAACAAGTTGTCTGACAAAAACTATCTGAGCAATTTCTCACAAAAAACATGGGCAAAAAGCTTTCACCTTTTACAAAATAATGTCAGGTATACATATTCTTGGTAGAGAAGGTTTTGGAAAGGTAGAAAACATTGATTGTACAAGAGAAAGTGCTGGTTATGTCTGCAACTCTTATGAATTTGTATGGGAAAGTGTTTAAGCATAGAAAAAACATTGCTGGAAAAGAAAAAGATGCTAGTTACGAACACTGGTGTCCCACACCCCCTCACCACAAACCTCCCACCCCTCCCCTGCAAGGTTTTCAATAGGGTATGTCAAAACTTTGTATGCAAGATTTTCTTAATAAATTACCAATCTGGCCGTGAAAACCAGCCTTCCTTTTGGAAAAGCTTAGATAAATCCCTTCTTGGGGATTTAACCCATTCTCAAACATTGACGCCTTTTGACGCCCCACAGGATAAATGCTTTGGAAAACATTGTGGAAAATGAAGAAATAGCTTGTGACAAGCAATTTCTTCATTTACCACAATGTTTTCTACCCCAAAAGACCAATAATTGTAGAATTTCATTCACTTTGAAATGTCGTCTGCAGCGCCTTTGAATTTGGACAAGTCTAAAATTTGGCCAACTGGTAATGGGTTAAAAAAAGGAATGTATGGGGAGGGATTCAAGCCTCCCCTATACAAATTACACATAACATTGCTCTCTTTCCAGACGAGTTTTCCAGTGAAACCGTGTGTGAGGGTGACCAACTAGAGTTACGATGCAGCAAATCAACCAGGATCGCTATTTATTCGGGTTTGTTTGGGCGGACGGCTCGCGGAGACCCACGATGCCCTGCAATGACGAGAAATACCTCCTCTATTCAAAATAGTATGTAGCTTTAATCCTTTCTTAAACAGCACAATTTCAGACTGCTGCAATTTGAAAGGAGTTGCAGACTACAAAATTAATTCCAAGTCATGAAAAATTCTGTCCTTTAAAAGTTTAGAATACCTTTAAAGACAAGCAATTTCAAAGTTTCGCAATTTCAAATTTCAAAATTTCAATGTGGATTTTGATTAGTGTGTGTGTATATGCAGGCTGATCTAGATCCAATAAGTTGGTCCTAGATACCTTAAGGACACTGTTTCCAGATCATTGCTCCAATCTATGTAGGCCAAAGTACTTGTGATTCGTTAGTACTGGTTTGAGAAATGCCATGATCACATGATTGGATGCACCAGCTGCTGAACTATTAGAAAACAGTGTGGCATTAAATCTGTTTGATTTTAAATGCCTAAGGATAAGCTGACTTTATCAATGATAAATGACTCAAATTGAAAGCAGGTGAAACAAATTTGCCCTGAAAAGCAACAAAAAACATGGCTCTTTGAACAGTGAAATATGAAAGATCTTTTATTTGTTTATCATTAACAGACAGAAATTATTTCTCCTATTTATGGCAAAAAACATCCGCTTTGAACAGCAACAAAACAATTTTATGACATCCATACAAAGAAAATGATGGAGTTGTCCTAGGTTGTTACTGACCAATATTGAACATGGCTATCTATCGATTGGCCTCGACAGTGCTACAGGAAAGAGGATGTCAAATCTTAATTACATTCTATGTTTGTTATTTCAATTACAAACACTATGTTGTGGGTACTCATTTGAATCGTCTCATCGAGACGATTCAAATGAGTACCCACAATATGGGGTTTGAGAAATGATAAGATGATATTTCGCAATTTGGAAAAAAAATTATACTCATCTATCTGCAGCTTTGAAGCTAGTCTGGGAGATTTATGGCCCGGTCACTTAAGATACATAGCTCAGAGTGCAGATTCTATTGACCATACAAACAATGCAGAAGATAAACTGTACTATGCTACAATCAATGCAGAAGATAAACTGAACAGTCAGAACTATGCTACAATCAATAGCTTTTGTAACCAATGTCAATTTTGAAGGGTCTTCCCAAGGTCCATCTGCTTAATTTCAATTGTATCAAGATTGACCTGCTGGTCTTTTAACCCATTACCATGCGACAAAATTTTAGACTGGTCCAAATTTCAAGCTGTTGCAGATGGCAATCTCAAGTGAATCCCAATTTTACACTTTTTGGTCTTACTTAGTTGAAAACACTGTAGGAAATGAAGAAAATGTTTTTCAAAGCCTTAATCCTGCAGTTGGGCGTCTAAAAGCGTCAATATGTTGCAATTGGTTGTCACCCTTTTCCCTGGTGACAAAATTAGATTAATAAGAACAAAAATAAGTTGCAGATAAAATACTGTAAATTGATGTATGGAGTTCATTAAAAAAACAAACTTATTATCAAGAATTTAAAATTAGTTTTTGAAATTGATTATGATGGTGGATAATCTTTACTTAATCTTTGTAAATATTTATTCAATCACTTATTTTTGTCTGTCTGTGGCTCTAAGCAAGATTGCATTAAAGTGACATTTCAGAATTTTTTGTCATAAATTTTACTTTTATTTTTATCTGAAAGAGCGTATTTCCTTAGGAAAATTCTGAAAATTTCAAGCCAAAATATTGCGCCGTTTACGAGAAATTTATATTTATGTGTTAAAATTGAACAAATTGTTGTGGACAATAGTTCGGATTTATATGCAATTTATCGATTATGTCTTAACTTTAAATGCGTGTTTCTCGCTTATTGGCAACAACTTCAAAAAACTAATAGTATTTATACTCATTAGAATAACCAATCTTGGCATCAAGACATACTTGAAAAATTGAAATTGGAATGAAATGTCCCTTTAAACTGAAATAATATTTAAGTTGAAATGCCAATATTATTTTACAAAGATCTACCAAACAGCATTTTCACCTGACGCATGCAAAATTTGATCTAAACATTTCTCCATTGAAGCTTGACCCATTACCACACAATGACTCTTTTTGACTCCCCACAAGACAATGGCTGTGGAAAACATTGTGGAAAATGAAGAAATTGCTTGTCACAAGCAATTTCTTCATTCCCCACAATATTTTCTACCTAAAACAACCATAACTTTTCAAAGTTTATGCACTTGGAATCGTCGTCTGAACGTCTTTGAATTTTGAACAACCCAAAATTTTACCGTTACTTGTTCAGTGTCCAAACCAATCAATGTTTACCCTTAAAGTTAGGCTTTAAATTGAACTATATGATATATATTTTTGTTACAGCTTGCCAGTCAGAAGATGTATTAGAAGAAATCATGAAGTCCTGTCACGGCAGAAAACGGTGTACATTAGAAGCAGAAGAATATGTGTTTGGTAGTCCATGTCCGCCGGGAGTCAATAAATACCTCAATATTGTATATACTTGTGGTAAGCACTTGTTACTGTACTGTTAAATTGTCACAGAAGAAAGCGGTGTACATTAGAAGCAGAAGAATATGTGTTTGGTAGTCCATGTCCGCCAGGAGTCAATAAATACCTCAATATTGTATATACTTGTGGTAAGCACTTGTTACTGTACTGTTAAATTGTCACAGAAGAAAGCGGTGTACATTAGAAGCAGAAGAATATGTGTTTGGTAGTCCATGTCAAACGGGAGCCAATAAATACCTCAATATTGTATATACTTGTGGTAAGTACTTGTTACTGTATGGTTAAATTGTCACAGAAGAAAGTTGTGTACATTAGAAGCAGAAGAATAAGTGTTTGGTAGTCCATGTCCACCGGGAGTCAATAAATACCTCAATATTGTATATACTTGTGGTAAGCACTTGTTACTGTACTGTCAAATTGTCACAGAAGAAAGCTGTGTACGTCAGAAGCAGAAGAATATGTGTTTGGTAGTCCATGTCCGCCGGGAGTCAATAAATACCTCAATATTGTATATACTTGTGGTGAGTACTTGTTACTGTATGGTTAGATTGTCACGGAAGAAAATGGGTGTACATTAGAAGCAGAAGAATAATATGTGTTTGGTAGTCCATGTCCACCGGGAGTCAATGAATACCTCAATATTGTATATACTTGTGGTAAGCACTTGTTACTGTACTGTCAAATTGTCACAGAAGAAAGCTGTGTACATTAGAAGCAGAAGAATATGTGTTTGGTAGTCCATGTCCACCGGGAGTCAATAAGTACCTTAATATTGTATATTCTTGTGGTAAGCACTTGTTACTGTAATGCTTTTAACATAATTTCAAAAATGGAAGGAGGGCTGAGATAAAAATATATTACTTATAAAAGCTGAAACTCTTTGTCATGGGCACTCATTAGAATGGTCTGACCCCATTTCATTTATGGTACTGTGTTAGTCCAAACATAAGCTTATTTGCAGACAAAGCCCTACCTAACAAATACATATATCAGTCAAACAAAAGCAAACCATTTCACTCAAAACTTTGAAGAATACTGGTATCGTTACCTTATCGGAACTAGTTCATCAGAGAAATAGAAAATGGTGAAGGTTTGTGCGCATTCTTTCCTTATTAACTTTTACATAGGAACAGGTACCGCAGTACCAAAAGAGGACCATCCTACTTGACCAATATTGTACTATTATTTTACAGTTCCAAAAAGGGTGCTTATACCTGTACATAGACATAGACATAAAAAGGCAGGGAGAAAGAAACCAGTTGACGGTGACGCAGATGACCCTAATTCCAGTTCAAACATTCCATCCGGCGATGTATCGTCAACGTCAAACGATAAAGTGTCATCACAAACAGAGAAGCCGGGTAAAAAAGAGGACTTCCCTGCAGGTAATCAATCAGAACTACTTGGATCTTATCCGTTCTCAAGATCACTCGAGTTTAATATAAAGGCTGACATGAACAAATTTTGTACAAGTAGTTCTGCAAGCACAATGCCTGAAGCAGACAACACAACTTTTTAAGGCTATGCCAGAAAAATATTTGAAACAAAAAAACACTCAAAAATCAATTGTATCATCAATTGTATCATCATGAATCAGATAAAACATTGATGTGATTTTCAGATTATTTACAATATATTTCACTTGAATTATAATGATTTCAATAAGGTTGTTGTGTTTTGATGACATTATAAACGCATGTTTACTCTCACGTTCAGTATGGGGGCCTCCATATTACGGTCAAGGTATGTTACAGACAATTTTGAGTATGACTTTTGGGCAGATAATGAAATGTTTTTCCTGACAACAAAAGTTTAGATTGTTCAAAATTCAAAGGAGTTGTACACAACAAAATTAGTGTGACTCTGTAAGAAGTACAAAACATGAAACCAATGAAATAATGAAGAAAATTTTCATAAGTTCTTTTCTCTAACTTTCCAAAGGCCCCAAATGATGAATTGATCTAGATTGGTCTAAATTCAATGGGTACATTTTGATAAAATGATTTTTGTCATCTACAGCAGCTTTCATATTGGAGCAGTCTACTACAACTTTGCTCTCTGAAGAGCTTGTTTACCCTTTCCCAAATGAATTTTTGAATGATCCAATTTGAAAGCTGCTGCAGACGATAACATAGGTGTTGCTAAAGAAGGAATTTGCCCAAAATATAGCACAGAAAATATTAAGACAAAAGAAGAAATTGCTGGATATCAGAATTTTTATGCTCCCCGAAAAAATTTCGGGGGAGCATATAGTCGCCATGCTGTCCGTCCGTCCGTTCGGCTGTCCGTCCGTCCGTCCGTCCGTCCGTGTGTCCGTCCGTCCGTCCGTCCACAGCCAGATCTCAGCAACCCTTGGACCAAATTCAATGAAACTTCACATGTGAATTCCCTGGGATAATACCTAGGGACCTTTTTCTCCGTTTCTTGATTTGAGGCTGCGTCATGGAAAAAGGGGCCTTAGTGTAAAAATTAGTTTTTCTCTAATTTCTCTTCATCTAATAGGCAGAATTTAATGAAATTTTGTACTTATGTAATAAATAGGATGTTCTAGACCATATTTTATAAATAATGTGTGTACAAAAAGGCTGTCGTGGGAAAAGGGGGCTTAATGTATGATAGTTTTTATTTTGTGACAAACACTTATTCGGGGAGCATAATCCGTCTGTGACGGCTCTTGTCTTCTTTTGCCTCAATGTTTTCCAAAGCCTTCTCCCGTAGAGACATCAAAACCAGGTCTTGTTTTGTAAAGGAGAATGAGCTTGTGAATCCTCTCCCAAATAAGACCTAGCTTTCACGTCCCTGACAGAGAGGGCTTGGGAAAACTTTGAGGCTAAAGAAAAAAATGCTGATAATCAGCATTTTCTCCTTTTGTCTCAATATTTTCTCTGCTACATTGCACAGGAATCCTATATCTATAAGCACCCATTTTGTTGTCTGTAGTGGACCAGCCTAAATTTTCATTGCTCAGGAAAGGGTAATGAGCTTTTTAATGGAGGAGGCTTAGTGCCCTCTCACTAGGAATTATTTCTGTCTAGAGACATGACATAATTCTGATGGGGATTACAGAATTTCTTGGAAGGTTTCTTTGCCATAAGAGGCCATCTAATCTAATCATCCCTTTTTCCTTGTCTTTCAATTTATACTATCCTGCCACCAGTCAACATCAAGCAGTGTGACTGTTTTATCTTGTGACAGTTTGACTCCTTGTTTTCTTTTCGTTCATTGTTTCACAAAACCATCTCTGATGGTCATCAAATTCAGGGGTTCTAAGGGAAGGGTTAGGCCAATTCTTTTTATGACCCCGATAGGGAGGCATCATAAATTTGACTTGTCCGTCCGTCCGTCTGTCCGTCTGTCTGTCCGTCCGTCCGTCATTCCATCCAAAAACTTTAACATTGGCCATAACTTCCTTATTACTTAACATATTCGCTTCATACTTTACCACAACATTCCTTGGTACATTACCTTTCTGTAGGCACATACTTTGGTGACCTTGACCCCTGGATGACCTTGACCTTGAACATAGATTGGCCATAATTAGCTCACCTGAGCACGAAGTGCTCAAGGTGAGCTATTGTGGTCACTTTTTGTCCGTCGTCCGTCTGTCCGTCTGTCCGTCTGTCCGTCTGTCCGTCCGTCCGTCCACAATTTCGTGTTAACACTCTAGCATCTACAAATATAAGCCAATCTTGACCAAACTTGGTCAAAACATGTATGGCCATAAGATCTCGGATGAGTTCGATTATGGGTCAGATCGAACCAGAAAGTCCGGAGTTATCTGCCCTTGAATGCGAAAAATAGCTAGTTTTGACATTGTTTACACTCTAGTACCTACAATTATTGATCAATCAAGACAAAACTTTGACACAATGTTGTTGACTATAACATCTCGGATGAGTTCAATTTGCAGTCTGATCGTACTAGAAGGTCTTGAGTTATGTGCCCTTGAAATTGACAAAATTGCCATTTTCGACCATTTTCGACTTTGTTTACACTCTAGCATCTACAAATATTGACCAATCAAGACAAAACTTTGACACAATGTTGGTGACCATAAGATCTCGGATGAGTTCGATTTTCAGTCTGATCGGATCAGAAGGTCTTGAGTTATATACCCTTGAAATTAACAAAAATTGCCATTTTCGACTGTTTTCAACTTTGTTTACACTCTAGCATCTACAAATATTGACCAATCAAGACAAAACTTTGAGACAATATTAGGGACTATAAGATCTTGTATTAGTGTGATTTTCAGATTGATCGGATCATAAAGTCTCGAGTTATACGCCCTTGAATTTGACAAAATTGCCGTTTTCGACTGTTTTTGACTTTGTTTACACTCTAGCATCTACAATTATTGACCAATCTAGACAAAACTTTGAGGCAATGTTAGGGACCATAAGATCTTGTATAAGTTTGATTTTCAGATTGATCGGATCATAAAATTAAGAGTTATACGCCCTTGAATTTGACAAAATTGCCGTTTTCGACTGTTTTTGACTTTGTTTACACTATAGCATCTACAATTATTGACCTATCAAGACAAAACTTGGTCACAATGTTACGGACTATATGATCATGTATGAGTTTGATTTTCAGATTGATCGGATCATAAAGTCATGAGTTATACACCCTTGAATTTGACAAAATTGATGTTTTCGATTGTTTCGGACCTTGTTTACACTTTAGCATCTACAATTGTTGTCCAATCAAGACGAAATTTGGACACAATGTTGCTGAACATAAGATCTTGCACCAGTTTGAATTTCAGCTTAATCATAGTAGAATTTGCTGAGTTTGCTGAGCCCTTCAAATTGACAAATTTGCTGTTTTCGACTGTTTTTACTCTAACAACGACAAATAGCGACAAAACGAGACAAAATTTGGACACAATGTTGTTGACCATAAGTTTGTTTTCAGTGTTAAAGTCACAAAACTGAACAAAAGTGTGGCTCATATCATCTTGGTTCAGGTGAGCGATATAGGACCATCATGGTCCTCTTGTTTAAAATCAAAGCGGTGTCGGGGGCATTGTCATCTTACAGTGACAGCTCTTTTTCAATAATATCTTCTGAATTTCAGATGCCCAATACCCAGGTCAGCCCAAGCCTAATTTACCACCCCCAAATATAGGTAAAACCAAAGAGAAAGGCAGGAAAGATGATAGTGCCAAATTTGAACATGGTAAGCATTGCATGTGAGAACAGTTTTACGGGTCCAAAATGATAGCTATTTCTGACAATATAGCTGGTGTATGAACAGATCGTATTGTTTCTTTAATGCTTTTCTGTGGATTATCGGGAAATAACGGCAGATTATCATTTTGATAAACTCACCGCCTATCCAGTGAAATTATCAAATAAGTGACGTCATCATAAGGGTTGCATAGCAGTCACATGGAAAATAACGCGCTTTAAGAAAAGCGGTCAAAATTTTTTTGCATTTTGTCAATTTTTTTCATTAAAGAAATAGAATAATCGTTTGTTTTTCGTGTAAGATCGATTGATATTTCATTTCGTGAACAACAAAAGCTACATTAATTTTTCACTCGTGGCTTCGCCACTCGTGAAAATAAAGCTTTTGTTGTTCACTCAATGAAATATAAATCAATCTTACACTGAAACAAATGATTATCCTGTATATAATGATGGCATTAGAGAAAACATAATAAGATACTTGATAATTCTTTATTTATTATAGCACAGATAATTGGGGGGGGATAAAAGAAACATTGCTAGCCGTATGCAATTTTTTCTATTCTCTCAATGTTTTATTCTAAATTTTTATGATAAGAATTTCAAAAGCACTTGTCTTTTGGATTAATACATGTTTATTTCACGAAGAATGTCTATGAAAATGTATACAAAATGGATTATAACTATAATGTTGTGGTGACGAAAATTATTCATGATAGAGTGGTTGTTTTGCTAAATTACCAATATCTTTACTAAAGTCAACTTTCTACTGGCTGAAGGCAGAAATCTTATTTAATCAGTAATTAATATGCAGTACTGCCAAAGGGTATGCAACTTTTATAGTCATAATGTATTTGATATTTACTCTTAAAATAAACTTCCGACAATTTGATAAAGATTGATTACAAATTTGCTGAAAAATCCTTATTTCCTCCTCGTTCGAAACATTTAGTCAGTGCATTGTACTTTAACCCATTCCCATATAGCCACGGCTTTTGATGCCTCTCGAGAGAAATGCTTTGGAAAACATTGTGGATAATGAAGAAATTGCTTGTTACAAGCAATTTCTTCATTATCCACAATGTTTTCTAAGCCAAACTACAAAGATTTATAAACTTGCATCAGCTTGAAATTGTAGTCTGCAACATCTTTGAATTTGGACCAGTCTAAAATATTGCTTTCTGGTGATGGGTTAAAGCTTTACTATATAAAGTATAGAGGACCTATTCTATTCACTCTGTATGGATGAGATATTTTGGTGGACTGACATACCTTGTGAGTTTCTATAGTTATACCACCACAAAACAATTTTTTTCGGGGGTATACTGGAATCAGCCTGTCTGTCTGTCCATCTGTCTGTCTGTGTACCAAATACTTATCTCAAGCATATCTCTGTAAGTAAAGTAGCTATGATGATGAAACTTCATGGGTAGACAGATCTCACTAAGGAGTAGTGCATTGTACAAGGAGCATAACTCTACCTTCCTTTTTTGTGAGTTATTGCCCTTTGTTTGCGACAAAAACTCATGTCCGGACAAATGTAGTGGCTGGGGTATTTTATCAACTTTAGTGATACATTTCTAGTTTTACATGTACTGATACTATAGTATTCTCGCCAGAACTCTTGTAGGTCTAATAACAATGCCATTGTTACCATGAAACATTTTTGGGCTGGAAATATTGTCAGTCTCCTGTGTTGAGTGAAAAATATGCTGAAACATTTTCTTCAAAAGAGATCTTGTTCTCACCAAATTCAATGACAATGTTAAGAGTGAAGGAAATTAATCTTTGCATAGTTTGAAGTTTTTTGTTGATTTAAGGTTATCAGGTGTCAGGCATTTCATTATACATTTTGTCGTAAATATATCAAGAGGGCTCAGTTTTTCACTATCAACGACAACTTCCCTATCCCTATTGCATAGCTTAACCCGTTACTGCACAGTGACACCTTTTGACTCCCTTCAGAGAAAAAGCTTTGGAAAACATTGTAGAAAATGAAGGAATTGCTTGTGACAAGCAATTTCTTCATTTTCCACAAAGTTTTCAAGCCCAATATTGAAATAGTTTTAAAATATCAATTCGCTTGAAATTGTCGTCTACAACACCTTTCAAATTGGAACTGTCCAAAATTTTGCTGTCTGGTAATGGGTAAACCATCTTAACCCTTTCCAAAACAATCAGTAATGCACATGATATAAAAGGCCTTAGAAAACTTTAAAAGGAAAATTGAAAAATTATGATCACAGAAATTGTTCATCTATTTCCTCAATATTTTCTGTACTGAACAATTAGAATAAATTTTGCTAAATTTAAAAAGGCCTTTAAAAATCCCAAACATTATCTTTTTGCCATTCTTATTAGAGTGAATTTATGTAACTAGCAATTTTACCCGTCTCGAAATTTGACCTTTGACCTCAATGACCTTGACCTATCCGGGGCTGCCCTCCACCTAATCTCATCCCGTAACCCGTAAGCAATCCCGTCCCATAACCCGTAAAAACGATACCCGTAACCTGTAAAAACATAAATTTGACCTTTGACCTCGATGACCTTGACCTTTCAAAAAATGAACCCCTCAAGCTAATATCCGGGGCCGCCCTCCACCTTCCCTCCAAGTTTGGTGAAGATCGGCCCAAGGACCTGGGAGGAGTAGGGGAACAAACGGACAAACAGACAAACGGACAAACGTTGCTCAAATTATAGTATGATTTTGAGAGAAATGGAAAAAAAAATGTTGATAAACAGCATTTTCTACTTCTTTTGCAATATTTTCTGAACTTTGATGTAAGCCTAATTACATTAACCCTTTCGTTTACAGAATTATTTCCCAGAAATGACTTTTTCCCTATTTCCAAGCACTTCATGTATACAAATGCATAATAGATACATTTTACTTGCAGAAAACCCATAAACCTATAATATCATTGGAAAGGTTATTCAATTTCCTTTAACAATTTGATGAGTAACTGATAGAAAATTTGCATCTCATGAAAATCTCGACCTCTAGCCCCATGACCCCTGTCAGGCCCCCTGCCATGACCCCCGACTACCGCCACCCCTACGATTTGGGACTGGATTCGGTTTAGGGTTATCGGAATCACTATCGGGGTCACTATTCGAAGTCTCCGAAACATTTCTTATGTTCAAATCACCTTTTTACCCCCAAAAAATCAGTGTAATCGCTATCATCATCGTCACTGACATGATGATTTGCCAGACCTCTTCTGCAGAATATTGAACCCTCCTGGCTATCGCTATAGCTCATAAAACCCCCAAAACTGCGCTTTTCTTCACATTTTACGAGAACAAAACGCTATTGCGCAATATTTCAGCATGTATCTGGTGTCATAATAACTTTAACAGTGTAAACATTGCTTTTAAAAGCCCATGCCCCCCCCCCCCCCCCAAAACAGTATAAGCGTTCCTGACCGCGCTTTAAAGCGCGCTTGCAAATGAAAGGGTTAAAAAAAAATCTATTGACGTCATGTTTGTCATCTCAATCAACTTTCCAATTGGATTTTGAATTTTGTTGTTTGGGAAAGGGGGTATGTTTCAAATCAAGGTCACGTTTTAAGGATAAATGTATTTAGATGGGACATATTGTTCACATTTCATGTGTATATTTCTTTTCAGAGTCGTCTACAATATGTACAAATGATTCAAAATCCGACCACAGGGGCCCTTCTGCAGTTGGCTTATTAACAGATTGGTTAAATGCATTTAATTTTATCAGTAGTAAGTATTATCATTAGATAATTATGAAAAAAATAGAAATTATGAACGACAAAATTTAGAAGCTGAATTTGAATATTTTAAATCAGGAACACAAATGTGAGCAATAAGAAAATGTTGATAAGCAGAATTTTTCTTCGTTTCTTGTCTATGCTTTCCAATGATTTCTTTCGAAAAGTCATCTGAATCAGTGTCTATTTTGAAAACCCCTAATTTTGTGTTTGAAATTTGCAACTGCTTTAATGTCATAGAGGGCAAATTTAACCCTTTCCCAAACAACAAAATTTCATGGTGATCCACTTCAAAAAGTGCCACAAATGACAAAATGGATGTTATTATAGAAAGGATTTGTGTAAAATATGGCATAGAAAATATTGAGACAAAAGGAGAAACTGCTGGTTATCAGCAGTTTCTTCTTTTGTTTCAATGTTTTCCCAAGCCCTTTTCTATTAGGGACGTCAAAACCAGGTCTTGTTTGGGAAAGGGTTAATGTCACAGAGGGCAAATTTAATGCATGTGAAAAATGAATGTAATTGAGCCATGCTTGATCTTGAAAAAGGTCCCTTAAGGCTTTTGAGCCCAACATGGTTCCAGATCAGCCTGCTTATACGATCAGGAACCATGTTGTTATCCAATAGCTTCGTCATGGTCTGTAGCAACCATGTGAGAGTAACATGGATCCAGGCCAGACTGCACCTAGGCACAGGCTGATTTTGAAATACGGCTGTCTCAAATGCTCTAAAGGAAGTTTTTTCCAGGTCCCAGCTCAATTGTATGATTCACATAACTAGTATTTCACACAAATTATGTAATCAGGTTGAATATCTTTACAGACCATTAACTCAATTAGTTACAACTCAATGTTGATATTTCCAGCGATAAAAATTTCATTTATTTCCACTATAACTCATTATAGAAAATGTATGTGAACCCTTTCCTAAAAAGTACCTGATTCTGATGTCACAGTTTAACCCTTTCCCAAACAGCTAAAAATTTGGACTAATCCAATATAACAGCTGCTGCGGACAGCAAAATTAGTGATAATAAAGGTAAAATTTGTCTATAATGTAGCTCAGGAAATATTGAGGCAAAAGGAGAAAATGCTGATATTCAGCATTTTCTTCTTTTGCTTCAATGTTTTCCCAAGCCTCTCACAATAGGGACGTCAAAACCCGGTCTTGTTTGGGAAAGGGTTAAAGGCTTTGAAAAACACCTCAATATTTTCTAAGCCATAAAATATGTATATTGATTCTAATTTACTTTCCATTTGGATTACTGGTACAGTTATTTTGTCCTATGCAACAGCTTTTGATATATCAACAATTTCAACAATTGTACTGTTTTAGAAAGTGTTGATGAAATTTTGATTTATTTGCATTATAACTCATTAGGGAAAAATGTATAGACCCTTCATTGATATGGTGTCTTTCCCCTTTGACAAACTACTAGATTTTGTCAAAATTCAAAGAGCCACAACAAAAACAAACACTTAAAAAAGCAGTTGCATTGAAGATGTGATGATGGAAAAGAAGAAAATGCTAGACTTAATACTGTTTACTTTATTTGAAGCATCATTATCAGGGCTTGTTAGGGGAAGAGTTAAATAATTGAAACCTAACCTGGTCACATACACAATTTCATGTTTACATCACAGCCTGATCACATGAAAAATAGTCCTTCATACTGCAAATATTTGGATGCGATTTGGTGGCATGTAGACATGGAATTTTATGTGACCATATTATCCAAACTATCCCTTATCCCATTACCACACAGTGACTCCTAAGTCCTTTTGACTCCCCAAAATATAATGGCTTTGGAAAACATTGTGGAAAATGAAGAAATTGCTTGTGACAAGCAATTTCTTCATTTCCCACAATGTTTTCTCCCCAAAAAAGCTATAAAATCTTGAAATTTCATCACATTGAAATGTCGTCTGCATCTTCTTTCAAACTGGAATTCCCCAAAATTTTGCTGTTTGGTAATGGGTTATGCATATTTGATTGCACTAGCCTATAGCATTGCTGTTTGGAAAGAGGCAAGTTTATTTTCACCCATCACTGTATGGTGACTCCATTTGACTCCTTCACAAGAAAAGGCTTGGGAAAAAATTGTGGAAAATGAAGAAATTGCTTGTCATTACTAGTATTCTACCTTAACATGGTTCTTTATGTTTTCAGGAAATAAAGAGAAAGCAGTGCTATATTTAGTATTAGGTGTTGCGTTCGGAGTGATATGTTTATTGTTCCTTGTGATAATCAGACTCGCGATCGTGAATAAACGAAGGTCAAAGGCCAAGTTAGACATTTCAGAACCGACGCACGAAGACTTTCCGCTTCCCACAAATCATTTAGACACGCCGACATTGGAGCGTGCAGAATCAGTGGATAGGATAGAAGTTGTGCGGTTCAACCCGATGCGAAGTCGAGACTTTGCGACATGTACTTTACGGAGTGATATTGGTGACCGAAGTTTGACTAATTATTATGGATAGATGCGGAGTTGTAGGGAAGAGGGAGTGATGTTAATTTGGCATCGAAAGTAATGGTTTTCAAGCCCTAATGAGATTTAGGCGACATCGAAATTATTCAAGCCTCATCATAAACATTCGGCTTCGAAAAGTTCCACGCCAAATGTTTATGACGTTGCCAGAATACTCTTAGGTTCGGAAACATAACAAATGTTGACAGTGTTGCACAAGAAATTCTGATGTCATGACTTCCATAATAACCATTTCAAAAACAAAAATTACTGTAGTGGTCTTTTTTGACAAAACCAATGTAACTGAATGAGCAAGGTGCGCATATTTAACCCTTTCCCAAACACAGCAAAATTTTATTCAAATGCTGCTGTAGACCACATAATCGATATTAACAAAGCTTGTAATCAAGTGCAACATGGAAAATATTGAGGCAAAATGAGAAAATGCAGATCATAACCATTTTCTTCTTTCGGCTCAATATTTTCCCAAGTCTTTTCTAATAGGGATGTCAAAACCAGATCTTATGTGGGAAAAGATTGAGACAAGACTTGTATTGGAAAAGGAGAAAGAATACTGAAAACATAGGGTTTGGATGAGTAATGAATATTTTGTATTATCACTCTCTCTCACCTACAGCTCTGTGGTTGCATGTCCGCAAGTTGTGATAAATACCTCAAAATGGTTGTAAAATGGCGTAGATTGTAGGATTTCAAATCATTATAACTTACAAATTATTAGAAGACTTTGTTGCAGTAATATTGACGCCAGTTCTAATTCTCTAACTTAAGGTAAAGTTGAAAGATTTAGAAAACAATCTGGTTGTCTATAATAACTGATTTACTCCTTTTATTACAAAGTTTCTAGCCATAAGTTTTCACAAAAAAAAACACTTTAAAACAGCAATAACCCATTACAAGACAGCAAATTTTTAGGCTGGTCCAAATTAAAAGACAAAGATTTTCCATGAATATAATATTGAATTTTTGTCTGTTTTGGTTAGAAAACATCATGAGAAATGAAGAAATTGCTTATCGCATTGCTTGGGAAGTCAAAAAGCGTCATTATGTTGTAATGGGTTGAAGTTGCAATTTGCATTGATGTGAATTTCGGATCAGTCTAAAAGATATTGAATTTAAGTTTTTTTAGAAGACAGATTTCTCATATCTATATAGAAAATCGCCAGTTGGGGGCCAAAAATTTGTATCCAGCTTTTTCAAGCTATATAGTTACAAGGTTTTGATCTTCAACTTTGGAAAGATTTGACAGAATTGAGGTGGGAAAATAGTTGATTTATGATATTTGCTTTAAATCGTTGTGCAATAGTTTGATAGAGTTTTTATCGCTGTGAAAATGAAATAAATTATGTCAGTCAAATTATTAGCTGATTTAGAAGTCAGCATGTACCTTTATAAAGAAAATATAATTATTTGTATTTTAACCCTTTCCAAAACAAGACCTGATTTTGACGTCCTTAGTAGAAAAGGCTTGGGAAAACATTGAAACAAAAGAAGAATCTGCTGATAACCAGCAGTTTCTCCTTTTGTCTCAATATTTTCTGTGCCATATGTTACACAAATTCTATCTTTAATAACATCTATTTTGTCATTTGTGGCAGTTTTTGAAGTGGATCACCCTGAAATTTTGTCGTTTGGGAAAGGGTCAAGTAAATGTTAATCCATTACCACACACTGGAGCCTTTTGACCCCCAATTTGATAAAGGCTTGAGAAAACATTGCTGAAAATGAAGAAATTGCTTGCAAAAAGCAATTTCTTCATTTCCCAAAATGTTTTCTATCCAAAAAGACCAAAATATTTTTAGATTTTCATTTTCGAAATTGTCGTCTGCAACATCTTTCAAATTGGGACTATCTAAATTTTCTGGTAATGGATTAAGCTGATTCCAAGACAGCATATCGCTGGTCATGTTCCAAAATGTCGTAACTACAGCTTATTTAAGCTGTAGAACGAAGTTTTCGAATGTGACCGACGATATAATGACTTGATGAACTCGATGTTTGTGTAATCTCACGAAATTTAATCTCAAGGCCATATGACCAAAGCCATTGTCATAATAGGCATTGGCTTTCCTTTGCTGAGCACTGTAATGCTGATTATCAGCATTTCTTCGCTTTCCTGCAAAAACCTCGTATCTGCAGCTTGTTTTAAGCTGCAGATACGTGGTTTTGGCAGAAAAGCAGCAATTTTCTTCTTGCGCTCCAATGTTTTCCCAGACCAATTCTATTAGGAACGTCAAAACCAGCTCTTGTTTGGGAAAGGGTGAATTTGGTCATGTGACCTTATGATAATCATTATAATGATCTGTTTTGCCTGACTGATATTTTAATTTAAAATTTACAGCATTTGAGAACAAATCTTTTTGTTTTAAAATTCATATTCATATCATACATCTTTATTTTAAATTTATTTTTAAGAGTTCTTTTAATTTAGACCTTTTTTGCCCCGGTATCGAAAGATTGGGGGCATATTGTTTTACTTGTGTCTATCTGTCAGTCAGTCTGTCTGTCTGTCTTTCCGAAAACTCAACATTGACCATTTCGCGGGCATTTGTGTTTCACAAACACATCTTGTTCAAATTGAAAATATCTTATTTTAGTCATTATATAAGCTCTGCTGTTCCCAGCTTCTTCCCATCATTTTCTTTGCAGAAGTAATTGTGCCAAAATTATGATATTCTTTATAGCCTACAGTGACTCTGCTTACAATCTGCATTAACCCATTGCCACAAATTGCGCTTTTTGACCCCTCAAAACTTTTAGGTTTTGGAAAACATTGTGGAAAATGAAGAAATTGCTTGTGACAAGCAATTTCTTCAATTTCCCACAATGTTTTCTACCCACAAAAAACTCAATTTTTTTTATTTCATTCAACTGATATAATAATTGTGGTCTGCAATACTTTTTAGTTTGAACAGGTCTAAAATTTTCTGTCTGGTACTGGATTAAATTTGGAATAGCAGTTTACTTTCAAATGAGCATTTCGTTTGACATAGTCTAAAACACACTACTTTCTTGACCTTTTGCGCTCAATCAGTCTTAAATTTTGTTGTCCTGTTTCAAATTCATGTACATTAAAAAGCAAATAAAAAGCAGAGCATGTCATTCATTGTGTTTTTGCATTATCATTTTATGATTTTACATGTGAATTAGAAAACATTTTGTGTAAAAGGTGCTTAATTTTGTATATAGAGAATGAAATGAAAATGTTTTATACATGTGAACATATTATTAACCTCTTTATTTTGCTTTCTTTTGAAAGCTTTTGAATCTTATTATGGGCCAGAATAGGGAAAAAGGGTCCTTATGGCATTGAGATCACCGTGGATTTTAAAACTTTCTAAAATGATGAAGTTACGGAGACCATTTTTAAGCTGATGAAGTGTTACATTTTGTTTTCACTCTAGCTAGAAAATATTATGGGAAATGAAGAAATTGCTTGTCACAGCAATTTCATCATTTTCCACAATGTTTTCTGAAGCCCTTTTCTTGTGGGAGTTTTCAAAAAGTGTCATTATGTAGGAATGGGATTGCTTGCTTGTGACAAAGTGCAGCTTGATCAGAATTCTTACTGTTTATTTACTGACATTTTACTATGCAAGGCTACAGATAAGAGAGGAGTGATGGCTTTTCAAAATGCAAAATATTGTTCAATGTTCATCAAACCCTAGACTGTAGGTATTCATTGGATTTGTCTCATCGAGATGATTCAAATGAGTACCCACAATATAGGGTTCTGAATTGAAATGACACATTTAGAATTACAGTCGACACTCGTTATGTCGACATCGGATAAGTTGAATTTTCGCTTAAGTCGAAGTTCAAATCTGGTCCCGTCCTCATCAATGGACATATTTTTTCCAAATAAAATTTCGAACTGAATATAGCTATTGAAATATAGTAGGAAAAGGATAGAAATTGCTCTGAACGAGCAATTTCTTACCTTTTCCTACTATATTTCAATAATAATCGTACTTGGTTAGTTTAAAAAACGATCAAATATCAACTTTATCGAAGCGGAACAAAATCGGATGAGTCAAACTCCGGATATGTCGAGGTATTTTGACGGTCCTTCCAACTTCGACACAACGAGTGTCGACTGTACTTCACCCTTTCTTATCTGTAGCACTGACTAAGGTTAACAAAAAGGTTGTTAGAGGTCAACATGAATCAGGATCAGACTGTATGTATATTCAGACTGATCGGGATCCATTTTTAGCTCGACTTTTCGAAGAAAATGAGAGCTTATACTGTCACCCGGGCGTCGGCGTTGGCGTTGGCGTTGGCGTTGGCGTTGGTGTCGGCGTTGCAACCAAGGTTAAAGTTTTTTCAAACATCAATAACTTCCATACTATCAAAGGGATTCAACCCAAACTTGGTATACTTATTCACCATCACACCTCTACCTTACTATCAGGGTCCATGACCCTGGGACCACTCTATTTGGAGTTATGCCCCCTTTATACTAAGCAACTTAGAAAGTGGAGCGCGCTGTCTTCGGACAGCTCTTGTCAACTCAGTTGGGGCCACGACCATACGACAGTTGGTAGTTTATTGGTCTCTCACTTATGAGATCCTGGGTTTATTTCCTGTCAGAAAATGTCTGTTTTGACAAAATCGACACCAACCAATGGTTTGACAATCGTTGACCTATGTTGGTGAGCAGCTGGAGGCTCAGTAGGGATGTTGTGGTAGTACTGGTATGAAAAACAACAAGAATCCAATGGTTATGTGCTTCAGCTGCCGCAATATGACCATAGCAGTTGCCATAAATGTACCTTTTTCCATATTTCGGCTCGTATGAATTTATATCAATGTGAAATATGGGTACAGCTGTATAATGCTTATTTTATTTTTTGGAAAAGGAGATTTTTTTATACATGTCAGAAATAAATGTCTCAAAACCTAAACTGTATTAGGAACACCGAAAGCAAGCATTTGCTTATGGTATTTAACCCTGTCCCAAATGACAAAATTTAGATACATATAACTTGAAAGCCATTTGCAGATTTCTTTGCATATTACAAATTTAATTCTTCTTGAAATTGAATATATGTAACTAGTGGCATAGAAAATATTGAGAGAAACGGAGAAAATGCTTGCTGGATGCTCACCATTCTTCTTTTCTCTCAATATTTTCAGGAGCTTCCTTAGTTGGATTTGTCAAAACTAGAGATTATGCGGGAAAGGGTTCATCTAAATTGTAATACATTCATCATTTAATAATCTGCTTTATTATACAAAATCTGGCTTAATATTGGATTGTTTGGATAAGAATTTGTTCAAATTACTCTCAAACAGCTTAGTAATCATAGATGAAATGAAACATTTTCAATAATTCACAGAAAATTTGTACATTGCAATGTGAAATACATATCAAGAAATTAAAAGATTTGTCTTTCTTCTGTTTAACATGTACCTCTGAAAGGGAGACAATTACTATCAGTCTGAATTCACTAAATGCGTCATTTACTTCCCTTTGTTTAGATTTGTATATCCAACTAATTTTAGTGTCCCTGTTCTGTATGTTTTAGGCTGTACAAATGGCTTAGTACGGTTGACTGTTAAAGATCTTGTCTGTAAGAATGCAATTGAAATTTCAAGCAATTCTGAATGTGAAAAGAAATAATTTTTAGCTCCTACTAATTTCCTAGAAATCAATGGTTTGGATAGGTCTATTTGATGGAGTTTCATTGCACAAATTTAATTAAAATAGTTTGCAAAGGTTTGGATAAATGTAATGCTTCCTTCCAGGCAAATTCTTACAGTCAATGGTCGTGTGATTGTTGCTATCATTTTGTACATAGGAACCACTATTTGTATATTTTTTTACATGTATTTATTTGTTACATTGTGTTACTAGGGCAACCTGATTGAACAAGATATTTTACTATTTTACACCATAAGTTAACCCATTACCACACAGTGACTCTTTTTGACTCCATACAAGTTAATGGGTTTGGAAAACATTGTGGAAAATGAGGAAATTGCTTGTGACAAGCAATTTCTTCATTCACCACAATGTTTTCTACCCTAATTGACCATTTTTTTTTTTAAAAATTCCATTCACTTGAAATTGTTGTCTGCAAAATCTTTGAATTTGGACCAGTCTAAAAGTTTGTCGTTCGGTAATGGGTTGACTTGCTGATGGGTCAGAGCATATTGGAAACACATATTTTCTACATCAAATGTGCTTGCAATGGTTTGCTCTTCCTACTAAAATATTTTAGACAAAGTCATATCTCTGCTTTTTGACAAAAACCCATAACTACAGCTTGTTCTAAGCTGCAGTTACAAGATTTTTGTTGAAAAGCTACGATATGTTTCATGTGACCAAGCCAGCAATGCAGGGACATCTGTGTTTGCAAGTTCGGACCTAAGACATCAATCGTTGCATTTTATTTAAAAAATGTTTTTTCATTAGATTGATACTTTTCATTTTCACTTAAAAGATAATCATTATTCTATATATTAATTTAACCCTTTACCAAACTGCAGATTTGTGACTTGTACAATTCGACAGGAGTTGTAGACGACAAAATTCGTGTTAATAAACATGGGATTTGCATTTATGAAGCACAAGAAAATGTTGAGGCACAAGTAGAACATTCTGATATTCAGCATTTTATTCTTTTGCCTCAAACTTTTTTCAAGCTAGTTCTACTTAGAAGGACGTCAAAACCTGGCCTTGATTAACCCTTTCCCAAACAAGACCTGGTTTTGATGTCCCTAATAGAAAAGACTTGGGAAAACATTGAAACAAAAGAAGAAACTGCTGATAACCAGCAGTTTCTCCTTTTGTCTCAATATTTTCTATGCCATATTTTATACAAATTCTATCTTTAGTAACTTCCATTTTGTCATTT
Source organism: Fragum sueziense (assembly GCA_963680895.1). Taxonomy (NCBI): domain Eukaryota; kingdom Metazoa; phylum Mollusca; class Bivalvia; order Cardiida; family Cardiidae; genus Fragum; species Fragum sueziense. Next base: position 47,360,418 of record OY804595.1, read on the forward strand.
GTGGCAGTTTTGAAGTGGATCACCCTAAAATGTTGTTGTTTGGTAATGGGTTAAGAAGGGGTTAAAAAATACTACCAGTTTATTGTCCGTCTGTCCATCCGTCTGTATGATGTAATGACAAATTGTCAAGGACAAACAATGATGGAAAAGAAGAAAATGCTGGAAGAATTTTGAATCATGGATGTCAAAACCAGATTTTATCTATGGAGCAGCTTTTTAGTTTTCCTGGAAAAATTATGCATATGTCTTTATTGTATGAAATTTTTACTAGCTATTTTAATGAAAATTAAATGATACTTTCAAATGAACAGACAATTTTACTGTCTTAGATCAAGTATATAATTATGATTATATATTGTTAAAGAAGAAATAAACCTATTGAAGAATTTTGGTTTTTAAGTTTTCATTCATAGACAAATTCTTACTTTATACCTTTACAATATTTTAGACTTGTCCAAATTGAAAGAAATGACAGCTGACAAAATTTATGCATAGCATAGAAAAACTTTTTGGGAAAAGGAGAAAAATTTAATGCTGGTCAGGTCTTCTTTTCCTGCAATGTTTTCTAAACCCACATGTAGTTGGGTTGTCAAAAGCATCACTGTTTTGGAAAGGGTTAATTGACCCCATGAAAGTTAACTTTTATCTCTTTCCCAAAATGTTTTGTCAGATCATATCGAAAGATCTATAAGACGACAAAATTAATCTTTAAAGCTGAAATTCATCTTCGTTTTCATGTCAAATAAGATGAATTCATCTTAAAGAGAATTGTCTAAAAAAAAAGATTAGCAAAAATTGCGATGAAAAAATCAACCCCTAACCCGAGTTATAACCTGATAAAGATACGTGATTTACAGGCGCGCGTAAAACGAAACTGAAATTTACCTGTGGACCAGATATGGATGATGACGTCAATTGTGCAATCCCATTATAGCCGTGTTAACCTTACATGTATAAACGGTCAACTTTAACTTCAAATTGCGGTGACGTTGCAAAAGCAAATATATTAAATAAAAGCATTTTATGGTGTTTATCATTTGGCCATTAAAGTGGAGAAAAAAATGTGACATTTTTTCGTGAATTTGAACAGTAAAATTCATTTATATTAACATGCCGTGGTCCAAAAATTCTCTAGTATTATACGCTTGGTGATAGTGGGAATTCACTGAATAGTGCAATTAATATGCTTTTTTAATCTGTAGATTTAGGATAAATGTTTCTTGTGAATTTATTAAAAGATATATAATTATGTTGAGAAGTATTGTAGAAATGTCGTTTTCTCCAATAACAAAGGAAATCCCATTCTTACATTTATTATTCCGTGATTTGTACCAATATTTTGAATGTCTCACGCCTTGTATTATATTGTTTTGTCAAACTAAAATTTGTAAGACTGTTCCATTTGCGAAGTTGCAATATATAACATTAAAACCTTGAGTATGGACAATTTATATCCCTTGACGTAACTCGCACAATTTTCAACCGTTTCCCAAGGACAAAATATAAGTCTAAAAAATATGCAGCCCATTTTAAAGAAAACAGCGTTGAAATGTGAAGTTCTTGGTTAGAAATTATTTCGGTATTTTATTTTCCTGACTGAAAAAATGCAAAAACTTGTTAAAGAATTTAAAGGCCTAATACATGCATAAATAGTGAGTCCCATAAATAGTATATAATTAGTACGCAAATATTGAAGTAAATGAGATTTAACTATGTTACATTATGTTGGGAAGAATTCAGATAAGTATTTTAATTTTTGAGTAAATGCTTTTAGACGACAAGTAACTGATGTTAAACAAGAGGGCCATGATGGCCCTAGATCGCTCACCTGAAATTTTTTGCCTTGTTGAAATAAACATTTTGACCAGTATAGCAGCAAATTAAGAATTTTGCAAAAAAGCCACTTTTTCTTAGTTTTTCAAAAGAATTAAATTTTCCCCTTTTCTCATGCCGCGGCAGTAAAAGGCTTTGATAGAATCAAAGTCTCTCAAAAACTTTGAAAGCCCTTCACCCAAGGATCATTCATGGGAAGTTTCAAGAAGATTGGCCAACCAGTTGAAGGCAGAAGATTTTTACATGATTTGGCTATTTTCCTATTTTCTCATGCCACGGCAGCCAAAGCCTTTGATGGAATCAAATTCTTTTAACAACTTTGAAAGCCCTTCACCCAAGGATCATTCATATTCAGTTACAAGAATATTGGCCAACTAGTTAGGCAGAAGAAGATTTTTAAAAGATTCGGCTATTTTCCCCTTTTCTTATGCCGCGGCAGGCAGAGTCTTCGATGGAATTAAATTCTTTTAACAACTTTGAAAGCCCTTTACCCAAGGATCATTCATGTGAAGTTTCAAGAATATTGGCCAACCAGTTGAAGGCAGAAGATTTTTACAAGATTTGGCTATTTTCCCATTTTCTCATGCCACGGCAGCCAAAGCCTTCGATGGAATTAAATTCTTTTAACAACTTTGAAAGCCCTTTACCCAAGGATCATTCATGTAAAGTTTCAAGAATATTGGCCAACTGGTTAGGCAAAAGAAGATTTTTAAAAAATTTGGCTATTTTCCCCTTTTCTTATGCCGCGGCAGGCAGAGTCTTCGATGGAATTAAATTCTTTTAACAACTTTGAAAGCCCTTTACCCAAGGATCATTCATGTGAAGTTTCAAGAATATTGGCCAACCAGTTGAAGGCAGAAGATTTTTACAAGATTTGGCTATTTTCCCATTTTCTCATGCCACGGCAGCCAAAGCCTTCGATGGAATTAAATTCTTTTAACAACTTTGAAAGCCCTTTACCCAAGGATCATTCATGTAAAGTTTCAAGAATATTGGCCAACTGGTTAGGCAAAAGAAGATTTTTAAAAAATTTGGCTATTTTCCCCTTTTCTTATGCCGCGGCAGCCAAAGTCTGTGATGGAATCAAATTCTTTGAACAACTTTGAAAGCCCTTCACCCAAGGATCATTCCTGTCAAGTTTCAAGAATATTGGCCTACTGGTTAGGCAGGAGAAGATTTTTAAAAGATTTGGCTATTTTCTGCTTTTCTTATGCCGCGGCAGCCAGAGTCTTTGATGGAATCAAATTCTTTTAACAACTTTGAAAGCCCTTCACCCAAGGGTCAATCCTGCCAAGTTTCAAGAAGATTGGTCCACTGGTTTAGGAGGAGAAGATCTTTGAAGAAATTGTGGACGGACGGACGGCCGGCCGGACGGCCGGCCGGACGGACGGCCGGACGGACGACGGACAACGACCGATCACAATACCTCACCTTGAGCACTTTGTGCTCAGGTGAGCTAAAAAGAAAATGTGTTTGCTTTAGTACTGACAATATTTAGGGAAAGTGAGAAGTTCTTTACCGTCATCAATTTCTTCTTTTCTTTCAATGATTTTTTCCCAAACGATTTCTAATGTGGATGTCGAAACCTGATCTCTGATGGGAAAGAGTAAATTAATACAGTATTTTCATAATGTAAGGGGAATTAGTGAGGTAGTGGTTTTTCCTAATGTTTCCATATTTCAAACAGAGAGTTTTTTTTTAACATCGAGAAATGATCTGGTAAAGGATCAAGAAGCAAACGGTAAGTCATGTTAAAGATAGCGACAAAAATGCCTTAACTAAAGTTTTTTGGTATTCTTGATACTATGTTCTGGTAGCGCACCTGCAAACTGGTGTGTTATACCAACCAAGTCCATTTATTACGTAATCCTTTGATACGAATAATCCCATCAAACAAATACCGGTAGTTCATATTATACCAGTTTGTTAGACAAGACATTAAACAGTTGACACTTGCATGCAAATATTTCAATTAACCCTTTCTCACACATTGACGCCCCACAAAATAAAGGCTTTTGAAAACATTGTGGAAAATTAAGAATTGCTTGTGACAAGCAATTTCTTCATTTCCCAAAATGTTTTCTACCAAGAAAGACCAAAAATGTTAGATTTTGTTCAATGGAAATTGTCGTCTGCAACACCTATCATGAGTTTGGACTAGGCTAAAATTTTGATGTTTGGTAATGGGTTAAGTGCTAGCTCACCACACCCTTTCTCAAACAAGTTTTTGCATAGATTCAGTCTGGAAAATAATAATAATAAAAAAAATAACCAAGAACTTCACATTTCCCCGCTAATTTTTTACAATGGGCCGCATATTTTAAATAGACTTAAATTTTGTCTTTGGGAAACGGTTGAAAATTGTACAAATTACATCACGGCATATAAAATGTCCCTACCCAAGATTTGAACGCTCCATATTGCGTCTTCCCAAATTGAACAACCCAATAAAATTCAGTATGAAAAAAAAAAACAATAATAATAATAAAAAAAAAAACAAACAAACAAAAAAAAAAACCAATATAATACAAGGTGTGAGACATACGATAGATTGGTAGAATTCACGGAATATTTCATGTAAGAGTTGGATTTCCTTTGTTATTGGAGAAAATGACATTTCTAAAATACTTCTCAACATAACTATATATCTTTTAAGAGGTTTACAAGAAACATTTATCCTAAATCTACATGTAAACCCCTTACAAGACGGCAAAGATTCGAGCTCGTCAAAATTGAAAGAAGTTGCAGACGATATTTTCAATTTGATAAAATTTTGAAATTGTTTGACTTTTGGGATAGAAAACATTGTGGAAAATGAAGCAATTTCTTCATTTCCACAATGTTTTCCAAAGTCTTTATCTTGTGAGGCGTCAATGTGTGAGAATGGGTTAAAAGAGCGATTTAAAGGCACTTTTCCGGAAATTTCCACTATCATCAAGCGTATAATACTCGAGAATTTTTGGACCACGGCATGCATGTAAATATAACTGTATTTTACTGTTCAAATTCACGAAAAAATGTCACATTTTTTTTCTCCACTTTAATGGCCAAATGATAAACACCATTAAATGCTTTTATTTAATATATTTGCTTTTGCAACGTCACCGCAATTTGAAGTTAAAGTTGACCGTTTATACACGTAAGGTTAACACGGCTATAATGGGATTGCACAATTGACGTCATCATCCATATCTGGTCCACAGGTAAATTTCAGGTTCGTTTTACGCGCGCCTGTAAATCACGTATCTTTATCAGGTTATAACTCGGGTTAGGGGTTGATTTTTTCATCGCAATTTTTGCTAATCTTTTTTTTAGACAATTCTCTTTAAGATGAATTCATCTTATTTGACATGAAAACGAAGATGAATTTCAGCTTTAAAAGAATTATATAATATTATATACATAATATTCCAGATGATCCTAAAGCCTCTCTTATAACCTGTCGTGCGTCTTTTCAAATCGTACGTTTTAAAACTCTGTAAAATCGCACGATTTATAAAGACGCACGATGGGTTGTAAGAGTGCATAAAAATATGTACATTCAAAGCAGGTCAAAAGTATGAATGTCTTCCGAGAAAAGTACGCATTCTTTGTGAATTTTCTGGAATTTCAATATATTGTTCCCTGCCTCACACGCACGCCTGTCGTACGTGCTCCGTACTTCTGTCTTGCGTGCTCCTGGCGTTCTAAAGCCTCTCTTACAACCTGTCGTGCGTCTTTATAAATCGTACGTTTTAAAACTCTGCAAAATCGCACGATAAGTAAAGACGTACGACGGGTTGTAAGAGCGCCTCAAAATATTTTACATTCAAAGCAGGTCAAAATTATGAATCTCTTTCGAGAAAAGTACGCATTCTTTGTGATTTTTCTGCAATTTCAGTATATCGTTCCCTGCGTCACACGAACGTCTGTCGTACATGCTCAGTACTTCTGTCTTTTGTGCTCCTGGCCTTCTAAAAGACGCAGAATGGTCGTAGCAAAGAATTGTCCAGTCAATTCTTTGCTGCATGCAGTCTGCGTCATGGTTGCGTCCACCAAAATCGTACGTTGCACATGCGTGCATCGCACGACTAAACGTACGTTTAAACTTAAGACGCAGACTGCACGCAGGAGCACGTACGACCGGTTGTAAGAGAGGCTTAAAAGACGCAGAATGGTCGTAGCAAAGAATTGTCCGGTCAACTTTTTGCTGCATGCAGTCTACGTCGTGGTTGCGTCCACCAAAATCGTACGTTGTGTATCGCACGACTAAACTTACGTTTTAGACGCAGACCGCACGCAGGAGCACGTACGACCGGTTGTAAGAGAGGCTTAAGGGTGCATTTTCTTATAAAAACCAGTTTGTTCCATCACCATATTTCATTGGTGAGAATCGGGAATATTCGTAGTACATCGCTGTTATTCGTTGTTCAACGCCGAAGTTAGTATGGCCAAATAGACAAAATCTGTCGCCGACTCGCCCTGACTCACTAACCAGAACAACTTCGACTTAGTACGAGGTGCGCCGATTTTACCACGATTTTCAAAATCGGGAGAAAAATTTGTGCATGTTGAAATTTTTGTCCTGATTTATTTTTTATCCCAGTTTGGAGCCGATTTGAATCAGGATGGACTACGATTCTCCCACCCGGTGTAACCCGATTTCCGCCCGATTTCAAATCCGGCTCAGTGGGACCGGGGGTAAAGGAAAAGGAGGAATTCTATGAGCAGTTTGGTCCTTTCCCTTTATTAGCTCACCTGAGCACCAAGTGCTCAAGGTGAGCTATTGCGGTCGCTTTTTGATTAACTCTTTGTAAGGGAAGTAACTCTATGAAAGGGAAGTAACTCTATGCAAGGGAAGTAACCCTTTGCAAGGAAAGTAACTCTATCAAAGGGAAGTAACTTTATGCAAGGGAAGTAACTCTGCAAGGGTAGTAACTCTATGCATGGGAAGTAACGCTATGAAAGGGAAGTAACTCTTTGCAAGGGAAGTAATTCTTTGCAAGGGAAGTAACTCTATGGAAGGGAAATAATTCAATGTAAGGGAATTAACTCTATGCAAGGAAAGTAACTCTTTTCAAGGGAAGTAACACATGTAAGGGAAGTAACTCTACCTTGGGCAAGGGAAGTAACTCTACCTTGGGCAAGGGAAGTAACTCTATGCAAGGAAAGTTATTCTACCCTGGGCAAGGGAAGAAACTCTATGAAAGGGAAGTAACCCTTTGCAAGGGAAGTAACTCTATGGAAGGGAAGTAACTCTATGCAAGGGAAGTAACGTTACACGGGAAGTAACTCTATGAAAGGGAAGTAACTCTATGCAAGGGAAGTAACAGTTTGTAAGAGAAGTAACTTTATGCAAGGGAAGTAACCCTTTGCAAGGGAAGTAACTCAAGTAAGGGAAGTAATTCTTTGCAAGGAAAGTAGCTCTATGGAAGGAAGTAATTCTGTGCAAGGGAAGAAACTCTGTGCAAGGGAAGTAACTCTATGAAAGGGAAGTAAGTCCATGGAAGGGAAGTAACTATGCAAAGGAAGTAAATCTTTGCAAAGGAAGTAACTCTTTGCAAAGGAAGTAAGTCCATTTAAGGGAAGTAACTATACCTTTAGCAAGGGAAGTAACTCTATGCAAGGGAAGTAACTCTACCTTAGGCAGGGGAAGTAACTCTACCTTGGGCAAGGGAAGTAACTCTATGCAAGGGAAGTAACTCTATGCAAGGGAAGTAACTCTATGCAAGGGAGGTAACTTTATGCAAGGGGAGTAACTCTATGCAAGGGAAGTAACTCTATGCACGGGAGTTTGAGTTTATTGGGGTTTTACCCCGTTTTCAACTACCAGGGTCATATCGCGGCGGCTGGAGCACCTACCCATGGATTCCTGTTGTTTCTCAAACCAGTACTACCACAACACCCTTACCGAGCCTCCAGCTGCTCGCCCACTTAGGTTAACGATTTCAAACCCATTGGTGGGTGACAATTTTGTCAGAAAGGGTATTAGCCGCGGCCGGGTCTATGCAAGGGAAGTAACTTTACCTTAGGCAGGGAAGTAACTCTACCTTGGGCAAGGGAAGTAACTCTATGTAAGGGAAGTGACTCTATGCAAGAGAAGTAACTCTATGCAAGGGAAGTAACTCTACCTTGGGCTAGGTAATAACTCTATGTAAGGGAAGTAACTCTATGCAAGGGAAGTAATCTTAACTTGGGCAAGGGAAGTAACTCTATGCAAGGGAAGTAATCCTACCTTGGGCAAGGGAAATAACTCTATGCAAGGGAAGTAACTCTACCTTTGGCAAGGGAAGTAACTCTATGCAAGGGAAGTAACTCTATGCAAGGGAAGTAACTGTACCTTGGGCAAGGGAAGTAATTCTATGCAAGGGAAGTAACTCTACCTTTGGGCAAGGGAAGCAACTCTATGCAAGGGAAGTAACTCTATGTAAGGGAAGTTACTCTATGCAAGGGAAGTTATTCTATACAAGGGAAGTAATCCTACCTTGGGCAAGGGAAGTAAATCCATGCAAGGGAAGTTACTCTACCTTGGGCAAGGGAAGTAACTATGCAAGGGAAGTTACTCTACCTTGGGCAAGGGAAGTAACTATACAAGGGATGTTACTCTACCTTAGGCAGGGGAAGTAACTCTACCTTGGGCAAGGGAAGTAACTCTACCTTTGGCAAGGGAAGCAACTACCTTTGGCAAGGGAAGTAACTCTACCTTTGGCAAGGAAAGTAACTCTACCTTTGGCAAGGGAAGTAACTCTACCTTGGGCAAGGGAAGTAACTCTATGCAAGGGAAGAAACTCTATGCAAGGGAAGTAACTCTACCTTGGGCAAGGGAAGTAACTATTCAAGGGAAGTAACTCTATCTTGGGCAGGGGAAGTAACTCTACCTTGGGCAAGGGAAGTAACTCTACCTTAAGCAAGGGAAGTAATTCTACCTTAAGCAAGGGAAGTAACTCTATGCAAGGGAAGTAACTCTACCTTGGGCAAGGGAAGTAACTATGCAAGGGAAGTAACTCTACCTTTGGCAGGGGAAGTAACTCTATGCAAGGGAAGTAACTCTATGCAAGGGAAGTAACTCTATGCAAGGGAAGTAACTCTACCTTAGGCAGGGGAAGTAACTCTATGCAAGGGAAGTAACTCTACCTTAGGCAGTGGAAGTAACTCTACCTTGGGCAAGGGAAGTAACTCTATGCAAGGGAAGTAACTCTGCCTTGGGCAAGGGAAGTAACTCTATGCAGGGGAAGTAATTCTATGCAAGGGAAGTAACTCTATGCAAGGGAAGTAACCTTTTGCAAGGGAAGTAACCCTTTGCAAGGGAAGTAACCCTTTGCAAGGGAAGTAACTCTATGCAAGAGAATTAACTCATTTTTGGGACATCAGCCAACATCAAGATGGTTGTAGGTTTTCATATTACGCCAAAACAGATAGACAATTATGGTTGGTAAAATGATTATGCGCATTGATCTATCAGCATTTTCTTCCGTTGGCTCAATATTTCACCAAGCCTTTTCTATGAAGGATGTCAAAGAATTGACCAAACGCCGACTGTCAATCAAAAACATCGATTAGCCAATGGCATGCCCCAATTGTTCTTCGTTGCACGTGGTTTTGTATCGATTTATCGTATGACAATCAAAACAATCGACATGCCAATTGCAAAGAATTTTGTGCTAACAATAGACTAGGTTTACCGTATGTTTTGATAATCCATCGGTGTTGTTATAAAATCTCGTAACTACGGCTTAATGACGATCGCGGTGGTTCAATCGTGCGCAACGTTTTGCGCATCATAATTATGACGTCAACGTCGTTTTTCTGCGTTCCCGCGACGTTGACGTTCCCGCCTTTCATTGGACGTCAAGTTATCTTATTTGGTATTGCGCGTCTCTTACGTTGTAACAACATGGATGCACTGCTTTTAGACTCTTTGTATTTGAAAGGTACTTCAGATAACACGAAAATAATGTGGTAAGAGGAGAAAAAAGTAGATCTAGTTAAAACATTTCATTCTGTTGAGTCCGCGTTTTCCTAGGCTTTTTTTCCACTGAGGTCTTTCAAATACATACTTGTTTAGGTAATGTTTTAATTTTTGCCAGAATTAAGAACAGAAGTATGGGTGGTTCCAATTTGATCCCAAACTAAACGACAAAATAAATCTACTAGGGTTGTCCAATTTGAAAGTTGCTGCAGGCGTCAAAATTGTTGTTGGTGAATACCGGTGTGTAAATTGTGTAGCATACGTTATCTAAAGCAAAGACCAAAATTAATGATTATGAAAGAGAGAAATCGCTGATTATCAACAAAATTCTTCTTTTGCTTCAATGTTTCTCCATGCTTTCGAGAAGTTGCAGTCAATAGAATTATTGAGAGAATAAAAGAAATATAACAAACTAGACGTCAATAAAGATGGGATTTGTGTATTATACGTAGATCTATGGTAAAAAAAATGGAGGCAAAAGGAGTAAATGCTGATTACCAATGTTTTCTTCTTTTTCGTCATTGTTTTCCCGAGTTTTTTTTTTCAGTCAGGAATGTCAAACTAAGTCTTGTTTGAGATAAAGGTTTGGACATTGATATGAACAGAGAAATTGTACATGTATTCATGACGTGTGGTAGAAAATAAAGAGGGAAAAGGGAGAAAATGCTGAAAATCAATATTTTGTTATTTCGTACTGCGGTAAAAACTGATATGTTTCAGAAGTAGGGAGCAAAATATTGAGGTAGAAGGTAGAAGGAGAAATCGATCATAATCTACATTATCATCTTGTTTGAAGTTTCAAATCTAGTTCATATTCAAATTTTAGTGTCTGCACCAGCATCTGTGTCGTAGACAAAAAACTTTAACAAATGTGATCCGTGACGCTAAAAGGGGCATTGTGGGAAATACAAATTTGGAGAAATGAGTTTATTGGGGTTTTATGCCGTTTTCAACTGCCAGGGTCATATCGCGGCGGCTGGAGCACCTATCCATAGATTCCTGTTGTTTCTCAAACCAGTACTACCACAACATCCTCACCGAGCCTCCAGCCGCTCGCTCCCTTAGGTTAACGATTTCAAACCAATTGGTGGGTGACAATTTTTTTCAGAAAGGGTATTTACCGCGGCCGGCAATTTTGAAGAAATTGTGCATTTTGTCCCAATTTTTAGCGATTTGTTGGCCTACAAGAAACAACGACGTCGCGCTCAATGTTGGCGTACAATTGCGTAACCGACGTTATTTTGCAACGACGCTTCAGTACACACAACGAAAGAGCGGAAAGCAACTTTTTTTGTGATTTCACTCCGGTTTTAATGCTGTTTCGGTGTGTCACATGCTACATGTATATATTTTAAGATTCAATCTATAGATATTGATGTCTTTGTATCAGATCTAGTCAGAGAAAAAGAGGCATTTAACTTATTTTCTCTTTCGATTACAAAAATCTCCGAAAGACGCATTATTGTATTAAGAACTTTCTAAAACTGTACCATTTTCATTTTAAAATGGCATTAATTTAAAACAGTCATTATATGAACAAAATAAGATTAATGTATACTCTTAATATCAATCATAAAAATATAAATGAATAACGAAGAAAAATTGTCGCATTCGCAAGAATCCGAAATTAAGATGATTTCCAATATTTGCCTCTTTGTGTTCCGCATCCGCCATAACGTAGGCATCGAGTAAATATATACATTAAAAACACATGTGAATTTTACCGTATTAATTTAGAACTTGATATTTGATATAAAAATTCAAATAATCTTAATAAGTTTTCTCTCATATTCATGTTGTAACAGATTTTTTAGACGACGTCGTTGACGAACGTCGCAGATTATTCACGCTTTTTGTGCGTTCACACATTGGATTGTTATTTAGATTCTCTTTTTATTTTGTATTATAAACAAGACATGACATTTTTACATTTTATTATGTTTTTAAACTTTCTATATATTACTACATTTGAGTTGGTATATGAACCGAAAATATCAAAAACAAACTCCACCAAACAATTTTCTCCACTTCCCTAACTGACGTTTTCACTCTTTTTCCATGTCGTTACGTCGTACCATATCGCTAGCTATTATCCTTGTTTTACAATATTGAGCCTTGAATTTTTCTAAGTATCTTATATGATGACCTTCTTTAGGTAAATAAAATATCAGAAGTTTTGCTTGAGCACGTTTTGAAAAATAATCGTTTTGTGAAGATTTACACGTATAATTTCACGGCGTGCTACGGGGTTGCGTTCCTTAACCCTTTCAATGAGAGAAAAAAATATCGTTTTCATGAATTGAGACTTATGATATTTTATCAGAGAGTTAATAATATGATAAAATTGCATACGGGAAAAAATAAATGCAATCGAATGAAAGGTAATAAAGAAATGGTGAAATTCTACGAACTTTTTGTTCAGCCCTCGTACGTGACGTTGACGTAACGTTTTCGGACAGTGTGACATTTTCGCTAGATTTACAAAAGAACGTTTTTCTTCTCGACAAACAATCAAATTTCGCAAAATTGCACATTTACTTATTAACATAATATTATGTTTGTACTTTTATTTTGATGCCTTTATATATAATTAAATGTGCTAATACGATTTTAAACATCTCTTCATTTGTACACATTAAACTATTTAGTGTGTTTTTCGGTGCGTGTGACATTGTCGCTAGAATTAAAAAGTTAAATTTTTCACAGATTTTAAACCGTGAAACTCCACAAAAGATTATATCTTTCAAAACTACAAACAATGTACTTCGAACTCAACAATTAAAGTTTCTGCAATAAAAGACGTGTTTTTATGTTTTGCCGTAATAATTAAATACATCCAAATAAAAAATCAGAATCTTACCTTTTTATCTATACTAATTAATCTCACATTATTTAAGTCAATTGCGTCTTTTTTCTGTAAAACGCGTTTTGACTTATAGAAGAGATGACTTCATGTCATTCCTTATACGACTTGGTGAGAAAAGCGTTGTTTTTTGTCATTTTCGGACACATTTTCACTCACGATTGTGTTAATTTTGTTACATCTTACCTTATCATTTAATGACGTTCGTAAGCGTTTCGCATTAGATTAAAACTATTTTGAATCTTTAAAAATAGTTTTCGTCGGTAGCATTCACAAGAAAAATCATTGCCGAATCCGAAGATATAAATATCGCAAAAAATTATTAATCCTATGCATTCTTGTGGTAGTTTGAAAAGCAGCAGTATGGCGTTTTTTCGTTTGTACGTCAACATTGAGCGCGACGTCAACAGACTTTCGTCTCGGGCCAGTTAAAATGTGGTTTCTGACAAACATAACAAAAAGACAATTTAAATTGTTAACCTCTGTTTGCAACAAACAGGTAGATATATCATGATGTAGATCGGGAAAAGTGGCATCTATATTTTTTTTTCAAAAAACTAAAAAAAAAAAAAACAAAAACAAAACTGATTGATTAAAAGATTAGCATTTTCCCAATTTTCACCAATTTTTACATAAAACAACACATTTTACTATAAGAATTATTGACGTGGAATAAATTATAATACAAGCATTTTCATTTGGTAGATTTTTTAAAAAAGAATATTCATCTTTTATAAATCGTAATAGTCAATAATCCCTTTTGGGGGAACGGAATATTACGGTGACACAAGGACAACACGAAATACTGTCGGTAATTAGTGCTGTCCGGTTACTAGGACACTGGGAGAATAACCGCAATTTTGCAAATTTTAATCAATTGCAGGCTTAAGGTTAAAAAAAATAGCTATTGATAAATTGATATGCCATTTCGTGTTAAACAATTTCTATTTAAATAGAAAAAATCATTGGATAAAATTTATATGGTATAAACTCCCATCTGAATTGATTTTTCCCCGTTTTGTCAATGCAGGGTGGTCTAGAATTTTGCGATTTTTCAAAAAAAAGTAGCACGATGACCATATGTTTTTTATAGCAATATCAAACGAACATATAATTATCTACAAAATATAGAAAAAATAAAATTTTGTATCAGAACGTTCTTTCGGAATTTGAAAAAAAGTAATATATTTTGAAATTTTTCGAGTGAATTTTCGATAAGACAGATTTGACTCAAGGGAGGAAAATACGATAAAATACCTAATTTTTACCTTTCAATCGACAATTATGTATCATATTCAGTGCAAACTACTTCAAATCTTTGAAATTAAACTAAAAATTGAAATGAATTATACATGTTGATTCCATTGTTTTATAGTTTTATGTCAATACCCAGAAATGAAAATCCGCGTAAATATCGGGCAAAATTTTGCTCAATACCTATGTCTTTCTATGACGTTTTGCAGAAAATCTGATTCGACGACCCCCTTTTTTCTTTTCATTTTTGAAATCGGCATACTTTACTCTACAAAATATCAAAAAATAAAAAAAATCCTATCAGAGGAATCTAAATCCCGCGATCGTCTTTAAATTAAGCCGAAGTTACGAAATTTTATAACAACACCTACGAAATACTATTTCGTTTGTCCGAATTCACTTCACGATTAACTGGATAAAATCGTTCCATATAAACGAACACATGTCCATTCTATGTTGGGCGGAGCGATCTGTCGATTGGCGTTTGGTCAATTCCCATCATGCTTAGTTGTGCATTGGAAATTCATAAAATTCTAGGAATTCTTTAGTTTTCTTCCCTTATCCTTTGCTTTAATGCTATCAATCCATTACCAAACGACATAAATTGAAGTCTACAATTTCAAGTGAATCTATCATTTATTTTGGTAATTTTGTAAAGAAAGCTTTGTGGGAAATGAAGAATTGCTTTTGACCAACTGGTGATTGGATCTGAGAAGGGGTTTTTTTGGTAATAATATCCGTCTCAAATTTCCAAAAGTGATCTTAAGAGTTGGACGTCCAACTAAAATGGTCTTGTGAGAAATCATAAGGTGTGAAGCCTTGATATTTGGTACAGAGCAATTCATGCAGCAGCTGGTCATTCTGAATGAAAATTGCTAAATGAATGTGGTGATAAAAAATCTGGAGAATTATTAAAAGATGTATGAGAGAATTGGTAAATTTTTGTGACATTCCCCCCGAAAAACACCGGAAAAGGGTCTTATTTTTAAGCTTTACAGGTTAGAATGTTCAATTAATTTCAAGAAGCTAAGCTAAGCAATCACAAGTGAGCGACCTAGGGCCATCACGGCCCTCTTGTGTTTTCAAAGCTTTCTCTACTTGCAAAGCCAAAGGTAGATCTTTGTTCCGAAAGGGTCGAAACACAACTCGGATTCCATCTTTATCTCTTTCCAAAATAACAAAATTATAGACTCTTCCAATTTAGGAGCAATCGTAGTCGAGAAAATAAATGTGACCCGTCGCGCTAAAAGGGACCTTATCGGGTGTGTGAAAAATATCGACCCTAGTCAGTCTGCGCAGTCCGCGCAGCCAGACTAGGACCGACACTTTTCACTTTTATGTAATTTTCTAAACCCGGAATGTTTTCCCTATCTTGTTCATTTTT
The DNA here is from genome assembly GCA_963680895.1 of Fragum sueziense. Taxonomy (NCBI): domain Eukaryota; kingdom Metazoa; phylum Mollusca; class Bivalvia; order Cardiida; family Cardiidae; genus Fragum; species Fragum sueziense. The sequence continues at coordinate 47,375,700 of OY804595.1, forward strand.
CGCATATGGGATCTGGTTGACCTGTGCTGGGTCTGACAAGTTTGTCAAAATTAAGATTTTTGGCGTTCGGATAAGGTCCCTTTTAGCGTGACGGGTCACATATGATATCCAGTGTATGAAGTACATCTATGGATAAGAAATGATATTGCTACCTTGCGAGTTATCTCTGAGGCGGATCCAGGATTTCTGTGAAAGGGTTTCGAAAATACAAAATAGGTGGGTTCGTTTTACTAGTATCACACTATTTGGGCTGGATTATTGCCAGAAATGTGATAATCAGGCTACAGAGAGGGGTTCGTTTGACACACACCCCGAACCCCCTCCTGCTCCGCCACTGCATCAAGTTAACCCTTTCTTAAACAACAAAATTTTAGGATGATCCACTTCAAAAACTGCCATTAATGACAAAATGGATGTTATTTAAGATAGGATTGTGTAAAATGTGCCATAGAAAGTATTGAGACAAAAGGAGAAACTGCTGGTTATTAGCAGTTTCTTCTTTTGTTTCAATGTTTTCCCAAGCCTTTTCTATTAGGGACGTCAAATCCAGGTCTTGTTTGGGAAAGGGTTAAACCCCTTTTGCGTCTATCAGTATTTTTTTCAAATTTATGTCGATGTTTTCTTACTGCTCGTATTTCTAAGGTGGGCAGTCAAATGTGGCATTATTTGGGATATATTTATATAAAAGAGTACGGTGTCATGCGTTTGTATGTGTCAATATATTTTACATACATGTATAAGGAAAACGGGTAATTAGTAAAAGCTAAATTGGTATTGCTAGACCAATTAACATAATAAACCCATACGTGATTAGGCAATATTGTAACGAATTCGTTGGTATAACTCATCGTTTATAACTGTAGACTTGTATACAAACACTTTACTTCTTGTTGTTGATAAATGGCCCAACACAAACACTTCCTCTTTTGAGAATAAACGAGTTAGGACATTAATTCTCTCGTATAGCTCACGATAAATGGTTTGGTAAATGTTAAAACTATGTATTTGTTTTTTAGTGTTTGTATACAAATCTACAGTTATAACCGATAGACTATACCTCTTTTACAATACTCATTGCTCTAACATTTGAGCCAGGATCTGGAAAAACGTCCCTTATAGCATTTGAGACAGCCATGCTTCAAGATCAACCTGTGCCTAGGTGCAGTCTGACCTTGATACATGTTACCCTCATGTGGTTGCTACATACCATAATGAAGCTATTGGAGAACAACATGGTTCCTGATCAGACTGTGTGTATACGCAGGCTGATCTGGAACCATGTTTGGCTCAAAAGCCTTAAATGACCTTTTTCCAGATCCTGGCTCATTTGTTTCTAGTAGAAAGTTTTGATGTGGAATCCGGAACAGCTTGCACCAAAGAACACAATTAGCAACGTTCAAACCACAATAAGAAAAAAAAATAAATGCTGGAAGTAAAACAGGGACATTTTCTTCCTCTTTTCTATCATGTACCGAAAAGATGAAGTCGTTCGTCTGTCCTTGAATATAAGGGACTTAACACACATAATTAAGTTCTGTTTCAAAATAGCAGGCCTGAATAATTAAAGTATCGAGAAACCCATTGTAATTGTGCCATTTTTTAAAGTTTTCATTGTATTTTTCCCTCTTATAATTACTGCCAAAATATACATTGTAACAATTACTCTATGGTAAAGTTCAAAAATAGTCTAAATATATATACTTTGTCCGGGTACTTAGAATAGATCTGCATATTTCGAAAAAGTTCTCTTACAAAATTTGTAACATGTAGACCTATATAACAATGTTTCAATTCCGTATAACGTATAATTACAAAAAATGTAGAAAAGAATGAATTTAAAAGAGGAGGGATACATGTATGTACACACGTCTGGCAACGTGTGATGGTTACCAAATTATAATGGAGGAGACATTTTGGTGACATAGTACAAGGTAAGAGTTGCAATTTTCTGCTTATTTGTCACTTACATAACCTTCATAAGACAAGTTCTTGTTTATTACCCAATTTGTACACAATGACGTCTTTTGACGCCCTACAAGATAAAGGATTTGGAGAGCATCGTGGATAATGAAGAAATTGTGACAAGCAATTTCTTCATTCCCCACCATGTTTTCTACCTAAAAAGACAAAAAATGTTCAATTCCATTCCATTGAAATTGTCGTCTGTAACATCTTTGAATTTGGAGCATATCGTCGTTGTTAATGCAAACCTCGTATCTCGTTTTTCAGAAAATTTTAAAGGGGAAGGGACAAAGTGTAATAACTTTTCCCAAACTGAAAGGTTTTCCTTGAAATTTGGACATATTGTTCACATATAATGTGTCATTAATACTGATCAGTAACAATATCTCGAAACCTGCTAGAATTGTCTTAACTGGACAAACAAGATATAACTTCGAAAATCGCAAAAATCGACATACGAGGTTTTGCATTTACACCGTTCTTAGATTGTGGATAACCAACTGAAAAGAAGAATTTAAAGATTCCGGAACTGTAATTGGTACATCTACTTCTAGCATATAGATCTATATGAAAGTTGGATGTGTTGTAGACATTGACAAATAAAAAAAAATAATAGAATACTTTTTAAATTTTGTAAATGCAAGAGGAGATAACTGGCTTTAAAGTTTGCATTGCAGTTAATCACTCAATGAGAAAACAAATATTTTTTTCAATGGTATTAAAATCAGAAAAAAATTCAAAATATTTGAATTGTAGAAAGTTGCCAATTATCATTTCGCTCCATAATATACAAATAGTTCGTTTATATCATACACTTTTGTGAAAGCCATTTTTTCCGCGATTCAGGGGCAGATACGCACTAAAATCTATTATAAGGGGAGATAATGCATTATTGTCAAGTCGGAAACATTTACTGATTATTTTCCATTCACTTAATAACCTATCAATTTTAGTTTTATCATACATATAATTGATATACGATGGTAATTAAATAATATTATAAACGAAATCATGCATTTTTTTTATCGTAGCTAAATCCTTATGAGTTACAGTCATTGCACAGTTCCGGAACCAGAAATTTTATGTGCCTATTTACATTCCATTTGTTAGAACTACAGCTCCTTACTGTTACCTAACTGGTTGTCATACTGTTTTTTAACAAACTCATTATAGTCATATGATTTACTCTTTCTCTTCCTTCCTAAATATCGCGAGGAAAGAATTCCATTTCATTGAGACGATTCAAAATAGTACTCACACCATAGGGTTTTGGATTTGGAAGAACAAATTAAGAATATTTACCCCCCCCCCCCTTTCCGCCATTTACTTTTATCTATTGTTCTGAATTATAGTGTTTCGAATCAAATTGTTATCGTCATTATGTTTTCAGGTGAAGGATGGTTTCACAAACAATTATTCTGGTGATATCTTTAGCATGTGGTGCAGCAGCTCTTGTCGCCATTATCATTGTTGTTGGCGTGTATCTGTGGAAGCGCAAACAAAGGTTAGTCGCATACACTTTCATTCTATCATAAAAAATCGATGCTTTTCAACAAAAAATTCGCAACTGCAGCTTGATTTAAGCTGCTGTTACGAGATTTTTTTGTTGAAAAACGGCGATATATATAATCAAAACATACAACATGTGTCCAATGCTTACATGATATGTAAAATGTGTGCAATTAGTTGATTAAGAATAGACAACATCGATCATTGAATTCATTGCCAATGAATTGGAAGTCGTCTTCAATCAAATGGTGATCCATTGTATAGCAAGTTTGCAAGTGGAGACATTTCCCTTAATGTTCGAAGCCTAAAGCTTGCATATCAGAGGTTCTTTCTTGCAAAAAAAAAGATATCAACTATATCGTCGGTGGGGAGTCAAAACCTCGTAACTCCAGCTTATTCAAGCTGTAGTTACGAGGTTTTGACTCCCCACAGACGATATGTATTCGTCATCACAGTCACTATTATTTTATTCAAGTCAGATATTATATTGCAAATATGTGGCATGAACATTATATGGACAATTGCGGAGGCTGTAATCGCAAACGCAAGCCCGTGACACCAGCTCGCCTTTGTTCCTTACATACTAGAGTAATTGTCATTTGATTTCGAATTTGATGTTCTGTCTAATTTCAGAAAAATGAAGATATCCGATGATAAGTCTTTAGACACCATTGAATCGGTAACAAGCGTTGACAAAGAAAAGAAAGACGATGGACCCTCGAAAGGAAAGATAACTGAAATGACTACCTTTGCTGACACCAAAGAGATGAACGATACAAAAGTTGCAGATGTTTCTAGTAATGGAGAGTCGGAAACTGATGAACAGAAACAGAAAGCAGAATTGGCTGAGAAGGAAAATTATCAAAGTTTTGTTGCATTGTTCCAAGTGGGCAATGAACGTAGTTCTAAACATGAAGGGCCAGAAACTCATGAAGTGAAACAGAAAGCAGACTTGGCGGACAAAGAAACGTATCCAAGTTTTGTTGCTTTGTTCCAAGTGGGCAATGAACGTAGTTCGGAACAGGGAACCAAAAAGAGAAATAAGAAACGAAGCAATAGCGTGAAAGAGAAAACAAGACGTGGAGATAAATCAAAGAAAAATGAATCCGAAGTTAAACGGAACGATACAATCAGTTTTCCAGTTAAATCTGCTGAGAAGATCCGCCGAGCAGTTTTTAGAAATGATAGTTTGGTAAATACATTCATCGACAAAAGTAAAACAGAGACATCTGACGCGGACAATTTATTTTCCTATACAAAGAAGGAAGTTACCCATCCCATGCCAAAGATTACACTTTCTAGGTCACCAAGCCGTTGTTGGGAAGATTTGAGCGCGGATCTGGCAGAGTTGAACAACCTCGAAGATACTAGCGAAAGTGAAGACGAAGATGATAAGAAAGCGAAAGTACGAAATATCGATGGTACTAAAACAAGTGACAAACATATAGATACCAGTACTTCCGATAACATGTCATATGTTGCTGATACTGTTTATGAAACACATGTTCCCACTAAGACTCGAAAAAAGAACAATTTAGACAAGAACGAAGATATAAGTAGTATAACATCTGAAGAAAGTTCAGAAACTCATCTTGAACCGAGTACTAGAACTGATGCTGAAAATAAAGTGATAATGACAAATATTTCAACATCCAATACCTCAGATTTACAGTCAGGTTCTAAACAATTCAAAGATAAAGACTCGAATATCAAAGAAATGAATACTCCAGGCACTACACAATTTCAATATGATTATGCAAAGTCTCTTAGTGAGAGTAACGCCAATACGCCAAATGTCGTGGAAAACTTTTCAACGGTGAACCTTGAACAAGATACCGGCAATGCTATTACAACAGTAAAGGAGTGTGACGACCAACAAACGATACTTGGTGATAGAACTGCAAGCCCACTTATGCGACCAAAAATGCCGGAATCCTCGAGAGAAAACGAAATAAAAAGGCTTACTAACTTGAATCGATGTAAAAGTATCCCGTCGAATACAAGGTTTAATATAACTAAAAGGATCAAGACGAAAACACAACAAAATGACGAGCCAAACTGTACGAATGGTCCTATTTCTGTTGGACAGAGCACAGATTCTACACAATTTAACGAAAACGACATTGTCGAATCGTTAGATAAGCCCTCTAGTGAGGGAATGTCGTCAGACGCTAGAATTAAGCTAGTATCAACGGATGAATTGATACCGGACTCGGCTGAACTTGACCAAAATGCCATCTTTCAAGATACCGGTATTAAATCAGATGTTGTACCGACGGAATTTGAAAACAGATCAAGACACGATATGGATCTCAAGAAAGAAACATACAGTGACCATGATGGAAAGTCAGCAGTTACAACAGAGTATTTTGCTGATGACATCGATGTGAAAGACAAGACACCAGGAACAACCCATCACCAGCATGCAAATGAATTCTCAAAACTAAACTCTCTTGAAACTGCAATAATCGAGATTGAAAATATTTCATTTGAACGACATCCAAAACTTACGGCAACTGTAACGGACACAAAAATAAAACAAGAATCTCAAAGCCACATAATACCTTCTGTAGAATACCCGAGCTCATTACATGCTACATCACGGTCGAGAAAAAGGAAACACGCCACAACAAGAGCGCCAACGCCGATACCTACTTTAGATGCGAAACCGAAAAAGAGCATACTAAAGAAGCTTGCTGAACGAAAACGCTTACTAGAAGTAAGAATTCCTTGCGAAAACGAATCTTTTGATGAATCTGCTGAATCGAAAGAGGAGGATCAATCATACGACGTTGACAGAGACTATCCTATTCCGAATGAAAATCCAACAAATAGAGAATCCGGTCTCAACAGTGAACAAACTTATCATAATAAGCATGATAAATCAAACAAAGAATTTGCATTCGGCATAAAAGAGGATGACAATATCTCAAAGGATATCACTGGAGATTCTAAAAAATCAGCACAACATTCTGTAACAAAGCATAACAATATAACTGTAGAAAGTTTTAAGGAAGAAAGGGGTGTTAACTCTACTATTTTAGATACTGTAGATACCACAGGTGATTCAAATAATCATACAGATGACGGTCAAAGTATTGCGAGTTTTCCTTTAAAAGATGACACTGAAGGAATAGAAGATTACCCTTTCACAGAACCAGAAGTACATACTCTGATATCAAGCACAGATACAATTACTGCTAGCCCTGATCCTATGGAGAGAGTGCCATTGAAACCTGGTGATTTTCGTATTGGAAGACCTAACGAAAAATTATATGAAGATTTATCACCTGCCACTTCAACGACACAAAATGACATTTATGAAACATGGAAAATGGACCTGGAGCATAATGTTGAAAACTCTTCCGTAACGAAAGGTGTAATGAACCTAACAAAAATAGCGTCGGGCGAAAACAGCGGTAACCAGTCTGAAAGAAATTTGAAAATTCTAAGTACGCAAGACGGGCCCCATTTGACTTCTCATGCGCACGGTACAGATAGTCAACAAGGCAGAGATGTAAATGAGGACTTGGAAATTTCGAACAATAAACACTTAACTGTAATGGAAAATGCGACAGAGAGCATACAATCTAAATTGACAATGTTTGACAGTGCAGACACACGAAACTTAGAACAAAATACACTCTCGGAAAACGTCCAACGTGGAACTAAATCCGTTCTCTCAATGGGACCAGTTACAACCGATGATAGCACAAGATCAGAGAATTCGATTTTTGAATCTAATACAACTGCACTTTCAAGTGAATTTGGACAAACTGAAGGGGCACGTCCCGATGTAACCTCTTTGAGCTATACAACTGATGGGAAAAAACATATTGACCAAAACAAGAAGAAGAAGCCAAAGAAACGACGTTCAAAATCACTTTACGGCACATCAGACACGCGCTTCACACAGAGCTCAGTTGTCACAAGTGAAAATCGACACGTGTTTGCTGCTTTGGGAAACACAGACAACTCTCTGGTTGAAGACAATGGGAAGAGTCCATACCTCGGTGTATCTGAAACATTCCAACTCTCTCGTGAAAGAAACGCCGTTACCCTAAAAAGCGATAGAGAAACTGTATCAAAACAAACGACTGAGAACAATCAAGAACAATATGGCCCATCAAAACCAGAAAGCAGCATAAAAGACTCGTCAGAAGTTTCAATAATTGAGGACATCGAAGAAACAAGTTCTGAAAAAGATTTACACGGAAATAATGAAGCCACTACAGTCGATCATAACAATAAACAATTCGAAGATATTGTGCGTGATACAGAATCAAATCTACCAGAACAATCCCAGACTAGTAAATTACAGGATTCTGCTATTGGAGAGGGATCTGGTGATATCCAGTTCACCTTTAATAATGATAGTGGTGGCATTGAATTAAAGGTTCATGATCAAATAGATACATTTTCCGGCTTAAATGTCGAGCGAACTAGCGATACTGAACCAAGAAATCTGCATTCACATGATCAAGAGCAAGTTAAAATCGATGTGCCAAACAAAGTTACGAATTCAAAAGAGGAAAAGATGTATTCGTCGACAAGTGATAACTCAATCTCAACTGACACGGTTGGAAAATCAAACGATCGACTTGCAGATACGGTTTCCAATTCTTATAAATCAGGTCACAATGGAAACCCACATGAACTTGAAAATGAAAAGTACTTAAACAGGTTTGTGCCAAAACCGATTGATAACGACGATAAGGACATATTGAATGCAATGCATCGTGTTTCAAGCAAGCATGATCTGAAAATTAATAATGTTCCTTCATTTTCGAAACATTTTTCTGATGAACAAGACTCTTTTCGTGGGTCTGTGTCAGCTTTGCGCGGTAAGCATGTTACAAGGCGGAAAACAATCCATGGTTCTAGCTTTAATACAGCGCAAAGTCCTCTGCCGTCATTGCAGAAAGGTCTAAGAGAGGCAGAACGGTCCAGAAAGTTTCATACATCAACACCAAGGGAAGGAGATGTTACAACGAATGTAAGTTTTCATAAAACAATGGCTGATGCAAATACCGGTATGCCTTTAACGGAGACATCTCCATCTAGATCACAACCATTTTCCTTTGGTAGCGGGCTTAAACGAAACCAGACCTTTTCACAAGAACGATCGAGGAATATGTTTCAACATCCAAGAGCCGCTAGCCAGGAGAACGATGACTCATGGCGTGGTCTAGAAAAGAGCGTTACCATAAAATCAAACGTCTCTCCTACAGACTCTTTACACACAGGCTTGCAGACAATTTCCCCAAATATAGGACTGAAAAGAAATGAGACATTCCATGATGCTGCAAGATCTCAAGCTAGAAATCACAGGACTTCTGCAACGCGATCTAAGAGTTTCAATAGAAGACAAGATATCGTGCAAGCTGTCTACGATAGAGATATAAATGGACAATTGAACGGACCAGTGGGTGAAAAACAAAATAAGAAAATGGGCGTGTCTTACGATATTCAACTAAAAGAAGATGAAAACACGTTTGCAACAGCAACAAATGCCAGTGCCTCAGACACAATGATTAACACAGAACTCGACCGAAATGGTGGAAAAGAAGGAATTGTCACTCAACAACCGGAGACAGATCTGAAAGATGCCGTACTTTATAGCGATACGCGATCAGTTCAACAGCGTCCAAGTTCATCCTATGGACGGACAAGGCCTAAATCTTTCAGAGATGCACCAGAAAAGCCTGTTTTAAGAAGACCAACTACTGCCGCAGATTTATTAACTACTCAAAGGACCGGGTTGAGGAGATCAAAAGACAAAAACAATCGCCTAGCTTTAGATGACACTCTTAGTGACGCGAGTCAGATATCCGATGATATACAAGAACTTGAACCTCTAGATAAAGCAAAGACACATCAAGATACCATTAACATACAGGTAAAAGGACTCGGTAGGTCGAAATCCACTTCGTTGCAATATGGGACAATAGATAAATCAATCGGTCGGAACCTAAGTGGAAATGGTGAAACTTCTACCATGTCGAACACAGTCACGAAAGATGAAACTAAGACGGACGCATTGTCTGAAGTAAAGAATATTGTAAAGAAATTTCAACCATTTGAGAACGATCTTATTCGCAGACAAGGCAATACTGCAGAAAGAATGTATTCAAATCACAGATCGTCTACTCCTGTCTTCAATTACAATGGCCAAGCAGATGTTAAACTTGGAGATACCCAGAAAACACCTAACCTTACCAAGAACAAGTCTATGTCGATTACAGAACGAATCAAGGAGACATTAACTTCTACTTTTCCGACACAGCAGCGATCTGTAGGTACAAAAGTAAGTCATGGTCATGAAAAAGTGTACCAAAGCCATGGCCTATCAAACCGAAATTACCATGAACAGTTTCATCAAGGACACCGAGAAACAACTAGAGACAATGCAAGTGTCAAATTTCCAACTACGAAACCCTCCACAAATATTTCCAGATCTAAGACGATTGGCCTCGGCGACAGGTACCAGGCAGTGCACAAACAGACGAGACCTGTAGAACGTTCTAAAACGCCATCTATAGAGACTGGCAGCCATCTTCAATACAGGTATGATGTAAAAAGTATGCTGCAGACGGCCGAGATATTGAAGTCAAAGAATAGGTACTCTCATCATATGCGTTCGAGAACTATTTATGACACTTAAAATGTGTATTTATTTATTATTAATTAGTTTGTGATATTTTACGAAAAAATAAATGAATAGATTTAAATTTAAACGGAAAAGATTTTTTTTATAAAATATCAACCATAATCATCACAAGGATAGAACATGTCGATTTCTATCTTCATTGTGTCTGCTATGTTGCATAATTTAGTAGCTGCCTAAATGCGTGTCATCTTAGATATAGAAAATGACCTTGTGGCATTATAATCAGACATGCAGAAGACAAAATAGATGTTTATATGCCTACTGGTAGGATTTGTGTACACTATACAATAGAAAATATTGAGGCAAAATGAGAATATGCTGATTTCCGGCATGTTCTTCTTTTGTAGCAATGTTTCCCGGGTCTGTTCAATCGGGGACATCAAACTAGGTCTTGTTTGGAAAAGGGTTTATCAAGAAAGCTTTCGAAAAAACATTTGGGGATAAGAAGAAACAACATTGGACAGCATTTTCTTCTTTTACACACGATGGTTTCGTTATATACGTTACCGTATGAATTTTGAACGTTTGTTTTTTCTGCAGTTTAGATCAATCTAAATGTTGGAAGTTTTGGAAAGGTTTAATCCTATCCCAAACGGATAAAAGAGATACCAGTTAGAATTGAAAGGAGTTGCAGACGACAAACTAATTGACGTCAAAAGTGGAAACTGTGATTTGTGATATTTAAGAAAATATTAAGAGAAAAGAAGAAATTGCTGATGATCAGCAATTTCTTCTTTTCTCTCAATCTTTTCCAAACGTAGTTCTGCTATGGACGTGAAAACTAGGTCTCGTTTGAGAAAGGGTTAAGTTAAGGAATTTACAGCAATTCATTAACAAATCAATCGCAAGAGACACAAGAGACAGCCATCTGCTGAGTTCAAAGACAAAGTCAAATAGAATACGCCGTAATCAATCTTTAAAGATCACATTTATTAATTGCTTTGCATAATTTATTTGACATCGGGGGCATAACGATGACAATGTTTTTTTCTAACTCTTTTACCATTTCCTTAACAATACATAATGTTGGTTACCTAATAGATTAGAAAAAGAAAAATTGGAAGAGATCGAGGCAAATGGAGAATTTGCCGAACATTAAAGTTTTCAGCCTTCTCTCAACCATTATTACCGTGTCTTATTACAAAGTCAATTTTCTGCTAGAAGCTTGCAATGATACTCTCTTGTACATTCATTGGATATGGCCAGTTTATTCCTGAATCTTAATCATCTTGAAAAGGATTAATTCTGCAATTCAAATTTCCTAGTTTTACATTAGCATAGCGCTACTTTTCTTCCAAACTCTCGTAACTACAGATTTGAACGAACTGCAGTTACGAGGCCTTTGGGAGAAAAAGTGACACTTTTACAATTAGGGTTGTCATTTCTCGACCCCAGTATGTCTGTGATATACCGGTAAATAAAACGCTTAGCGACAAAATAAAACGCTGTTTTTCTTCGAAAACCTCGTATATGCAGGTTAAATCAAGCTGCAGATACGAGGTTGTCGAAAAAAGCGACAAAATAAAGTTTGAATGAGATTTTGAGAAGAATAACCCAAAACAAGGCTTGATTTGACTTCGCCACTGATAGAATATTTTAAAGTGCTGAAATTCACCCTTTTTATCATTTCTCTTAACGCCTTATGTGCTGCAATACTAGTATACACGGTGTATTATCACGTGACTCAGAATTTCCGATAATCTTTCTGCTTCAAACCGAATTCAAATCGGTCTAGTATTTACAAAATTATTGAAGATTTTCTGAAAATATTGTATCACATGATTATCTACCGTGATATAGGCCTATAAATACCACTCAGTAACAACAAGTCACGAGGTTTTAGAAGAAACAACGATGTGTAAGCATAACCATACTTACGCTCTTCTTACGTAGGGCCCCTGTCATGGATGTTTCTCTCCAATGGAAATGTTTATAATTTTATATAGAATTTGTAAGTTGCAATTCAACCCTTTCCAAGCCAAAGATTTTTGGATTAGTCCAAATTCAAAAGAAAGCAGATGATAAAACCGAAGGATGTAGCAGAAACGAAAAGGTTTTTGTGTATACTTATTTGTCTTCGTACGTTAATTTATGTTTTCAAGGAAAATAATGAGAGAACAGGAGTAAAATGACAGCTGTAGACAACTTATAGACAGTAGCTTTTAGATTTTGACAATTTGTTCGACGGAATATGAAAAATGATGCTCTTTTTTCCTCGGTGTTTCGAAGAGTTCATCTGCCCGGGTCCGCCAAAACCATCTATAGTTTGTGAAACAGTTGGAGAACGTTGTATTAAAGGTACATTTCATTGGTGTTATCACAAAACCTCGTAACTCAAGCTTGAGGAAAGCTGGAGTTACGAGATTATGCAATTTCACCGACGATTTATGTATCTCGCGATTGACGGTTGCAACATACAAATCGTCGCTTTTCTTCAAAAACCTCATAACTACAGCTTGTAAAAAGCTATAGTTATGGGGTTTTTTTTAAGAAAATGTGAAAAAATAGCATCAGCACCATAGAGAATGATCATTGGTTATCGGAAAAAATTCAGTTTCGTTTGTCTGAAGCGTAGTCTTTAATGCACCGAAACAATTCGTCTATATAAGGAAGCTTATATGTAGCCTACATCTCGCGACTGATTGTTCACGATATTTACACATCACATAGGAGCAACATTATTATATTGGAAAAATACATTATCGACAGAGATGCGGTTCTGAAATTTTGACATCTGTGAATTTGAAAAAAAAAATGGAGTTGAAATAGCGATAGGATATAGACTGATTGTTCAGGATACTCATAGGACATAGGAGCAACATTATTATTGGAAAAAAACACCATTGCCGGTGATGCGGTTCTGAATTTTTGACATCTGTGAATTCGAAAAAATGGACTAAAAGTTATGATAGAATATGGATTTATCAACATAGTCAGCAGTGAAGATTATAGGTCGTACTGGATACACGTAATGCAGTTTCAAGTCCTTTACCGTGGGTAATCATTTGAATAGACAAAACTTTGTTGAAAAATGATTGTTTGGTTAAATTTTTCAATTCCGTAAGTTATGTTCATCAGGGTGCGATGACACATGTTCGATAACTTAACATGCTCAGCTCATCGAATTCATAAAGTTTACGGTAGCCTAGAACATTGAAAAGGCCACCTATGAATATGCACAGAAAAACGTCATCCTGTGATTGAGTGATCGAGTGATAGGCAATGAAATGCAAATGGATTTGAAACCAGTTGATCTTGGAAACACGAAGAGAATGGAATAAATGATAAAATCTAACACGATTGCGTTAAACAGTGTGTCGTTTGAATGACATAAGAGTTAAAACGGAAAAAAACATGTATGCTAGACTCCTGTTTGTGCTATCGATTTCAAATGCATTACTGCAACCCTCTACAACTCAGAGGCCATTATCTATCGACACCAATTTTGGAGCATTTATCGGTCTGTCTGACGATAGCGTGGAATTTAACGGGGAAACGAAAAGCTGTGTGAAATTTCTGGGGATTCCCTTCGCGAAACCTCCTATTGGGAACAGAAGATTTTCTAGACCGGAACCGGAAGTCAGAACAACGACGCAGTATGACGCGACATATTACAGACCCCACTGTCCTCAATCTTCTAGATCAAATTTATACATAAAGTATTTCAATTCGAGCGAAGATTGTCTATATTTGAATATCTTTGTTCCCGGAGACTCTATTCAAAACGAAGGTAGATTTCCTGTCATGATCTGGATTTATGGCGGACGATTTGCTCACGGTGGAGCCGATGTATATTCCGGTGATATTTTGAGCGCATATAATGACGTCATAATTGTGACGTTTAACTATAGAGTGAATGTTTTCGGTTTTCTCGACGACGGATCTGGGGAATTTGCCAATAATGGACTTCACGACCAGAAACTAGCAATCGACTGGGTACATTCTCATATCCGCTCCTTTGGTGGAGATCCTGATCAGATTACCTTGTTTGGCGAGTCAGCTGGTGGTGTTAGTGTTGTGTATCAAACATTTCATGAGGAAAATGAAGGGAAAATAAAACGAGGCATCGCGCAAAGTGGGAGTCCTCTTGCTAGTTATGCTTTCCAACAAACACCTAAAACAATGTTCGATGATTTTAGTGCAAGAGCAAATTGTAGTGAAGGAACAACAACCGCAAAAATGGAGTGCCTTCGAAACAAATCTACATCAGAGATTGTGAACCAATTAAAGATGCTGGACCCTTTCCTGCCTTCTATAGATAATGAGTTTTTAACAAGTGACCCTAAAGGCATGCTAACGGAAACCTCCGAGGACCAGAGTGGCGCGTTAAGACGATTTTCTGAGGTAGATTTCATGACTGGGATAAATAACAAAGATGGCGGCTCGTTGATTATAAACTACTGGTCAAAATATCACAGCTTTATCCCCTTGGAAATGGGAATACCAAGAGTTGGATTTGAACAGTTTGCAGTGCCTAACTCTTTACACCTTGTCTTTGGTGACACAAATGATGCCCTAGTGCGGGCAACCATCCATCAATATTCGGACTGGTCAGATCCTACAAATCAACCTAAAATACGAGACAAAATTATAGACTTGTCCACTGATATATACTTTCTTGTTCCGGCCATTCAAACCGCTGACAGACACGCGGACAAAACAAAAACGAAAAATACGTATTTTTACCAATTTAGCCATAGACCATGGATAATGAAAAAGCACGAATGGTTGGACGGGGCTCTTCATGCGTGGGAGATACCGTACGTATTCGGACTGACTGATTCTCTAAGGATAGCGGCGGGGCTCCATCCTCGTGCAGAAATTACGAGACCCAGTCACGAAAATATGCTGTCTCTTACAATGATGAAATACTGGACCAACTTTGCCAAAACAGGGTAAGTTTCTTATATACTCTGTTATATAAATTGATTTTGCCTTTTGAGTGATAAATGTGCCATAGATCTGTCCTTTGTGTATCGTTTTGACTGACTATAGCTCAAGGTAATCATAATGGCGCCTCCCATTGAGCGTCTTAAAAATCTTGGTCGAAAGAACGCTTTATCCTAAAATATCTTAAGAAATCTCAAGATATCTCAAGAAATCTAGCTCTAAAGAACGCACCTCTGCGCTCCTTTATCTAGTAGATTCACTCACGTTCTGTCAGCCAATCTAATTATTTGTTTACCTCGTCACTGATTGGTCCGCCGTTGATCCGAGAGAATTACCAAGTGCAGTAATGGCTCGGATGGCCCGACCACAGTTTTTTCCGGTTGTCAGAATAGTCTTGCGGAAATGACGTCAATTAGCTCGCACTTATGGTGTCCGATTGAAGCGATAGCTACAATAACTCAAGCTATAGTCTCAGTCAAAGTCGGCCTTTGTCAACATCCGAACTTTTTTATGTAGCTATTGCATGTACGTAGTTATACTTGTCGAATGTCCAGAAATATTGTGCTGGCCCGAAGGTATAAGGGGGGGGGGCTAGGGGACTTAGACCCCCCCCCCCAAAAAAAAAAATGTTCAAAAATGCCAAGCTTTCCTTATTTCACACTAAAAATTTAGGGAAATCCCATTTAGCCCCCCCCCCCCCCTACTCAGAGACTGGGGTTTTAGCCCACCCAATATCAAATTGCTTCCTATAGGCCTGTTGTGACCCCCCCCCCCCCCGCAAACACACACACACACAAAAAAAAGTCTTACAATATCAGAGTTTACGGACTTTTTTTCAAAGAATACAAGTCGACGACCATCTATGTAACTTTCTGATAATTTCATCAATTACATAATTTTTAAGCTTTGCATTTCGTACTCGTTGACAATGTCCTGTTGAAAAGAAAATGGGGAAAACGACTAAATTAGGGGTGGTTATTTGAACATTTCATTCAAATACAAATCTTTTTTTTACAGGAACCCAAATACAGATCACTATGGTGAAACAGGGACGGTAAAATGGCCGAAATACGATTCAAAATCGCATAACTACGTTGATCTGACGGTGAACATGACGTCACATGCGGCAAAACAACGTTTGGAGGAGGCACGGGTACGTTATTGGACTGACGTCGTACCGACGTTAATTGACACGTGCGCGTCTGAGGAAAAACCTTCAAAATGTTCTGTGTCTTCAAATGTAAATTACAATGTACCAAGAAATACTGCATCTTGCATTTCGTCAACGTTATGCTTAATACGTTATGTTCACATGTTTGTTGTATTAGCTTTCAGTATCGTTCTACTAATGTAGATTTAACTTTCATTACATTAGTCTCTGAGTGTATTTTCATTTGTTGGTTAAGTTTGAATTTATGATTCTAGTCTACAAAGCTGTTTTGAAATAAAACAAAAGAGAAGAGATAAACGTTTGAAAAAATGGACGATACAGTATGGACTGTGGGGCCAACCTCAGAAAAGCCACGCATGAAGGGCCCTGTGAAAGTGTATGAGAACTTTAGATCCTGGTTACGTATCCGAAACTATTCGGGCGACGTCGTTAAACATCCGGCGGTGTCCGAATATACCTGACGTCGCGTGAATCACTTAAGGGGTGGGGCTACCATACTCAACATCAGAGCCTGCGCCGAAATCCAGTCTCTACAGAATGTTCCCTGTCTTTAACCGTTTCCCAAACAAGACCTGGTTTTGATGTCCCTAATAGAAAAGGCTTGAGAAAACATTGAAACAAAAGAAGAAACTGCTGATAACCAGCAGTTTCTCCTTTTGTCTCAATGTTTTCTGTCCTTTATTGTACACAAATCTAATCTTTTTCTACACTAATTTTGTCGTCTGCAGCGTCGTTCAAATTGGGTTGGTCTTAATTTTTGTCGTTTGGGAAAGGGTTCATACAGTTAGAACTTGTAACTAATTTGGTTTCAAATGCCACAAGACTCAATTTTCTTATTCCCAGAAGATGTAAATTGAAATGAATTTTGTGTCCAAAGCAAAAGCTATAATTTGATTGAGACGGACCTCGGTTTAGAATCTTGCCCGAAAGTCGGTCTAGAAAGGCGGGGATCGAACCAATCTTTTAACCCTCTCCCAAACGACAAATTTTAGAGTGTTCCGATATGAAAGATGCTGCAGACGACAAATGTAGGCCTATAGTCACAAAGTAATTGTATGCAATATAACACAAAAAATATTGAGACCAAAGGAGAAAATGCTGATTATCAGCATTTTCTTCTTTCGTCTCATTTTCCCCCAAGCCTTTTCTATCATTGACGCCCCAAAAACGGTCTTATTTGGGAATGGGTAAAGTTCAACACGCTAGTATAACTCATGGTGTATAGCTCACGACGAATGACCTGGTAGAGCATCCCTAGCTAATAGCTAGAGATGCTCTGTCAGGTCATTTTTCATGAGCTATGCCACTGCATCAAATATGCCGCTTACTTGTTAACTTATGTGAATGACCTACTAACTAAACCGGTCATCGGTCAAACCTGCGATAATTATGTAGCGGATAATTACATGGTCATAATTACATCATAAATATGACATCATTAACAACTTTATTGATCCACACAGTGACTCTTTTGACTCCTCACAATAAAATGGCTTTGGAAAACATTGCGGAAAATGAAGAAATTGCTTGTCACAAGCAATTTCTTCATTTTCCACAATGTTTTGTTTTCTATGTAAAAAGACCAAACAATGTAAAAATTTATTCACTCGGATACATTGAGAGAAGCAGGAACTGTTGGAGTCTAATCAAAGCCTTTCACAAACAAAGAATGGGGTTGTCGTCTCCTACAGAAAATGCTTGGGAAAACATTTTAGACAAAAGAAGAAAAAATGCCGATGACCAGCGTTTCTTTTCTTTTCTGTCCTAATATTTTTGTGCTATGTCATTGTATTTTTGTGCTATGTCATTGTACATGTAGGCTACACTTAAAAATATCTTTCTCGACATCCATTTTGTAGTCTTCGGCAGCTCTTCCAATTGAAACTTTAACCCTTTCCCAAACAAGACCCGATTTGACGTCCCTAATGCAATAGGCCATGGGAAAACATTGAAACAAAAGAACTGCTGATAACCAACAGTTTCTCCTTTTGTCTCCATATTTTCCGTGCCATATTATACACAAATCCCATCTTTAATCCCATCTTTAATAAAGGCCGCGACCTTAGCGCAGTTGGTAGCGCATCTGCTTCTCATTCGAGAGGTCCCGGGTTCGATACCCGGCCGCGGCTAATACCCTTTCTGACAAAATTGTCACCCACCAATGGGTTTGAAAACGTTAACCTAAGTGGGCGAGCAGCTGGAGGCTCGGTAAGGGTGTTGTGGTAGTACTGGTTTGAGAATCAACAGGAATCCATGAGTAGGTGCTCCAGCCGCCACGACATGACCCTGGTAGTTGAAAACGGCGTAAAACCTCAATAAACTCAAACCCATCTTTAATAACATCCATTTTGTCGTCTGCACCAGCTTTCAAATTGAACCATCCTAAAATTTTGTCGTTTTGTAAAGGGTTAAAATCATGTTGTTTGGGACATTGTTAACCTCGGTCCACACACATATCGCCGGTGGGGGATCAAAACCTCGTAACTCCAGCTTTGTCAAGCTGTAGTTACGAGGTTTTGACTCCACACCAACGATATGCTTGTCAGTGGTGTTCTGGCGTACGCCAAACATAGCGACATGACCCCTTCCCAAATGATCAAGTCCCCCAAAACTCCACGATCTTCGAACTCTACACGGTTGCTTTGAAAACATGTAGATCGCCCGAAGTTCACGAGAGTAATAAATGCGACGCCTGTTGAATACAAATTGGCCATTCTTTGTACCAAAGAAATATTAGATATTCTATTAATAATCACATTGTCATAACTAAACCATAAATGTGACATCCATTATAAATTGGTATGTCAAACTGAAAGATCGAATGAAACATGCATTTGAGCAGAGTTGTTGTTAAAAGGGCGATTTATTCTTTGCTAAACGACAAAATATCGGCTTGTCCGAACTGAAAACCGCTGTAGGCAAGGAAATTAATGGTACGTAAATTTGAAAATCCGTAAATTAAAGCATATAAAACATTAACACACCCTATTACCGGCTATCACTACAGCAGTTGCTAACCTTGGGCAGAATCATCTATAAATAGCAGGTGTACTGGGTAGGTCATACTTTTTCCATCTTTGTTTTGTGTTAAAGCGTTTTTCAGCTATATTTGTAGTGCACTTGGCTGGCCATACATTTGAGCACCTACATGTTAAATATTAGCCCAAAGAATCCCCAAACAACAAAATTATTCAGCGACAAAGTCGTAACTTCACCATTTTTTACGTAAAATCCAACTTGCAGTCCATATAATGAGAAAATGATAAGATGATCATTAGAATTAATATAACAATTAAAATAGTCAATCAATTTTCTTACACTGTGTAAATTTAGAAAACTGTCTGAATTGAATTAACTTCAGACTGACCGATTAAAACTAAACACTGATGCCGATTTGGCTATCACGAACAGCATATTGAAAATTTGAATGGCAAACCCGGACATAAGTTGATGGCAACACAGAACAATATGTCTTTTTGGAAAAAGCAGCATATCTTTCAACAAGAAGTTGCCTGAAAGGCGCATAAATTGTGAATAAACACCATTTCTTGATAGACTAGCCAATTTCTGAATCATAGATATAGAAATCGTGCAAGTTCATTTCATCTAGATATGGTTAAAGCTGAGTAACAAAAAATTGAAGGACGTAAGCAACCATTAGTTGAAGATGATAGTCGGTTAAGGTATACAGCCCATCATTAAAAACACTACTTTCTAGCCGTGCGAAATGCATCAAATTACACACATTTGTAAAAACACTTCTTATAGGTTGATTCAACCTGCCGGATTTCAAGATTATGCTTCAAAAGGAAAATAATTTACAAATATTATTTTACTCTATATTCATATGCAGCGGAGGAAATTTTGAACATTTTTGTCAAATATTTCCGTAAGTATGCATTGATTCAAAATTCTAAACCGTTCAAAATGGTTATGTTTGGAATGGAAATGTAACACAGTTTAGGAATTACTGGCACTTATCAAATTTCACCTCTGGCTCTTGAGTGCTAATGATGGGTTGCAAACCTTAAAAAAACTACACATACTTTACAGTGAAAATAGTGGATTTTACATCATGTCGTCGCTGTTTAAGGCACACAATATGACTGTAATATTTTAATGGGGTTAAATTTCATTTAGTCAGACTTAACTTAAATAGATGGAACCCACGCAAATATATGAATCCTGCTATTCCAAAGTCGGTCAATGAATCTTCAAAGATTTCGATCGAATGTTTCGCGTGGTGCAAATTTGTATTTTTCATTGCGAAACGATTTGGTTTATTAGGGGTTTATGCCGTTTTCAACTGCCATGGTTATATCGCGGCACCTTGAGCGCCTAACCATGGATTCCTGTTGTTTCTCATACAAGTACTAAAACAATAGCCTCCAGCTGCTCGCCCACATAGGTTAACAATATCAAACCATTGGTGGGTGACATTAGTTAGAAAAGATTTTTGCCACGGCCGGGGATCAAACCCGGGTTCTCTCAAATGAGAGGCAGATACGGTATCATCAGCGTTTTGGCCTCATTGTGAAACGAAGAAGAGATATCGGTGATAACGGATTATCAAGCAAGAATCTGTTGATATCGATAAAACATCGGGGTTGTCTGCATAAAGCACATGATTGCAACTAGCATAGGTAAGTGAATTCTGAAACTAGTGAAGGATCAAATATCAGTCGGCTAGGTAATTTACACCTAGGGTTGTAAGATTATCATTTTTATATTGGACCATAACTATACAGACAAAATTGTGAATGCCCAAATTGACAGGCTGTTGCAGAAGACAAAGTGGATGCTGACAAGAATATAACTTTGTACAAGATAGCATAGAAAGTATTGAGCCAAAATGATAAAATGTTGATGATCATTAGTCCTGTCTACTTTTGCCCCGACATTTTCCCAAGCATTTTCTAAACGGAGCGTAAAAAGAGGCATTGTTTTTGGAAATGGTTAAAATGTTTATTTCTTTATTCTGTGTTATGTTTCACCTTGCATTGTGAAGTAAAGCCGAGACGGCATTGACCCCAGCGCCCCTGTCCCTACGGGCCAGCCAGTGTTGTTTATTTTCATTTAATAGGACAGTCGTCTTTTTCACGGATGATAATTGGGAACGATTTTATCACGTATACCGTGACGTAATTTCAGACAAACAATAATACTTTGTCGGTGTAATTCTAAAAATATCTTAACAACAGCTTGATTTAACAAAATGTTGTAACAGTTACACCGACGATTTATCAATATATATGTACCCCAAGTCTAGTCTGGTCAATCTTTAAATGTACCGAAGACAACAAAAAAGGATGTACTCTGTACATAATCCTAACATTTGTACACATTGTAATCAAGAAAGTAATGCGGGAAAAGGGAAATTACTTAAAAAGCACTTTTCTTTTGTCACAATGCCTTTCAAAAACAATCCCTAATAGGGACATTAAAACAACGCTTGTTTTTAGAATGGTTAAAAGAGTCGAGTAGCGATGAATTTTGTGCTAAAACAGGTTTGGTTTACTGTTATATATTGATTAATCGTTGGTGTTGTTTGAAATTTCCGGAACTAACTTCATATATAGCTTTTTCGTATCTGATGCTCTTTTATCAAACAAAAGTACCAGCATTCATGTATTGTTGTAATTATCATCAGCCAATTTTAAATATTTCACACCATGACCATTTGGATTATGAAAAAGAATTGTATATAGACAAGCAAAACAGTATCATTTATGCTGTCTGTGATTGCCTATTTCAAGTACGAATCTTCTGTCCGTGATCCCCCTATGTGCTGTTCGTGATTGCATAAATTTGTAGCTCACCAAACTTTGTTCGACTATAACAGCATAATGGAAGAGTTGATTGTCTTCACAAGCAATTAGTTGGTAGATAATATACTAGATATCCATTTTGTAATAAAATTTCTAACATTTGCTTCAGTGTTTTTCTGATTTTTGCATGGAAGATGAATTTTATATGCAAATATGTGAAGTTTCGACTTTGTTGGTGAATTATTTTGTTGTTTGAGGACTCTCTGGGCTAATATTTGACATGTAGGTGCTCAAATGTATGGCCAACCAAGGGCACTACAAATTATAGCTGAGAAACGCTTTTACACAAAACAAAGATGGAAAAAGTATGACCTACCCAGTACACCCGCTATTTAAAGATGATACTGCCCAAGGTTAGCAACTGCTGTAGTGATAGCCAGTAATAGGGTGTGATTAAGAGAAACGGGAAAAAGTTGGTTATCAGCATTATTTCTTCTTTTCTCTCCATGTTTTGTCTTGGTCGGACTGTGTGAATGCACGGGCTAAATTGGAACAATGTCGTTCGCAAATGTGATTATCGTCGGTGGGGAGTCAAAACCTCGTAACTCCAGCTTATTCAAGCTGTAGTTACGAGGTTTTGACTCCCCACCAACGTTATGCAATGCGCATTTCACAGTAGATCCCGGCTCATTTATTTGATTTGATCGGATGGATTGGTCGAAAACCATTAAGAGACTGAATGTTACTGAAGATTGCATTTTGGTACATGTATTATGTGCAGTGACCGGTGCACTTGACCATGATCATGTTCCTGAGAATATCTTGCACCAAAATGGCATAACGAAATCAAAGTACTGAACGTATTGTTAGTCAGCGAGGTATGAAAAACACGTACTTCCTTGTTGTTGTTTTTTATCCACATTGTGAATAAACCAATGGCCCCAATATCACTGGTGGTGAACTCGGCCAAAGCGAGGGACGTTTTTTCGCGATCAATGTATTCCGTCGGTGTCGTTATAAAATATTGTAACTACGGCTTCGATAAAGCCGTAGTTACGATATTTTATAACAACACCGACAGTTGGTCAATACAAAACTGTAAACCCGGTCGGTTTTTAGAACCAGTTCATTGTCATAAGAAAAAATCTATAAACTCACATTTAAACGCAAAATATCTATACCTTGTTGTAGACGAAATTGTTTTAGTTCACCACCAGCGAATATGTAAATTGGTCGAATGTAGGACGTTTTGACCACGGACGTATTGGCAAATCAGCAATTTCTTCTTTCCACTGGACGTTTTCCCAAGCTTCTTCTCCTATGGACGTCAAAACCAGCTCCTGTTTAGTTGGTTTATTGGTGATTTACGCCGTTTTCAACTACTACGGTCATATCGCGGCGGCTAAAGCACCTAGACATGGATTCTTGGTATTTCTCTCACCAGTTCTACCACAACACCCTAACCGAGCCTCCAGCTGCACCCCTATATAGGTTCACGATATCAAACTATTGATGGGTGACATTTTTGTCAGAAAGGGTATAAGCCGCGGCCGAGCTGTTTGGGAAAGGGTTAGTCTCGCCAGAAAGACTGTCCAGCGAGGTGGAGAGCAAACTAGCGACCCCCGTGTCATAAGTAAAGTGCATTGCCACTGTACTAAATTCACACTTAGGACTTTACGGAAAAAACAAGACGGAAAATAGCTAAAATCAACTATTGTAATTATAAGGTTTTCTTTCTAGCTATAATAAATAGACATATGAAACCAAATATAGTTAAAACTCTAAGTGCTATTGGCAATCTGAGATAGACGGCCATTTAACCCTTTTCCACTTGTTTATTTTAGACTTATCTGAATTGAAAGATGTAACAGACGACAATTTCAAGTCAATGAATTTTTTGTATTTCTGAGTAGAAAACATTGCGGGAAATGGAGAAATTGCTTGTCACAAGCAATTTCTTCATTTTCCACAATGCTTTTCACAGCCTTTTTCTTTGAAAGCATCAAAAAGCATTATTGTGTGGTAATTAGTAACTAAACCCTTCTCCAACCAAGGTCTGGATTTGATGTTCATGATAGAAAAAGCTCATGAAAACAATGAGGGAAAGGGAGAAAATACCAATTAATCAGCATTTTCTCCTTTTGCCCCAATATGTTCTGTATTTTCCAATACACAAGTCTTATCTTCACCATTATCCATTTTGTTGTGTGTGGCATATTTTAAATTGGATCAGTCTGAATTTTCACTGTTTGGGGAAGGGCTAATCCTTTCGCAGACGACAAAATTGAAAGACTATTTCAGAATATTGAGACTGTTCCAAATTGAAAGATATTGCAGATAAGTGATACAATGTAGAAAACAAGGGGACAAAAGGAGAAAATTGTGTTTATCAGCATTTTTCCTTTTTCTCTATAAGCCTTTTAAAGCTTCTTGTATCAGGGACAACAAAACCAATGAGTAATGGGAAAAGGTTTTAAATATAATTAGGAAAATTATCTCCAATAGATAGAACAAGAAAATTTAACACATGATTATAACTTCACAAAACAGTAACAGGTTAGCCCATACCCAAACAATAACATTGATACTCTATATTCACCAAAGTTACTATGAGCAGAAAAGTTGAAAATTGTGAATGTTAGATGAACAGGGATCTTGTATCGAAAGAGAAAACATTATGTGTTTGTGGAGCACAAATGCCGCCGAAATGGCAATTTTTCTGAAATGTTACGTTTTAGTGTAAATGGGTTGATAAGGGTTAACAGATGACATTGACTGAGGAAGGTCATACTGCATGGAACAGATATATATCATTGAAAGAAAGTTACATACCAAATGTGAGCTTTGTATCTCCAATACAGACAGACTGACGGTAAAACAATATGCCCCCAATCTTTCAATACAGGGGCATAAAAAGTGCCTTGTTTGACATTATCTGAATGTTCTTCCATAAATTCAAAGCCTTTTCTTCTAGGGACATCAAATTCTGATTTTCTGGACACAGCTATATTTCAATGTACTGATGTTTATATCCGGGATATAAAACCAAGGTATTGTTTAGAAATGGGTTAAGCCTTATCAACTTTTCAACATGCATCAGGATTGCACACATAATTACATTTGTATTAGAGAACTTCTTAAATAAATTTAACACATTTAACAAAATTTCATTTAAATTGAAGAGACTGGTGTATTTAACAACATCTATAGAACTCACCAGACCATTACAAACACAACATCCAATTCCAAGCAACCAACTTTTTTTTTCAAACATAATTCTTCCATTGACAAGACTTTTGCTTGCACCAGGAGACAAATTGATAGAATTCTGCAAAGAATCATGATATTGATCAATCAAACTAATTAAGTAAAATAATTCATTCAGGCATGTTGTCTCAGAAAAAGAATTGACCAAACGCCGACTGTCAATCAAAAACAATGATTAGCCAATGGACGATCAGAAAAATGTCATGCCCCAATTGTTCTTCGTTGCACATGTTATTGTATCGATTTATCGACTGACAATCAAAACAATCAACATGCCAATGGCAAAGAATTTTGTTCTAACAATAGACTAGGTTTACAGTTATGTTTTGATAAACCGTCGGTGTTGTTATAAAATCTCGTAACTACGGCTTGAATAAAGCCGTAGTTACGAGATTTT
Organism: Fragum sueziense; assembly: GCA_963680895.1. Lineage (NCBI taxonomy): Eukaryota > Metazoa > Mollusca > Bivalvia > Cardiida > Cardiidae > Fragum > Fragum sueziense. The sequence continues at coordinate 47,401,334 of OY804595.1, forward strand.
ATAACAACACCTACGAAATACTATTTTGTTTGTCGGAATTTACGTCCTGATTAACCGGATAAAATCCTTCCCTATTAACGATCACAACCCCATTGTTTGTCTTAAATCCTATGTTGGGCGGAGCGATCTGTCGATTGGCGTTTGGTCAATTGTCTATTCCTCTCAACAATTTTGCTGAGAAAAACAAAGATTTTGTGTTTATGTCTCAGATTACTAAATGAATCTGCTTCACATCAATGTGTCTGTAAACAATCTCTGTTTCCATTTTTGTTAAAGGGCCATTAGTATTCCCAGGCCTAAATTCATAATGATCCACAGAAGTTGGCTTTTAGCATGTTGCCACACCATTTAACAGTGTTTATAAACTATTTATAACAGAAAACAAGATTCATACAATAAATGAAATAAATTGATAATCATGCAGTGGTGTAAAACTATGTAAAATATATTCAGTGGTGTGATAGTAATTAAGAAATGATGTGAAATGGGGTTTTATGTAATCTAAGCCAATACAGATCAGACAAAGCTGAAATTTTGCACAGAGAATAATTAAAGACCACATTTTAATTATGTAGAGTTATTTTTACAGAAAATTATCCCAAAAATAAGTGAGTATGTATCTTTAAAGACTAAAATCATGGAATCCCTTTTAAAAGAAATAGGGCCAGACATGGCGAAGACCTGGAAATTTTTGTCAGACATTCGGACTGACAATTCTAAATAATCTGTCAGACCGAATGAAACCCTGTCAGACCGAAAGTTCAGAATAAAATAAGACACATTTTCAATCTTCAGATTATTCAAATGAATACCCACAACAGAGGGCATGGATTTGGAATGCTTTTAACCTCCCTTCCCCCCTTCCCCCTATTTTTAGTTTTTCTACCATTTTGTAGATCTATATCAAAATTGCATAGAGTAATGAGTATTCTAAAAATGTTTTGGCTTTTATGGTAGCAAGCTGACAGCTGCTGATAACTTTTTTTCATAATTAGTAGGCAATTTTTTTTAGAAATGCAGACTAAGACAGATCCACAAAGATATTGAATAAAGAAAAGACAAATGTAAAGGGATACATCTATGTTTCATCCAAAAAAGAAAAGGGTCAAACCACACAATGTTTTTTGGCCCGGTGCCAACACTTCCCAACACTTCCGCGGTACAGTCTTTTGATGTCTGATTCTACCCACGCTTTGTAATTGAATGGCCCATTTTTTGGTGACTCGCATTAGTTAAGGGATGGAAATCCATTAGATTTATAGCATGGATTATTAAAAAAAAAAAGGTATTTATCTTTTAATTTATATTCTTAGTTCTTGTTAAGTAAATTGTCGATCTTTTCATACAAACAAACCTCAAAATTAGCGTCGGACAGTTGGACTGACAGAAAAGAAAAAATATCGGCCATAGTGTAATTTCATCGGACAGGTCCGCAGGTCCGACGGTCTTCGCCATGACTGTAGGGCAGCTAGCAGTTTTAAAATTACTGCTTCTAAATAGAATGAGATCTAGAAACCATATTTGGGAATCTATGGCAAAACTATTGCAATACATTGTATTTAAATTTATGTTATGGAATAAGATTTGAACCAATAAAATGAATTTCTTCATTAAACCTTTCTTAAAAGCAACAAAGTTTTAGACTGGCTTAAGGGGGAATGCTCCAGTTTCCTAAATGTTTTCCCAATAATAGAGTTTATTTATATTTTGTATGTTGAAATTACATGTTATTACCAATTGAAAAATGAAATAAAAATGGATAGTCAGCGATCTTGTTTGAATTTTATAGGCATTCGTATCACATACCCCTACAGCGAAAAAATGCATAATTTCTTGCACCTGTCCAATGTCACTAAAATGCTAATAAAATGCCGTGTTTTCGTCGTTTAGTCCCGAAAACGGGTTTAAAGTAACGTCTTACATTTAATAAGAACAGAAAACCCAAAATATGTGCTATTATAAACACGTAAATGTATAAAACAGCATGCTCACGAGTTCGGTTTGATCAACGAAGCTGGAGTGTTTTATGTCAAAAATTGCATATTTTTGGAAATATTTCAAGTTCTACATAATAGAATTTGATAAAACTCTATCATTGTATTAAGCAACATGCCCTGGTAATAATTCAAAAAGAAAATGTATAGGTCAGCGCACTTATTAGTGAATTACAACAATTTTTATCAGCTACACCTGAATAAAGTGACGCAAAACAGTGGAAACTGCATATACACTTACGACTGTCTTGCTCAAAATAATCGATTTCCATCTTGAGGAAATCAGTTTCGCATGATAAATACACTTTTAGCGTCGAAAATGGTAAATTATTATGATGTGTTATATTATTGAAAATATGGTAGCGAAACATGTTGGTACGAAACATTTAATTTACTACAGTAATGACCGAGTGTTCCGAAAAACTGGAGCATTCCCCCTTAAATCATAAGTTTTTTCAATGGACAAACTGAAAAGATAAAGTGTTTAAGCTTTTTGATAACATAGAAATATTAAGTGAACAAAAGAAAATGTTGGTTGTAAGCATTTTCTCCTTTCACCCTAAATGTTTTTTTCCCAAATCTGTTTCGATTAGGATGATAAAACCATGGATTGTTTAGGAAAAAGATGAAAATTGTCCTACATTTATCTATCTCTATTTTTAACAATTATAGGTTTAGCACTTACAATATAATCTAGGTTTTCTTGGTAAACAAGTGTTACAATTACATTAACCCTTTTCCAAACTAGATCTGGTTTTGACGTCCCTAATAGAAAAGGCTAAGGAAAACATCGAAACAAAAGAAGAAACTGCTGTTAACCAGCAGTTTCTCCTTTTGTCTCAATATTTTCTATGTCATATTTCACACAAATTATGTCTTAAATAACTTCAATTTTGTCATTTGTGGCAGTTTTTGAAGTGGATCACCCTAAAATTCTGTTGTTTGGGAAAGGGTTAAAATATATCAATTATGCAAAAAAGAAATAAAACAAATTTTCGAAACAATTTCAATAAATTTGATACACCAGCAGTCACGTATTGGTTTTATACATGCAATATGACCATTCCATAATAAATTATATCTGAAACTTCATAGTATTATTACTAGTAATAACAATTAAAGCCTTATCAAGTGACACTCTATTAAACAGCATCCCAATTGTGCTGAATAATGATTATTCTGTTACTTTTAGCAGGCAGCATAGAGGAAAAGGAGAAGTTGCTGATTAGCAGCATTTTCTTATTTTTCCAGAAAAGTATCTAAACTTCCTTTCCAAAAAATTGTAAAATTAGTGCTTGATGGTAAATTCATCTTTTAAAACGCACATCTATGTGCTTGTATCCATGCCACCATCAGGTTTGATTAATCCATATCAACCCATTACCAGACGGCAAAACTCTAGACTACTCCAAATTCAAAGATATTGCAGACGACAATTTTAAGTAAGAAATTTGGAATTTTGATATCTTTCTGTGTAGAAAACATTGTGGGAAATGAAGAAATTGCTTGTCACAAGCAATTTCTTCATTTTCCACAACGTTACCCAAATCCTTTATCATGTAGGAATTCAAAATGTGTCAATATGTGGGAATAGATTTATATACTGATTAGCAGCATTTTCTTCTTTTCCATCAACAGTTTCTACCCTAGCTTGCCACAAACCAAAGCTTATTAAGTAAAGTGTTAATTCATCTGTTGAAACACCTGTCTATGAGCCTGTAACTCTGCAGCAGTCAGCGGTTCTGCGTCGCCACTCAACTGTCGGATCGGAGGATGTAGGTTCTGCTGCTGACGGCGGCGGCTAATCAAACGCTGAGGTGACGGACACAACAACACAACAGGCGTATTAATGATCTCTGTCGTTATGACTTTCTGCTCGGGAACTTTGACTAGTACAGGTTGTTTTGTGGCCTGTAGTTTGAGTTGACAAGCTTCCTCGTCTTTCTGTTCGTCAATATCTGGGACAACTTGTAAAGATCCTGCGGGAGTGGACATGGCTCTCCTGAAATTATGTGCCATAGATTAATAATATTATCATAAATTATCAATTAATTCAACCCTTTCCCAAACAAGACCTGGTTTTGACGTCCCTACAGGAATAGGCTTCTGAAAACATTGAGGTAAAAGAGGAAAATGCTGACGATCAGCATTTTCATCTTTTGCCTCAATATTTTCTGTCCTATATTATACATAAATTTTCTCTTTATCAGCACCAATTTTGCCGTCTACAGCAGCTTGACAAGCTTCTTCATCTTTCTGTTCGTCAATATCCGGGACTACTTGTAAAGATCGAGCTGGAGTGGACATGGCTCTCCTGAAATCATGTGCCATAGATTAATAATATTGTCATAAATTATCAATTAATTCGACCCTTTCCCAAACAAGACTTGGTTTTGAAGTGACCTACTGGAATAGGCTTCTGAAAACATTGAGGTAAAAGAAGACAAGAGTTGTCCGCGGACAATGTAGCTCGCCTATACAGGAGCTTGTCACAAAAACAGCTAATTTTTCAAAAGTAGGTCAAACTCCAAGATCAAGGTCACAAGGTCAAGGGTCATGGTAACAAATGAAAGGTCTTGGCAGGAGGTATCCATGTGTGAAATATTAAGGCTCTATCTATGATAGTGCATGAGATATAGGCCAGGTTAAAGCTTTCTAAAAGTAGGTCAAACTCCAAGGTCAAGGTCACAAGGTCATGGTCCCAAATGAAAGGTCTTGTCGAGATGTATCTATGTATCAAATATCAAGGCTGTATCTCTAATAGTGCCTGAGATATAGACCAGGTTAAAGTTTTTCAAGTGAAGACGGGACTGGACGCGACGCTGACACTAGGGCTGTGACATTAGCTCCCCGGACATAAAGTCCCGACTCGCTAAAAATGCTGATGATCAGCATTTTCTTCTTTTGTCTCAATATTTTCTGTCCTATATCATACATAAATTGTCTCTTTATCAGCACCAATTTTGCCGTCTACAGCAGCTCGATAAGCTTCTTCTTCTTTTTGTTCGTCAATATCCGGGACTACTTGTAAAGATCCAGCCTGAGTGGACATTGCTCTCCTGAAATCAAGTGCAATAAATTAATAATATTGTCATAAATTATCAATTAATTCAACCCTTTCCCAAACAAGACCTGGTTTTGATGTCCCTATGGGAGTTCGAGTTTGAGTTTATTGTGGTTTTAGGCCGTTTTCAACTGCCATGGTCATATGTCCCTATGAGAATAGGCTTCTGAAAACATTGAGGTAAAAGAAGAAAATGCTGATGATCAGCATTTTCTTCTTTTGCTTCAATATTTTCTGTCCTATATTAAACATTAATTCTCTCTTTATCAGCACCAATTTTGCCGTCTACAGCAGCTTGGCAAGCTTCTTCATCTTTCTGTTCGTCAATATCCGGGACGACTTGTAAAGATCTAGCGGGAGTTGACATGGCTCTCCTGAAATCAAGTGCAATAGATTAATAATATTGTCATAAACTATCAATGAATTCAACCCTTTCATATAAATTTAACCAAAAGATGGAAACATTTTGAATCTTTCATATTACATTACCATATCCACCCTCCAAAATAAGTCATGCTATAAAGTTATCATCTACAAATTTTCTACTTGACAATATCATATATTTTTTTTATATATTTTTGTAATCTTTAACAACTAAATTTGTAATATGAGAAGGAGCAAGTATACACACCATGTGGCAATGGACAGGGAATCCAGGACTTGTCACGCAGTGAGACGTCTTGGTGGGTCCATGATTAACAGTTTTTGTATGAGGGTATTGTATAAGTACACATAATGGTTAAGAGTACTTACCATGTAGCAATGACAGTAGATAAAGAATCTAGCACTTGTCCTGCAGAAAGACGCCGCTGTGGATCCATGATTAAAAGTTTTTGTACAACATTCTTCGTGTTCTCAGATACTCTCATGTCACTGAAATAAAATGAGTTAAACCCTTTACCAGAAGGTGAAATTTTAGACCTGTTCAAATTCAAAGATGTTGCAGGCGACAGTTTCAGTTGATTGAAAGTTTACATTTTTGGCCTTTCTGTGTAGAAAACATCGTGAGAAATGAAGAAATTGGTTTCCCACATTGTTTTCCAAACCATTTCTCTTGTGGGGTGTCAATAAGCATTGTTGTGTGGGAATGGGTTAATAGAATGAAAATGCTTTACAAAGAAAATTATGTCACATTCGATCAATCATTAGATTTGTTTGTTTGTACTGAATTTAAAGTCTTATCAATATTCTTTTTTAGCATCATAAGATGACAAACTACTTCTAAATGAGCATTATTTGGCATCAATAATAGGGTGGGGAGGCAAAAGAAACACTGGGACGACAATATTAAAGAATGGACAGGACTTGAGCTGAGAAACGCACTAAGAAAAGCTGAAAATAGGGAAGAATGGAAAGCTGTGGTTAGGAAATCCTCTGCTGCGCCCCAACGGATCCAAAATCTATGTGATAGGTGAGGTGAATAGGATGGGGGCTTTGAATTGCCTTTCCTCAGTTGCGCCCATACTCTTGTTTAGGGTAATTAAGCACACAGACATTAATACATAGACAGATAGATTCCTAAGCAGAACTTTGTTGTTTCAAAGCTGAACTGACTATCACTAAAATACTGAGAGTCAGCAAAATGCATCTGTGAAGCATAAAAAGTCCTAAAACCTTTGACAGGCATCATAAAAACATGAAATTATATGAGAAATGGTTTTAGCACAAAGACTCACTTTGGTATTTTGAAATCTGCAGCTTTAATCTTCCTGAACAATTCCTGTGGCACACTATCATAGAATGGAAACTGTCCATACAGCATAGTAAACAGTACAACTCCTAGAGCCCACATATCACTTGGCTTTCCTAAATACGGCTTACCTGGAATAATGTGAATCAATTCGTTAAATTAAAGTAGTAAATTCTATTCAACATTGGAAGCACAAAACAGCAATGACTGTCTCTTGATCTTCCCTTTTCACAGTTAAAAGATAGTCAAGGCAGATTGTCTGAATACAATAAAGAGCCAGCAGGCTGGTCTGAGATTTACATAGCAAAGAGAAAATGAGGAAAAATATCAAACTGAATAAACAAAGCAGGCACATATTTTTTAACCCTTCCTATGCTGATGACAAAATAATGTCATTGGTAATCAGCATTGACAAGATCAACCTGCATATACCTGTAGTATGACCTTATTCAACCCTACCAGCTTGATTGAATTCCCCATGACAAGAGATTTAGTGCAGAAAAATTAGAAACTACATGCAATCAGTTAAAAGTATTTTTTACAAAGAACTACTCTCTTAAAACAGAGCACATTATCTCTTCATTCCATTTTGATAGAATAATACTCTGTTCTCACAGGGTCATTTCACGTCTAATCTCGTAATGTATATGTAATGATTATACAGGATTAAACTGAATGATTTTGATTCGATAATTCAACTGATGTGCTATAATTAGATTATGAAGAACAAATAGGCTGTTGGTTATCAAAAATGGCAGAGGTCATATTTGATGGTTTAATCAATATACCTCAGCTTTGGAGAGTAACAAAGAACATGACTCACCACTGAGGACATCAGGACTAATATATGCTGGACTGCCTCTCTGATCTTTCAGTAAGTCTTTCTCATTGACTAAATGTTTACCCAAACAGAATCCATTGTGATCGCTTGTTTAAATTTCAAGTAACTACAATGTTTACTTTTTTATTTTCTGTGTAGAATACATAGTGGGAAATGAAGAAATTGCAATGTCTTCATTTTCCACATTGTTTTCCCAGGTATTTTCCTTAATGTGTGTTTTCCCAGGTATTTTCCTTAATGTGCATCAAAAAGAATCTCTGTTTGGAAATGGGTCAAATAAGCAAGACAAGAATTAAAGGCTTAAACGCAGAAAAATGAAACATGACTCACCACTAAGCACATCAGGACTTATATATGCAGGACTCCCTCTCTGATCTTTCAGCAAGTCTTTCTCATTGACTAGATGTTTACCCAGACAAAAGTTGGTGATAATGATCCGTCGTGATCGCTTGTTTAAATTTCAAGTAACTACAATGTTTACTTTTTTTATTTTCTGTGTAGAAAACATTGTGGGAAATGAAGAAATTGCTTGTCACAAGCAATTTCTTCATTTTCCACAATGTTTTCCCAGGCATTTTTCTTCATGGACATAAAAAAGAATCCCTGTTTGAGAATGGATTAAATCAGCCAAGACAAGTAAAGGCTGAAACACAGAAAATCAAGAAATAAAATGACTTACCACTCAGCACATCTGGACTGATATATGCAGGACTCCCTCTCTGATCTTTCAGCAAGTCTTTCTCATTGACTAGATGTTTACCCAGACAGAAATTAGTTATAATGATCCGTCGTGATCGCTTGTTTAAAACCATGTTACCTAGCTTGAGATCCCGGTGAACTATGTTTTTCTGAAATAGATAAAATCAGAAATATTATGTTCCAATGAACTATGAAACTTAAGGCTTATTTGACAGCTCTTGGTTACATCTTTCTTTCTTTCTTGAAAAAAATTGAATGTGTTTAAATACCACTTTCAACATTTTTTTTTTCACAAAACTACATATGCTGTAATACTTCCTGTTCAGTTTTGAAACTCAATATGGTCCTTTGAGGCAATTTTAACATTAATGCTATATTAATTCATTTGTTTCATCATGGATTTACACAAAAATGCTGGTTTTGCAATGTTTAAGATTGTAGTCATGTGCACAAAATTGTATGGACTTTACTAACTATATGATATGTACCTTATGCAAATTTTCCACAACTCTAACAATATCAAAGAAGATAACAATCGCCTCTTTTTCCGACAGTTTTTTCTCCTTGATGACGTAATGTTGCAGGTTTATCAGATCGTTGTTCTCGTTACTAAAGTTGTGTGGAATCAGACAGTCGAGCACGAGACACAGTCGCTTCTTCCGTAATCCAGTATACATGATTTGATTGGTCACTTCGGTCTCCCTTTCTTCCCAGGCCTCATCCTGCAATCAGTAAAAATTGGATGTAAAACTAGCTCTGACTGGTTGGATAACTATATGACAGATGTCAGTCTACTTTTGATTGGTCAATTCTGCTTCCCTTTCTTCCAAAGCTTCATCCTAAAATCATACAAAATATGATGATAGAAATTTCATTGTAAGAGAAACGAAAACTTTGATGTAAAAGCAGAAAATGCTGATTACCAGCATTTTCTGCTTTTCCAGCAAAGTTTTCAAAACCAATATTGACAATTTCTTTCCAAACCCTTATCTGAGAATTTTTTCTACAAAAGTTGTGTGGAATCAGACAGTCGAGCACGAGACACAGTCGCTTCTTCCGTAATCCAGTATACATGATTTGATTGGTCACCTCTGTCTCCCTCTCCTCCCAAGCTTCATCCTAAAATGATTCAAAATTTAATGTAAAACTAGCTCTGATTGGTTGGATTAATGTATGAGAGATATAAAACTACTTTTGAGTGGGCATTTCTGTTTGTTCGCTCTTGATTATTTTATTTTTGTACAAGATTTTTAATAAGCTCATAATAGGCTGATTTTTTTCAAAACCCAAATGTTTACAATGAACAGGTACTATAATATCTGGTTGACAAACATGTTTTTAATATCTAGAAAATCAGGAAGAAAGTCAAACTTTCTTTTTGTTTAAATTCTCTCATTGAACTAAGAACATATTCATTGGAATTGTGGTCTGAGTTAAAAATATTTTAAATCTCCTGAATTCATATACAGTGTATTCCCTAATCAAATTCATGAAGTTTGACTGAAACTTAGAAAGTTTGAATAGATATAATTAAAATATTTGATTGTAACTGAAAAACTTAGATGCGTTTGAATGTAGATATTTAAAGTTGTCTAGAAAATCATACAGACTGTGACAGTATAATGATTTTCATTCAAGCCTCTATAAGAGATGCTTCCTTACCTTAAAGAATCCATGATGATGAACGACTCCATCTTGATTCTTCAATAAAGACAGTAGACTATATTCTGTATGGATCAACATTTTACCCTGTCTGTCATCTTGTCTCTCACGCGGGGAATCTTCCAACGTTAATATCTATACAAGAGGACCATGATGGTCCTATATCGCTCACCTGAACCAAGATGATATGAGCCACAGATTTGTTCAAATCAATTACTTGTGACTTTAAGACTGAAAACAAACTTATGGTTAACAACATTGCGTCCAAATTTTGTCTCGGTTTGTCGCTATTTGTGGTTGTTAGAGTAAAAACAGTCGAAAACGGCAAATTTGTCAATTTGAAGGGCTCGGCAAACTCAGCAAATTCTACTCTAATTAAGCTAATTCAAACTGGTGCAAGATCTTATGTTCAGCAACATTGTGTCCAAATTTCTTCTTGATTGGTCAACAATTATTGTAGATGCTAAAGTGTAAACAAAGTCCGAAACAATCGAAAACATCAATTTTGTCAAATTCAAGGGCATATAACTCATGACTTTCTAGTCTGACGAGACTGAAGTTCAAGCTCATCCAAGAAATTATGGTCACCAACATTGTGTCAAAGTTTCATCTGTCAAAGTTTCATCTTAATAGGTCAATAATTGTAGATTCTAAAGTGTAAACAAAGTCGTAAACATTCAAAAACGGGAATTTTGTCAAATTCAAGGGCGTTTAACTCATGACCTTTTGATCTGATCAATCTGAAAATCAAACTCATACATGATCTTATAGTCCCTAAGATTGTGATCAAGTTTTGTCTTGATTGGTCAATAATTGTAGATGCTAGAGTGTAAACAAAGTCAAAAACAGTCGAAAACGGCAATTTTGTCAAATTCAAGGGCGTTTAACTCATGACTTATTGATCCGATCAATCTGAAAATCATACTCATACAAGATCTTATGGTTCCTAACATTGTCTCAAAGTTTTGTCTTGATTGGTCAGTATTTGTAGAAGTTAGAGTGTAAACAAAGTCGAAAACAGTCGAAAATGTCAATTTTGTCAATTTCAAGGGCACATAACTCAAGACCTTCTGGTCTGATCAGACTGAAAATCAAACTCATCCGAGATCTTATGGTCACCAACATTGTGTCAAAGTTTTGTTTTGATTGATAAATAATTGTAGATACTAGAGTGTTAACAATGTCAAAACTAGCTATTTTTCGCATTCAAGGGCAGATAACTCCGGACTTTCTGGTTCGATCTGACCCATAATCGAACTCATCCGAGATCTTATGGTCATACATGTTTTGACCAGGTTTGGTCAAGATTGGCTTATATTTGTAGATGCTAGAGTGTTAACACGAAATTGTGGACGGACGGACGGACAGACGGACAGACGGACAGACGGACAGACGGACGACGGACAAAAAGTGACCACAATAGCTCACCTTGAGCACTTCGTGCTCAGGTGAGCTAACAAAACAAATGATCAAGTTTAGTTATGTTTCCTGTGACTGTCAATGCGGACTAAATGTAAACAAGCATCTTCAGTAATAAGCAATTACCAAGTTGTTTATCATTTTATCCATATAAAGATCACTCAGCCAGGGCAGAACAAAATTATTTTCAATTTATCATAATTAGCATCTTTGTTTGATCGGACGTAAAATACAAAGTTTAATACTTTTCCTGTTTCGTCCAATTCTCAAATCAGTGCTCAAAGAACATCCAATCTGAGCCATAAGTTGCTCCTCCAATATAGGTGACTAACCAATTCACGCATTGGTGAAAAACAAACTAGAAATCTATCACTGAAGGTGATAAAAATACCCCCGCCACCACCTTTGTTCCGACAAGCGTTTTTGTTGATTTAGGAGCCATACTCAGAAATTGTCAATCCGATTTTATTGAAATTTGGTAATGGTCAGATTTTCGTGAAATGTGCGTCTTGCACATCTACAGGTCCTTATGCAGACATGTGCCAAGTATGAAGCAAATCGGACAGTAACTGTAGGAGGAGTTGGCCGGACAAGCATTTTTGGGTCAAATCAGGGGCCATAACTAAAAAAGTATCAGTCCGATTTCTGTGAAATTTGCGTCTTGCACATCTACAGGTCACAATGAACAGTCTTGTGCCAAGTATGAATTAAATCGGTCCACAAGTGTAGGAGGAATTATCCGGACAAGCATTTTTGGTCAAATCAGGGGTCATAACTCAGAAAGTATAGGTCCGATTTTCGTGAAATTTGCGTCTTGCATATCTACAGGTCCTAATGCACACCTGTGCCAAGTATGAAGCAAATCGGACAGTAACTGTAGGAGGAGTTATCCGGACAAGCATTTTTGGTCAAATCAGGGGCCATAACTCAGAAAGTATAGGTCCGATTTTCGTGAAATTTGCGTCTTGCATATCTACAGGTCCTAATGCACACCTGTGCCAAGTATGAAGCAAATCGGACAGTAACTGTAGGAGGAGTTATCCGGACAAGCATTTTTGGTCAAATCAGGGGCCATAACTCAGAAAGTATAGGTCCGATTTTCGTGAAATTTGCGTCTTGCATATCTACAGGTCCTAATGCACACCTGTGCCAAGTATGAAGCAAATCGGACAGTAACTGTAGGAGATGTTGGCCGGACAAGCATTTTTGGGTCAAATCAGGGGCCATAACTCAAAAAGTATCGGTCCGATTTCCGTGAAATTTGCGTCTTGCACATCTACAGGTCACAATGAACACTTGTGCCAAGTATGAACTAAATCGGTGCACAAGTGTAAGAGGAGTTATCCGGACAAGCATTTTTTGGTCAAATCAGGGGCCATACTCAGAAATTATCAGTGCGATTTTCATGAAATTTACGTCTTGCACATCTACAGGTCCTAATGCTCACCTGTGCCAAGTATGAAGCAAATCGGACAGTAACTGTAGGAGGAGTTGGCCGGACAAGCATTTTTGGGTCAAATCAGGGGCCATAACTCAAAAGTATCCTTCCGATTTCTGTGAAATTTGCGTCTTGCACATCTACAGGTCACAATGAACACTTGTGCCAAGTATGAACTAAATCGGTCCACAAGTGTAGGAGGAGTTATCCGGACAAGCACTTTTTGGTCAAATCAGGGGCCATAACTCAAAAAGTATTGGTCCGATTTTCGTTAAATTTGTGTCTTGCACATCTACAGGTCACAATGAACACTTGTGCCAAGTATGAACTAAATCGGTCAACAAGTGTAGGAGAAGTTGTCCGGACAAAGTTTTGGAGACAGACCAACCAACCAACCATCCAACCACTGGACCGACAGGTTGATTCCAGTATACCCCCTCCAAACTTCGTTTGCGGGGGTATAATGACTAGCTTCAAATGTCAGAAAAGGTTTTGCCTAAGCCCGGGCCAGACTTAACAATTACAAACAGCTTGATAAACATTTGCAAAAGCATAAATTTGAAGTCATACATAACAGACTGACCTTCAAAGTGTAGAAGTTATCTGTACCCTCCTTTCTTGCCAAACACTGAACAATACTCCTTACAGGGGATGTGCCTATCCTGGGACCTACAAATACATGTATTCACATACATATATATAAGTTGTCTTAATAAATTCTCTATTTCAAGATATTTTGATATCTTGAGCGATATGATTTTAAGATTTCATGTTTGACATTATATATCTTTTGCTGAATTAGTTTACAATTAACAAATAATGATTTAAAGGGACATTTCATTCCAATTTCAATTTTTTAAAGTATGTCTTGATGCCAAGATTGGTTATTCTAACGAGTATAAATACTATTAGTTTTTTTTAAGTTGTTGGCAATAAGCGAGAAACACGCATTTAAAATTGAGACATAATCGATAAATTGCATATAAATCCGAACTGTTGTCCACAACAATTTGTTCAATTTTAACACAAAAATATAAATTTCTCGTAAACGGCGCAATATTTTGGCTTGAAATTTTCAGAACTTTCATAAGAAAGTATGCTCTTTTAGATAAAAATTATTTAAAATTTATGACAAAAAATTCTGAAATGTCACTTTAATCAAAATTAATACATCTAATGCATTTACACTAACTGAGACTCCATAATCTTTTTCCAAAACAAGTTCTATTTTGACATGCCTAGAAAAGGGAAAGGATGGTCTGATAAAGAGTATTTTCTCATTCTTCCTCAATGTTTTGTTTCAACTATCTCAAACGAAAAATTCACATGTTGAATTTTGTCATAGATTGCAACACTTCTTCAAAAGGGTCTATAAGCAAACCAAAATATGGTTATCATATACCTAGTAAATAAGGCCCAGCTCTCTTGATTCCTCCTGGAGTCGGTAGTTTGAGCTCCTTCTGTGATGTGTGAGGTTTCTTCACAGATAAATCTGATGACCTTGACGTTAATTGTCCATAATTCTGCCCTCTTGTTTGCCCACTGTCTGAAGTTACAGTAGCAGTTTGTGATGATTTGGTTACGAATGAAAATGGTGATGAGTCAACTAGGTCATAACTGCGGTGGTTAACAATATGGCCCCCTAATGGTTTTTTTGAATGAGGTTGTAAAGTTTGGTTGCCCCTCAGACCACTAAAGTGAGAAATGTCCAGATGTCCGTCAGTTACAGCACTATCCAAATCTGGTTTTATTAATGGTGAAGCAGATCGTTGATTTGTAGCACCCTGACTCGCTGCCCTAGATTCTGATCGTATGTTTGTAAAGGCATATCGATCAGGATTCACAGCCCTAGAAAATGTTGGTTCTGAAAACAATCCTTCATTTTCTAATACTCCAAATTTCTGTCCCCCAAATGAAAATGGACTACCATAATCGGGTATGTATGTACTAGCCAGAGGACTGTTTATCTGTAATGGTGAATGAACTCTTGCTACTGAATTTGTCCCATTCAATAAAGAGTTACCAGTAGAACTATCAGTCAATGAAGGCTGCCTCCTAGTGGTGGTTAAAGGACTGGCAGCCCTTTGAGCACTTTCAATACGGTGTGATGAGGGTGTCGGTAAAGGCACAGAAGATAATGTTGGTCTTAGCGTGCTGAGAAGCAAAGCGCGTCCATCTTTCGATTTTGTAGCACTGTCTTCTTTTCTAAGCAATAAATGACTGTACCGTCCTCTACTTATTTGATCACCCTGGACTTTGCCAATGTGTTCTTGTTTGGTTTTGTCACTACCATTATAATTTACAGTCGATGACTGCTGTGTTTTGTTTGCAGCATGCTGACTTTTGTCAAGGTCTACCCTTTCCTGCCCATATTTGAAGGTGTTGTTCAACGTATGACTAGACTTGGCTGTTGAGTTAGAGGACGAGGTTCCGTCCTCTAGCCGGGCTTGTTTTCTTCTGCCATTGTCGGCTCCTGCTGCTCCAAGATTTCTTTTCATACGGACATCAATGCCAATTCTCCTGAAGTCTTCATTCTCTGTGAGAAGAAAATTAAAAATTTATAAATATCAAATGAAATGAAAGCAGAATATATCATGCACACCTTATATGTAGATCTTACCTCCAGGCCTACCTCTTAGAATCAAATAAAATTAATTAGTATGTCTTGCAGTTGCGCCATGTGACATTACAGTAGCGATATCAAAGGAAAGTTAATTTTGTATAATCAATCAGACTATCTGGTTTGGTTGCTACCTGTGAGGTCTACGAAGACTGAAACTGTTTATTTCATCGAAATTAATTGAGAAATAAGGAAGTTATTGAAGTTTGAAGTTTGCCGATTACCTCCCCTATTCTGTCACTTGATTTCATGTTTCAAGTTGATGCGCACAAATGCGCTAATAGATACTCAAATGCGCTCATATCCACACTAAAGCAGGCTATTGGAACTCTTAATTCCACTTGTCAAAACAGGATAGAAGTTAAAAATGAAAGGTAGATTCAACATTTTGTCATGAAAGTGAACAATGGTGGTTGTCTCCCCTGATTCCATCCTTTGATATCGCTAATTACAGTACAACTCAAATATTTTTAGTGTAAAACACTAGCCTACCACAGTCAAAAAAATATTTTGGGAATCGCATGTGATCACGGTGACGGGCAGAAAATAGCGGTGACTGAGGAGATAAGAGGTGAATGCCAGGTACAAGTTTGTCCGTGCAAATCAATGTGATTTGCGATGGTCAAGGAGATTATTACAGTGGTAAATCTGAGTGATTCTGTGAGATTGGGTGGAAAGACACCCTCATCACAGCCATCATACCTTTCCACTCAAAATTGAATCACATTGATGCTTGAAATAAGCCAAAAAATGCAAACTCAATACTGTATTCTATTAACTTATTTCCACTATAAAAATAAAAGGAAAGAATTTGAAAACCTGTAATTAATCTTTCTGTACTAGAAATCATCAACTTAAAATAATCTTTATTTTGACTTGTATTTCGGATTAAATTTCATTGTGAGAAACTGTCAGATTTTACCCACAGGGAATTTTAGCGATTTTTATGTAGACTCTTTCTATTAAAGACAAGGGGACAAAGTTTTCATGTATAGAAAATAGTACCCATTCTCGCAAAACACCCGTTACGACGCCAATTTTGAAGATAATTACACGAGATCTTCATTAATTAACTCCTTATATATTTATTTAGCAAAAAATCTGGTGGTCTGTACGCGTAACGATCAGAGTTTTTCGTGACAGAGGCCGGTTTCTCGATGAAAGGTTCGAAAACGCCATCAACGACGTGACCGTGTGACCCCCGCTTGTAGGACTAAATCTGCTAGTTTGTGCATGATCGTGGCCAAAACATGCATTAAAACGATGAAATAAATTAAAATCTTTCACCAACCTTCCTTGTTGAATAATATCACAAAGAATTCAGCTTTAATTTGTTGAATGTTTTGCCGACTCAACGGATTTTAGATTTCGCAAATTTTAGGCGCGTTCGCTTGGGATACTCTGGCGAGTGTTTTTATCACAATGTTCCCCTTGACTTTCGAACGAAACAGAACGGTTCAGTTTCAAATTTCAACAAAATTGTCCAAAGCAATGCTTTAATTCGTATCTTTTTATGCTTATTGAACACAAATTTTATTTTTTAACAAGAAAAAGATTTACTCGAGTAATAATGAACGTATGACTGATGGAGGGCAAGTTCATCTCGCTGTTGAGCACACTCACTCAAGTAATTCTTTTTATTGTGAAAACTAAAAAAAATCATCGACAGTTATGCTTAATTAAGCTTGAAAAAATGAGAATTAAAGCATTGCTTTGGACAATTATGGTGAAATTGAATAATGAACCGTTCTGTTTCGTTCGAATGTCAAATGGAACATTGTGACATAAACACTCACCACAGTTACAACCGAACGCGCTGACATCACGCTTGTGTCGTACATGGCAATTTCGAACCTTTTGTCGAGAAACGGCCTCTGTCATGAAAAACACTGATCGTTACCTGTACAGACCACCGGATTTTTCGCTAAATAAATATGTAAGTAATCCGAGTCTTCTCTGATGTAAATACGCTCTTTGATATTTTGATTTTTCGCTATATACATCAGAGAGCGTTGCTCTGTGAAAACAGCGGAAAGTTCGGTAACGTTACAAGTAACTTGAAGCTTTGTTTTTGTGTATCATATCGAATCACTCGGTAAAACACTGTAGGGTATAGATCAATAAATCATTTTTTGTCATACCTGACCAAAAATTTCATTTCAAATCGGCCTGCTGGATGAGTATAACCTTTGGTTTTGAATGGAAGGTCAAGGTAAACAAAGGCTGCTCAGGTGATGGTTGTTGCAAAACATTGCCTATTAACCTTTTAGAAATACTTTTTGGTCGTAATTTTTTCAGCAGCCATAACAATAAATGGTTCATTTATCGATATCATCAGGGGTTTTAACGATAGCGTTTAAGATCGGACGGTGAACGATGCGCAACAATTTGTTGCGAACTTCTTGATTTTTTCAAAGAGCAACGCTCTCTGATGTAAATAGCGAAAAATCAAAATATCAAAGAGCGTATTTACATCAGAGAAGACTCGGATTAATATGTAAGGAGCTTATAGAATCAGTCGGCATGACGTCATAGCCTCACTTTCATTTTTTCATCGAGGGTACTACCTCGGTCTTTATCGTTACGGGATACCAACTTTGAGGCAGATTATTTCAAAAATCCATCGTTAAAATTCATAAACAAAACTCTTTCTTTAAAGAATGTGATTTAAACTTTCTAACTACCAACGCATTTTTAATAATCAGGCGTAGTCGTCGAGATATTAATGCTGAAAGTTGGTAATGCTTCAACGAAAAAGACCGAAGCTTTCACCTCCACCGAATGAGTGCAGGTCCGCTGACGACGTTTTTTATTGGCTGAAAGAATTGTGCCGACCGAATCAATTAAAGAAGATCCCGTGTAATTATCTTCAAAATTGGCGTTGTAACAGGTGCGAGAGTGGGTACTATTTTCTATACATGAAAACTTGGTCCCCTTGTCTTTAATAGAAAGAGTCTACATAATAATCGCTAAAATTCCCTGTGATTTTACCTCGAAATTAGAGAAACCGCGACATTAGAGAAAACATAAGAAAGGGGACAGCTTGTGTTAAAATTAGCTGTTGTGTCTTGGAAATGTTAAAATAACTATTGGATTCTACCATACGCTATAGATTTTGGGTACTTTAAGTTTAAAAACGTAAGAAAACTGGATAGAAAACTGGATAAACAGCAACTTTTTGTGAGGATTTCCCAACACGGAAGTAACTTTAGCGCATGCGCACGTCAGTGGCGTTTTCGGTCTTTCTACTCCGGCAACAAAAATGAGCCTCAACACAGCGAAAGTTTTGAAGCGATTTTTGATGTTACATAGAGGTATTATGTTTTTTATTGGTAAAATTTTGGAAAAACCATATATTTAGCCGAAAAGGACTCTTAATCATCACATTAACGTACATAATGTCCTTTTTAGAACTAAATAGTATTTCGGATAGACTAGTGTCCGGACAAGTTATGCTACAATGTCATTACTTACATACCCAACTGTCTCTTTATTGAAATAATGTTGTTGTTTTTTTCTAAATAACACTGTAACTGATCAGATTTCCTTTGATAAGACGTGACCTATAATGATCAAAATTAATGATCAAAAAGTTATGTCATAATTTCATAAATGTAACTCATAAATTTCCATTTTGAACTGTCTAAAAAATTGGTGTTTGAGGAAGGAAATAGAATTTGAAATTACCATCAATGCAGATGAGCCTACCAATCTGGATGACGGATAAGGAGGGGGTAAAAATGAGTAAAAATATCATTTACTTGAAATTGTTGTCTGCATCATCTTCGAATTTGGACCAATCTAAAACTTTGATGTCTGGTAATGGGTTAAGGCTCTTTTCAGGATCCCACCTCAGCAGCGGATCCAGGATTTTTGTGAGGGTTTTTGAATACATGTATACAAATAGATGGGGATCGTTTTCCAATTATTACACAATTTTGATTGAATTTCATGAAAATGAAATAATCAGGCTTCAGAGAAGGGGAGGGGGGGGGGGGGTAGGGAGGGAGGGAGGGGGGTAGAGTTCGTTTGAACCTGGGAACTCTCCTCTGGATCTGCGACTCCACCTCATTCATAGTTTATTAAACATTGCTTTTTATGCCCCCGATAGGGAGGCATCATAAATTTGACTTGTCCGTCCGTCCGTCCGTCCATCCGTCTGTCTGTCCGTCCATCCGTCTGTCCGTCATTCCGTCCAATAACTTTAACATTGGCCATTACTTCCTTATTACTTAACATATTCGCTTCATACTTTACCACAACATTCCTTGGTAGATTACCTTTCTGTAGGCACATACTTTGGTGACCTTGACCCCTGGATGACCTTGACCTTGAACATAGATTGGCCATAATTTAAAATCAAAGCGGTGTCGGGGGCATTGTCATCTTACAGTGACAGCTCTTGTTTTCATTTGCTTTATAGGTGGGTTGTTGACAGTATGTCGACGGGGAGTCAAGTTGAGCGCTCTCTCACCAGAAGAAGTTGATAAAAGTCGACAGTCAAGGTTTAACAAAGATAAAGAATTATACACAGACACAGAACTACCAAGATTTAATAGCATTAAAGACAAAGAGGGCCTAGATGATTTAAGATCTAGGTTCCCGGATTTTCTGCCTGATCCAAATATGGAGTACAGAGACAAGCTACGAGATAAATTAGAAAGGAGAGATATGTACAGAAGAAGGTCAAAGATTCAAATACCCGAGTTTTATGTTGGTGAGTGTTTCAGCGGTGGATCAAGGATATCTGTGAGGGGGGATTCATTTCTTACAGAAGGGGGGGTTTGTTTTTCAAGTATTACACAATTTTGACTGAATTTTTAATTGAAAATGAAATAATCAGGCTACTTAGGGGTTTTTGTTAGAGCCCCAGAACCCCCTCTGGATCCGTCTTTGATTTATGTTTATTTGTCAATGGCAGGGCTTACCTTAAGCATAAATACCAGAGGGGCTATTGGCCTTTTAAAATGCTATATTTCATTTATTGTGTGTCAAAACCTAAATTTTGCTACTCAGTGGAATTATCTTATCAAATGAGTACCCACACCATAGAGTTTAGCAGCGGCCAAAGCCCATAGCACAGTTGGTAGCACATCATACTGTCATACATGATGTCCTGAGTTCAATCCTGGCTGCAGCAAATATCCTTTTTTTCGGGTGCATATTGTTTTACTTGTGTCGGTCTGTCTGTCCGTCTGTCTAACCGAAAACTTAACATTTGCCTTTTCTCCAAAAGTATTTGACATACAAAGCTCAAATTTGGTATGCAACTTCCTTTCAATGATATCTATCTGTTCCATGCAATTTGACCTTCCTCAAGGTCATCACTTAACCCTTATCAACCCTTTACTCTACGAAAAGTTAACATTTTACAAAAATGGCCATTTCGGGGCATTTGTGTTTCACCAACACATCTTGTTACATACTCCAACTGCCTCAATATGACCATGGCTGTGACAATCTTGGACAAACTGTATCAGAGTAAAACCACCTGATTCCAATTTGGACATCAAAACTATATCTTGTTTGGTGAAGGGTTAAATTTTGTATTGATTCAACACATTGTCACTTTTCAACGAAAACCTTGTAACTTCAGCTTGTTTTAAGCTGTGGTTACGAGGTTTTCGGTGAAAAGCAGCAACATGATTGTTTAAGTACACAGGGTTCTCCGCAGAATAATTTGAAGCCGTAGTGGCAAATTATAAGTATTGGTAAACCTTGAAATGCATCATGTTCATGCAAACAATAATGTGAATAAAAACAGAATGGGAAAAGAAGAATTTGCTCAATTTGAGCAATTTCTTCTTTTCCCATAATGTTTTTATACAGAATTATTACATTTTATTTCACAAGAATGCATTATTTATTACTTTTTGACATGAAATGTCTAGAAAATCCTCTATTTGGTTACCCTTTTGAAGAAATTAAGCTGTGGGGTACTTTTGAAGCTGTAGTGGCATTGCACTAATTTACATGAAGCTGTAGTGGGGCCGATACAGCTTATTGGGCTGGGGAGAACACTGAGTACATATTCCTAATAGCGTTTTGTTTTTGTCTACAGGTAGTATAATAGCTGTAACAGTCTCCGACAAATTCTCACCTGGTAAAACTAGCAGATTCCTTGGCATTTGTATTGACCGCTTTGGACATGGGCTTAACCACAGTTTCACTCTCAGGAATGTTATAGACGGTCAAGGTAAAATCATGAAAAGGATTATTTTTGTTTAACCCATTACCACAAAAGGACACTTTTGGAAGCCCTTCAAGAAAAGTGCATGAGAAAACATTGTTGGAAATGAAGAAATTGCTTGTAACCAGCAATGTCTTCATTTCCTACAGCGTTTTCTCTCCAGAAAGACAAAACAAAGTAAAATTTCATTCACTTTTAATCATCATTTGCAAAATCTTTAAATATAAACCAGTCTGAAAATTTGTCGACTGTCACTTTTGGAAGCCCCTCAAGAAAAGTGCATGAGAAAACATTGTGGGAAATGAAGAAATTGCTTGTAACAAGCAATTTCTTCATTTCCCACAGTGCTCTCTCTCCAGAAAGACAAAGCGAAGTAAAATTTCTTTCACTCGTAATGGTCATCTGCACAATCTTTGAATATGAACCATTACCACACAATGGCACTTTTTGATGCCTCTTAAGAAACAGGCCTTGGAAAAGATTGAAAGAATTTTGCCATTTGGTAGTGGGTTAAACATATCCTGAACACGCCCATGTTTTCTCGATTAAAACCTGCAGGTTCCTTGGCATTTGTATTGGCCACTTTGGATATGGTCTAAACCATATTTTTACACTATGGATTGTCTTTGATGATGCAATCATTTTCATTTAATCCTTACTTTTACAATAGTGCTTATTCTTCATTTCCCACAATGTTTCAACCCAAAAAGACCAAAAACTTTTAAATTTCATTCATTTGAAATTGCCTCTTTGAATTTGGACCAGTCTAAAATTTGGTAATGGGTTAGAAATAATCAGGATCCTTCTTCACTCATGTCTTGTTGAATAATTTAACCCTTTCCCAAACGGCAAAATTTTAGGATGATCCACTTCAAAAACTGCCACAAATGACCAAACCGAAGTTATTAAAGGTAGAATTTGTGTGAAATATGGCATAAAAATATTGAGACAAAAGGAGAAACTGCTGGTTATCAGCAGTTTCTTCTTTTGTTTCAATATTTCCCCAAGCCTTTTCTATTAGGGACATCAAAACCAGGTCTTGTTTGGGAAAGGGTTAACAGGTGTAGAGGTTACCTACAATATGTAAAATATTGCCAAATATGAATATGTCTTGAACAAAGGTCAGTGCCATGTCAAATAAAACAAGTTATATTTTACATTTACACAGGTGTAGAAGTTACATACGAAATGTATTCTCCTTTACTGAAGAGTATCCAGGTGATACGACTCGAGAAACGACTCGACGATCAACTATACTATTTACGAGATTGTCCACAGGAGTATAGTACATTCATGCAAAATATGGAAGCTGAACCATACATAGAGGGCATTAGTACCAAAGTTAACGATATCAAGGTAATGAGTGGTTTACTATGGTTTATAATATTTCATCATTATTCCGAAATATCATTGTTTTCTATAAAGTGACATTTAACAGATGTTTTATCATAAATTTTACTTTGATTTTTATCAGGTAGAGCATAATATTATTTTCTTAAGAAAATTCTGAAAATGTCAAGCCAAAATATTGGGACGTTTACAAGAAATATATACTTTTCAAGTTTTGTGCTAAAACTAAACAAATTGTTGTCCACAGCATTTCAGATGTGCAGAGAATTTGTCATTTCTGTCTCAACTTTAAAGGAGCGTTTTTCGCTGAAAATGTCGAGCCAAAATATTGGGTCGTTTGTGAAAAAAAAAAAAAAATTGTGCTAAAATTAAACAAATTGATGTCCACAGCATTTCAGATGTGTAAAGAATTTGTCATTTCTGTCTCAATTTTAAAGGTATGTTTTTCACTTAACAGCAACAACTTAAAAAAACTGATAGCATTAATATGCATTAGAATAACCAATCTTGGCATCTTAACATACTTTACAATATGAAATTGGAATGTGATGTCTCTTTAAAAAAAACAACAACTTCAGCTTGTTTAAAGCAATTTCTTTATTTTCCATAATGTTTTCTTAGTTAAAAGACCCCTAAATGTAAAATGCTATTTGCTTGAAATTATCATCTGCAACATCTTTGAATTCAAACAAGTCTAAAATTTTGCTGTCTGATTGGGTTAAAAATAATCATAATGTGAATATGATATTTTTCTCCTCTAGGTACCCTTGAACCCCCGACCTTGGAGTCAAAGATGGGAGCGGGCAGATTTAAAAGGTATACAGGAGATCGTGTACAAGAATGAGAAAGTCAAGAAGAAATTAGATAAGCTGAAAGAACTTCCACAGAATAAGCGACCATGGGAGAAAGAAGACATTGTGAAACACTATAGGGAAATGATAAACCCCGTGGAAGCTATGCAAATTTTGACTGAAGTGATGGATAAGAAAAACAAGAAATGGAAAGCTTGAAATGAGTATCTAAAGAATAAAATAAAATCTAAGGATAAAATTGTGAGTGGTTCAAATTCCAGAGGTTGAAGACAACAATTTCAAGTGATTTGGATCTTCCTGGGTAGGAAACATTGTGGAAAATGAAACAAGAGGGCCATGATGGCCCTGTATCGCTCCACTGGCTTTTAGACTTTAGACTTTTAGACTACGAAATTCTTCAAGGAGCACAGTAGAGGTCTATCCAAAGAAGATTCATGCTACACCACAATGAAATCCAATCAGTGGTTATGGAGGAGAAAGGTTTTAAAAATTAAAATTACTATATGTTTTAAATTGCAAAAAAAGCCCAGCCCACAGCAGCCATATTTTCAACCAATCGATTTTTTCGAAGAATCTTATTGGGAACTGTACATTGAACATTCTGGCTAAATTACAAAGAAATCCAATAAGTCATTTTGGAGAAGATTTTTAAAGATTTTTCGGAAATGAAAATTTATTTGATTAATTAAAATTTAAGCTTCAGTTCTACACATAATTTTTTTAAATGGATTTGAAAAAGATGCATACAAGGATGATTCCTGTGAAGTTTGGTTGAAATTGGTCCAGTAGTTTTGCAGAAGAATACTTTTAAAAGATATTTCAAATATTTAAATTAATTTAATTGAAATATAAGTTCTGTACAGAATTCATTTTTTGAATGTATTTGGATGAGCTTCATACAAGGAAGCTTCATACAAGGAAGCTTCCTGTGAATTTTGGTTAAAATTGGTCCAGTAGTTTTGGAGAGGAAGATTTTTAAAAGATTTTTCGAAAATTTAAATTAATTAATTTCATTAAAATTTTTAAAAGTTCTACACAGAATTTAATTTTTTGAAAGAATTTGGAAAATGTTCATGCAAGGAAGATTCTTGTGAAATTTGGTTGAAATTGGTCAAGAAGTTTTGGAGAAGAAGAATTTTTAAAGATTTTTCCAAAATTTAAATTAATTAATTCAATTAAAATTCAAATTCTACACGGAATTTAATTTTTTGAAGGAATTTGAAAAAGGTTCATGCAAGGAAGATTCCTGTGAAGTTTGGTTGAAATTGGTCCAGTAGTTTTGGAGAAGAAGATTTTTAAAAGATTTTTCGAAAATTTAAATCAATTAAATTAATAAAAATTCAAGTTCTGCACGGATTTTATTCTTTTGAAGGAATTTGGTAGAGATTCATGCAAGGCAGATTTCTGTGAAGTTTGGTTGAAATTGGTCCAGTAGTTTTGGAGAAGAAATTATTTTAAATATTTTTCGAAAATTTAAATTAATTAATTAATTAAAATTCAAGTTCTACACGGAATTTAATTTTTTGAAGGAATTTGGTAAAGGTTCATGCAAGGAATATTCCTGTGAAGTTTGGTTGAAATTGGTCTAGTAGTTTTGGAGAAGAAGATGTTTAAAGAAAAAGTTGACGCACACACGGACGCACGGACGCACGACGGACACAGGGCCATGACATAAGCCCCGCTGGCCTTCGGCCAGTGGAGCTAAAAATTGCTTGTCTCAAGCAATTTCTTCATTTTCCATAATGTTTTCTAAAGCCTTTATATTGTGGGGTGTCAAAAAGTGACATTATGTGAGAATGGTTTTTAACTTTTTCCTAAAGAATCATATTTAAGATTCAATTTTTGTTTTAACTTGACAGCTGTTGCAGATGCCAAACATGGATGGTGATAAAGATAGCATTTTATTTTATTATGCTCCCGAAGGGAGAGCATATAGTCGCCGCTTTGTCTGTACGTCCGTCAGTCCGGTCAGTCATTCCGTCCATCCGTCCGACCGAAGCGATTTCTCCATAACCCTTTGGCCAAATCAAATGAAACTTACCATGTGAACTACCTATGACATAATGCCGATGCACCTTTCACAGTTTTTGGATTTTAGGCCTCGTCATGGGAAAAGGGGACTTAAGGTCAAATACACTTTTTCTCTAATTTCTCATAGTCTAATGGTCAGAATTTGATGAAATTTCATATTTGCGTAGCAAATCAGATGCCTTTGACAATAATTGCTCTCCATGGCATACATTTATTGTGACAATGCCTTATTCGGGGAGCATTGTCCGTCTCTGACGGCTCTTGTAATATCACTGAAAATATTTAGGCAAAATGAGAAAATGCTGATTATCGGCATTTTCTTCTTCTGTCTCAATGTTTTCCCAATAGATTTCTGTTAGGGGCATCAAAACTTGGTCTAGTTTGGAAAAGGGCTAGGCCAATTACATAGAAAGACTATGTGTTTTATGGTTCTGAAATTAATGAAGGAAAAGAAGAAAATCATTTAGAGAAAAAACGAAAAATACTACCACAAAGAATATGTGTGTTATGGTTCTGAAATCAATGAAGGAAAAGATATGGTTCTGAAATCAATGAAGGAAAAGAAGAAAATCATTTAGAAAAAGAGGAAAAATACTACCGCTTTCTTTTGCTTCTTTTCCCAAGCCTTTTTCAAATTCAGGGCCCAATACTATCAGCTATCCTACAATTATATCATCGCTTTTCTACGAAAACCTCGTATCTGCAGCTTAAAACAAGCTGCAGATACGAGGTTTTTGCAGAAAAGCGACAATATGTTGGACAGGGAATCATAATGGTGAATTTGTTTTACAATCATTGATAATACGGGTCTAGTTCGAGAAAGGATTAGCCCCATTCTAAAGTATCAAATTTGTGGAAGGGATTAATTGCAATGTTTGGAAGATGACAACATATACTTATATAAGTTGAGCACATCACATAAAGAGAATCTGTGTGTTATGGCACAGAAATCATTGAGGGAAAAGAACAAAATATTGAAATTAGCATTTTCTTGTTTTCCTTTAATAATTTCCAATGTGTTCATTCTTAGGCATGCCAAATCCAGGCGTTGTTTAGAAAGAAATAAAGCTGTGGAAAATAGTTTGTTGTTTGTTGTTCCTTTACTCAATAGATGAAATTTTAGACTGCTCCAATAGCAATGAATTTAGTGCTAAAACTAGACTGAGTATGTTATGTATTGATAAGATGAATTGTCAATGTTGTTATAAAATCTTGTAACTATGGCTTGAAGCAAGCCATAGTTACAAGATTTTATTACAACACCTACGAGAAACTATTGTTTGTCCCAAATTACGTCAGGGTTAATTGTTCCCTATTTGTAAGCTTTTCTTGATAAAATGGATGTTAACCCTTATTCAAACTACAAAATTTAAGGATAGTCTAATTAGAAAGCTGCTGCAGATGACTAAATTGATGTTGATATGGAGAGGATTTATGTACAATTTAGCACAGAAATGTTAAGATAAAAGGAGAACATGTTGTATGTCAGCATTGATTCTCTTCTTTTGCATAAATGTTTTCACCCAAAGTTTTTCTTATTTTGGACATCAAAACCAAGGAGGCCGTGGCCTTAGCACAGTTGGTAGTGCAGTTGCCTCTCACTCGAGAGGTCCCAGGTCCGATACCTGGATGCTGCAATTATCCTTTGACAAAAATATCACCCACCTATGGTTTGAATCGTTAAGGTACTAAATGCATCAAATTACACACACTTGTAAAAACACTTAAGTTGATTCACCGTGCTGGTACCGGATTCACCGTGTCGGATTTCAGGATTATGCTTCAAGAAGAAAATAATTTACAAATATTATTTTACTCTATATTCATATGCAAGGGAGGTAATTTTGAACATTTTTGTCAAATATTTCCATAAGTATGCATTAATTCAAAATTCTAAACCAAACAAAATGCTTATATTTGTATTTGGAATGGAAATGTAACACAGTTTAGGAATTACCGGCACTTTTTTCAATTTCGTATCTGGCTCTGCATTTCATTCTCAGTTTGTAAACCTGAGCAGCTGGAGGCTGTAGGGTGTTGTGGTAGTATGAGAAACAACAGGAATCCATGATAAGGAATTCTAGCCTCTGTGATATGACCATAGCAGTTGAAAACAGTGTATAAACCAAATCAAAACCAAGGATTTTAGACTAGTCCAAACTTCAGAGCTTCTATATTGAACAGTTCAGGTATCAGTCCATCTGTTAGCAATAGAGATTAAAAAGAATTGTGAAGAAAGACAAGAGGCCCAGAGGGCCTTATCGGTCACCTGAATCAAATGAGCAGAAACATTTAAGGAAAATGTTAAGTTAACAAAAAGCGCAACCCCCCCAGCACCACCATTTCTTAACAGTCCTTTTTTCTCTTGTACAAACTTATTTTAAGACTCAAATACCAAATGTGAATTCAATCCAACAATAGAACATTTCTTAATATGTACCCTATTTACCCCCCTTTTGGCACCTTTTGGGGCCCCAAAGGGAGATAACTCCATGATTTGTAAAAATCTGAAGCGGCTTCCCATTGGAATGCTTCCTGCCAAGTCTGGTAGAAATCTGTCCAATGGTTCTCAAAAAGAAGAAGAAAATGTTCAAAGTTAAGTAATAATGCGAACCCCTCCCATCCCCCATCCGCAGCACGGCCATTTATTAACGAGTTTTTTTCTCTTGTACAAATTTTGTAGTCCTTGCTCTGAAGACTTTAATTTCCAAATGTGTATCCAATGCAACAGCCGGTTCATGAGTAGAAGATATTTTAAGATGTACCCAATTTACCCCCTTTTTGGCCATTTATGGGACCCGCAAAGGGAGATAACTCCATGATTTGTACAAAATCTGAAGCGGCTTCCTATTAGGATGCTTCCTGCCAAGTTTGGTTGAAATCCGTCCAATGGTTCTTAATAAGAAGTCGAAAATGTTAAGTTAACTAATACCGCGACCCCCCTCCCATCCCCCATCCACAGCACGGCCATTTCTGGGCGGATTTTTTTCTCTTGTACAAACTTTGTTGTCCTTGCCCTAAAGACTCTAAATACCATATGTGAATCAAATCCAACAGCTGGTTCATGAGAAGAAGATTTTTTAAGATGTACCCTATTTCACCCCTTTTTGGCCCCTTATGGGCCCCAAAGGGAGATAACTCCATGATTCGTACAAATCTGAAGCGACTTCCCATGGGGATGCTCCCTGCCAAGTTTGGTTGTAATCCGTCCAATGGTCCTCAAGAAGAAGTCGAAAATGTTAAGTTAACTAATAACGCGACCCCCCTCCCATCCCCCATCCCCAGCACAGCCATTTCTGGGCGGATTTTTTTCTCTTGTACAAACTTTGTTGTCCTTGCCCCAAAGACTCTAAATACCAAATGTAAATCAAATCCAACAGCCGGTTCATGAGAAGAAGATTTTTTAAGATGTACCCTATTTAACCCCTTTTTGGCCCTTTATGGGGCCCCAAAGGGAGATAACTCCATGATTCGTACAAATCTGAAGCCGCTTCCCATGGGGATGCTCCCTGCCAAGTTTGGTTGTAATCCGTCCAATGGTTCTCAAGAAGAAGTTGAAAATGTTAAAAGTTAACGCACGACGCACGACGGACGACGACGGACGAAACACGGTCGCAATAGGTCACCATGACCTCCGGTCAGGTGACCTAAAAATCTTTATCAACACTAAATTCTTCCTGCTTTCACAACGTTTTTGCCAAAGCCTTTTTGTCAGGCTCGTTATGCAATGAGCAAGACTTGTGTCAAGAAAAGGAATTATTTGGGAAAGCATTACTTTGCTAGAGAATAGCTTATTGCTGCTTTTCAACGAAAGCCTCACAACTGCAGCTTGTTTTAAGCTGCAGTTACAAGGTTTTCGTTGAAAAGCGGCGTTATGATCGTAATGATCAGTCTGGCTTTGTTCAATACTTCTCAAAATTGATCGTCGAAGTCCGCTGTCAATTATCACACGGTGACACCTTTTGAGTTTTGACGCCCTTGTAGAAGAGAAAGGTTTTTGAAAAATTGTAAATGAATAAATTGCTGTATTGACTTCCCTTACAGAAAAGGCTTGGGGAAACATTGAGACAAAAGAAAATGCTTATAATCAGCATTTTTCCCTTCATCTCTATAAATGTATTTACTTTTCTACAGTGTACACAATTCATATCTTGATCACTAGCCATAACGTGGTTTGCAGCAGCTTCCAATTTGGACCACACTAAAATTTTGACATTTGGGAAAGGGTTAAACGGCTGGTGCTTTTGCTCATGTGTTCCTGGCATTTCTAACAGCAGCATAAACCAAACAAGACATCCAATCCAAGACACCAGCTTCTCATCCCAAATAGATATGGAAATTTACCAAAATGGAATTCATTTACAATGAGCTGTGATCCAGAAAAAAGGCCTTTTATAGCATTTCAGAACGACATGGATCCAGATCAGCCTGTGCACATGCACAGTCTGATCTTGATCCATGTTGTTCTTTCGTAGCTTTTTCCATCTGTAGCAACTATTAGAGAGCATCATGGGTCCTGATCAGCCTTCACATTGGCAAAGTTCGATCTTGAAACATGAAAATAGGAAATGCTATAAGGGACCTTTTTCCAGATCCTTGATCATTTAGTGGTAGGGAAAAAAGAACATAAGCTACTAAATAAGATTTATACATTTTATTTGTTTTCCAATATACAATAATGTACTACATATTATGATTGCAGGCATAAACATTTAAATAATTCATTAAAACCCTTAACAAACAGCAGATATTCAAACTATTCCAATTTAAAAGCTGCTACAGATGACAAAATGAATGTTAATAAATATAGGATTTCTGAAAAACAAAGCACAGAAATGTTTCCGATATAAGAAGAAGAAAATGCTAACTATCAGCACTTTCTGCTTTTGTCGTTATACCCATTATAGGAACATCAAAACCAGGTCTTCTTTATTATGACAGCAAAACGTTAAGACTAAAGAAGAAAATGCTGATAATCATCATTTTCTCCTTTTACCACAATATTTTCTTTTCCATATTGTGCACAAATCCTATCACTGTCAACATCCATTTTGTTGTTGTCTGCAGCAGCTTTCAAATCAGTACTGTCTAAACATGTGCTGTTTGGTAAAAGGGTTTCCAAAAATTTCAACGTTTTATCACAAGGCAAGACAACACAGACAAAAATAGCTCATGTAACCAACAAACATCCATGAAATAAACAAATTATCACCCCTTTTCAACGAAAACCATGTAACTGCAGCTTATAACAAGCTGCAGTTACGAGGTTTTCGTTGAAAAGCAGCGACATGACCCGTCATACAAAAAAGGACCATCAAGAAACTCCGTACAAAGAACGCGTGCGAAATAAGAATCGACTCTGCAGAGGTGAAACAGATATTGCATTTCTAAGAAGGAAATACGATACACTGTAGAAAATACATTTTACATTCAGAAGATTGTC
This sequence comes from Fragum sueziense, assembly GCA_963680895.1. Lineage (NCBI taxonomy): Eukaryota > Metazoa > Mollusca > Bivalvia > Cardiida > Cardiidae > Fragum > Fragum sueziense. Next base: position 47,432,587 of record OY804595.1, read on the forward strand.
TTAAGACTGATAGATTTTGACTGCAGCCAGCCTAAGCCGTCAGCAAAAACTGACACGGATCCAGTCTAAAAAGTCAGCGCAGACTGACATTTGAATATTCTCGGATCTTATCGTTACTCATGATCGGCTCGAAAGTATTACAGTTGCTGGCATGAGCCGATCCTGCGCATATCACTCCGCAAGCATAACAACGGTAGTCTGGTCTATAACAATGGAAGCAGACCAAACAACTATTTAAATCTATGCCAGAAAAATATTTGAAACAAACAGCGTTCAATAGTCTATTGTATCCTCATAAATGTGACAAAATTTTACCAGATAAAATAGTTGATGTGATTTACCGATTATTGACAGTATATTTCACTTGAATTATAACGTTAGCTAAAGGATTGATTTGTTTTGATGACGTCATTTACGCGCGTCTACTTTCACGTTCAATATGGCAGTCACTGTATTACGCTCGAGATCATGTTGCAACCACGTTCCAAACGGCAAAAGGTTGCAAACAGTCTCGAGGGTCGCGATTGAGCGCAGACTGACAAGGAGCCAGTCTAAGCAGTCAATGCATCGATCTATACTTTTCACACTTCCCAGAGGGTCCCTTTTTGCTGTACAGGTCACAATTATGAAAACAAAGATGAACACATTTATGTCTCTAAATAAATGCAAAATTCAAGGTAGAATATGTTGACAAATGTTTACTACTAAATTAAATGCTTTATGAAATGAGGTCGTAAAGGAATTCTATGAAACAAAATAAAAGTTCAGACAGCATCTGTCCCGTTAATGAAGTATATGGATTACATATTTCAACAGGGATCTAGGTTAATCCATAACCAGACGGCAAAATTTTAGACTCATCCAAATTAAAAGATGTTGCAGACAACAATTTCAAGTGAATAAAATTTTACACATTTTGGTCAATCTTGGCAGAAACACATTGTGGAAAATGAAGAAATTGCTTGTCACAAGCAATTTCTTCATTTCCCACAATGTTTACAACAGCCTTTATTTTGTGGGTGTCAAAAAGCGTCATTATGTAGTAATTGGTTAAGGACCCATGTCATTTGAGACCAACATGGATCTAGAAGAAACTGTGCATATACAGTCTGATCAAGATCCAAGCTGTTCTCTAATAAACTTGCCCCATCATGGGCTCATGATTAGGCTGCATTCGGTACAAACTGATCTGGATACATCAAAGCCTTAACCCTTTCCCAAACAAAATTTAAGGGTGATCCAATTTGAAAGCTGCTGCAGACGACAAAAGTGATGTTGATAAAGATAGAATTTGTGAATAAGATAGCAGAAAGAACATTGAGACAAAAAGAGAAAATGCTGATTACCAGTATTTTCTTCTTTTGCCTCAATGTTTTCCTAAGCCTATTCTACCAAAGACGTCAAAACCAGGTCTTGGTTGGGAGAGGGCTAAAGGTCGCTTTCCTGATCACAGCTCATTACTTTATCCAAAGTTAAGATTTTTCAAAGAATGAATAAATGTTCTGAGGCGCGTTCTTTAGAGCAAGACTTTTTCAGATATCAACAATATCTTGAGATGTTTTAGATAAAGCATTCTTTAGAGTAAGATTTTGAAACCACTCAATGACCAAACCCCTCAGTAAATATTCTGTAGAATAATACCAGAGAGAATTAACAAGAGTTGTTCTAAGAGCTCCATAATTTGTAAGCAGAAGTGCTTTCAAATGTCCCATACTTTATACATATGATGTCACAATGACGTCATTTCTATAATGTATGGAGTATTTGGAACAGCTTCATCAGAATCTCTCTCCAAAAAACGCTTTACCTAAACATCTTAGAATATCTCCCTAAAAAATGTGCCCCTGGTCTTCAGGAAATCTTAAAACATCAATGATAAATGTTGTGAAACATGATATAATTATGATGCACAAGTATATACAATGAGTATTTATCACAATATGAATTCGCCCTCCCACCTTTCCCAAACACCCACAGGAAATTGCTACTTATTCAATCGAATCCGTCACCAAGTATTTATTTATCATTAGCTACATTTGAAAACACCATAACTACAGCTTATTAACCGATTACCACACAGTGATTCTTTTTGACTCCCTACAAGGTGATTGCTTTGGAAAACATTGTGGAAAATGAAGAAATTGCTTGTGACAAGCAATTTCTTCATTTCCCACAATGTTTACTTACCCCCAAAACCAAAAAATTTAAAATTTCATTCTCTTGAAATTGTCGCCTGCCACATCTTTGAATTTGGTATAAGTCTAAAATTTTGTTGTTTGGTAATGGGTTAAAACTGTATTTACAACAGTTTAGAACATAGCTAACATTATGATGTTGATTAGATTTACTCCAACTCCACCAAAAATAGAAGAATACTATTGTTTAGAGCAATTAAAGTTGGCACTAAATTGTACTTCCAATTTTTTTCTCTATAGATAGCACAAATTGGTCATTCTTCGAGGACATGTAATTGAACTAAATCTTTTTCCAAACAATAATTGAGTATTTATGCAAAGCTCTTGTAAAACACGGAAAGAAAGAAAATGCTGATATCCAGCAGCATTTCTCCTTTTCCAGATAATCTTTCTTTGTCCACTTTCATGATTTGTTGCCTTTTAGGGCCCAATAGTTTGTTCGAGTTATAAATACATGTAATTATGTCCCCTTGGAAAGGCTTACAATATCACACATTGACTCATTGACTCCCTTAAAGATAAAGGCCTTTGAAAACATTGTGGAAAATGAAGAAATTGCTTGTCAGAAGCAATTTCTTCATTTCCCATAATGTTTTATATCCCAAAAGACCAAAAATATTTTAATTTAATTACTTGAAATTGTCATCTGCAACATCTTTGAATTTGGAAGGGTCTAAAATGTTGCCGTTTGTTAACGGCTTATAGCCAATATCACAGTACCATATCGTCAGTCACATTGAAAAATGCTGTAAGTACAGCTTATTCGACCTGAAGTTACAATATTTTGGAAAGTGACCAACAATATACATCACAATAGTTTGGTTTATTTCACAAGCACTCCTAAATAATGCTTTTCCTTACAATAAATGAAATAAAGCACTGTTTTTTTTTTAGTCACGCATCATCAGTGCCTTTACTAATTTGGTGTATCAAGAGAATAATCATAAAAAATCGGATTTCCGACAACATACTAATACATTTTCTCTCTAACAATATGCGAGTAAAGTATTTCAGCACTCTCTATATGGCATCACTCATTTGGTACCAGCAATTTCTTCTTTTGCCTAAATATTTTCCCAACCTTTTCTATCACGTAAATCAAAACTTGGTTTCAAAAGGGTTATCATAAATTCGAAATTGAACAAGAGTTGTTACATTTGTTTTGATAAACCATAACAACTGTAACAATTCTCATTTAATTTTGAATTTATAATAGTTAAAGTATTATAACTCTACAGAGAAAAATTGTATCAACAGTCCATTATAAATCAGGTGGGTGGGGTAGAGGATGCACGACTCTGTTTCTGTAGCTGTGCCGCGGAGATGATGGGTACATGAGATGACGAGGATGAACTGGCAGGACTTCGCGATCGCGATCGTGGACGGTTTCTTCTGGTTGGGGTGGTCGGGACTGTAATATCCTGAAAGTACAAAGAAACAACTTAATGTTTGATGAATATTTAGGCCAAAACTGCAGTAATATCATGCAAGTAAAAACAAATTGCATGTATTTGTGAAGAAATCCATGCTACCAGTGTGGCTATTATAGTTTGATAACACAGTGTCTTGCAATAAAACATTATAAGTGAGGATTTTGAAAATGTGACTAACCAACAAACTTGACTTTGGTATCACACAAAAAATCTTGCGGTACATGTAGACATGCATGGAGTGTGCAGCTCTTATTTATGGCAAAAATTACATTTTCACATTCTGTTTTCAAGAAAAACACAGACAAGGCAAGTTGAATGGATCATTTGAGGGACTTGAAAAGTATTTGGTGTTATTGCAAAACCTTGTAACTCCAGCTTTAATAAAGGTGGAGTTACAAGGTTTTGCAATATCAAAAACAATTTCTTTTGTACTATTAGTTTATTTTTTGAATCCTACTGATCTAATGTGACCTACACAACATATCAGTGATCAAAGTTATGCTTTAAGATCTAGTGAATTTGTGAAAATCAAACCACTTCAAAGGCAATCGAGAAAATGACAGCTCACACATACAACACATTCTAAAGATTTCTATAAACATTTCCTGCAAAATTCTCTCTTTGTTTTTCTTTTATTCATGTCTAATCTATATTCTCCATAAACATTGAATAAGCCCCATTTTTAAAGTTTGATCACTACAGGTTAATTGTGACTACATTACAGTAAGAAATTATTACCTAGAACGACATACCACCTAAGATTACTTATAAGGAAAAATAACACCACTTTAACAGCTTTACCTGTCCTAAAACAGCAAATTGATATAAGACTCAAAATCTAAAAGATTAGCATACTACAACTTGACCCAATCCCCAGAAAATCTATCATTTTATTAACTTGAATACAGAAGCCTTTGAAAACATTGATAAAAACAAGAGGACCATGATGGTCCTATATCGCTCACCTGAACCTAAATGATATGAGCAACACTTTTGTTCAATTCAATTAATATTTATTACTTTAAGACTGAAAAAGAACTTATGGTCAACAAGGTTGTGAAAATCTAACTCATCCGAGATCTAAATTATGGTGCCAAACATTGTACAGGGCTCCAGATAAGAGGGGGTGGTGACTTTTCAAACTGCAATAATGCTGTCAGTGATCATCAAACCCTATGTTGTAGGTACTCATTTGTATCGTCTCGTCGAGACGATTCAAATGAGTACCCACAACATAGGATTTGAATTCGAAAAAACAATGTTAGTATGTCTTCACCTCCACTTATCTGTAGCCCTGATTGTATCCAAGTTTTGTCTTGATTGATAAATAATTGTAGATTCTAGAGTATAAACAAGGTCGAAAACAGCCGAAAACAACAATTTTGTCAATTTCAAGGGCACAAAACGCTCGACTTCCTGATCAGATCAGACTGAAAATCAATCTCATATGAGATCTTATGGTTCCCAACATTGTGTCCAAGTTTTGTATAGATTGATCAATAATTGTAGATTCTAGAATGTAAACAAGGTCGAAACCAGCCGAAAAATGGCAATTTTGTCAAATTCAAGGGCACATAACTCTCAACATTCTCGTCAGATCAGACTGAAAATCAAACTCATCCAAGATCTTATAGTCCCCAACATTGTGTTCAAGTTTTGTCTTGATTGATAAATAATTGTAGATTCTAGAGTATAAACAAGGTCGAAAACAGCCCAAAACAGCAATTTTATCAAATTCAAGGGCATATTACTCTTGACTTTCTGATCAGATCAAACTGAAAATCAAAGTTACCTGAGATCTTATAGTCTCCAACATTGTGTCCAAGATTTGTCTTGATTGGTCAATAATTGTAGATTCTAGTGTGTAAACAAGTCGAAAACAGTAAAAAACAGCAATTTTGTCAAATTCAAGGGCAGATAACTCCTGACTTTCTGATTAGATCAGACTGAAAATCAAACTAATCCCAGATCTTATGGTCCAAAACATTGTGTCCAAGTTTTGTCTTGATTGAATAATAATTGTAGATTCTAGAGCGTAAAAAAAGGTTGAAAACAGCCGAAAATGGCTATTTTGTCAAATTCAAGGGCACGTAACTCATGACTTTCAGATCAGATCAGACTGAAAATCAAACTCAACTGAGATCTTAAAGTCCCCAACATTGTGTCCAAGTTTTGTCTTGATTGACCCTTTCCCACACATTGGCGCTTTTGGATGCCCCACAAAATAAAGGCAGTGGAAAACATTGTGACAAACAATTTCTTCATTACCCACAATGTTTTCTACCAAGAAAGACCAAAAAATGTTAAATTTTGTTCAATGGAACTTGTCGTCTGCAACACCTATGATTTTGGACTAGGCTAAAATTTTGTTGTTTGGTAATGGGTTAATAAGAGTGTAAATCTATTTATATCCTCTATCAAACTAGATAACTCTACTTATAATGAAGTAAAGTAGTGTCAGACTTCCTTCCCTTAGATTAACTCTTTTTTGAATACAACAAAAAAGTGGCAATTTTGCCCAATTCAAGGGCACATAACTCTCATCTTTCTGGTCAGATCAGACTGAAAATTGACCTCATCCAAGATCTTATGGTCTCCAACATTATGTCCAAGTTTTGTCTTGATTGATCAATAATTGTAGATGCTAAAGTGTAAACAAACTTAAAAACAGCATTTTTTGACATTCAAGGGCAGATAACTCCGCACTTTCTGGTCCAATCAGGCCCATAATCGAACTTGTCCGAGAACTTATGATCATACTTGTTTTGGCCAAGTTTGATCAAGATTGAGTAACTTTTGTGGATGCTAGAGTGTAAACACCCCAAATGTTGACAGACGGACGGACGGACGCCGGACAAAAAGTGACCACAATAACTCACCTCGAGCACTTCGTGCTCAGGTGAGCTAACAAGATGTGGTTGTGAAACGCCAATGCCCCCGAAATGGCCATTTTAAGTTTTCGTGTAAAGCGTTGATAAGGGTTTACAGATGACCTTGAGGAAGGTCAAATTGCATGGAACAGATAGATATAATTGAAAGGAAGACAGACGGATGGACAGACGGACACTAGTAAAACATTATGGGCATAAAAAGCAAATTATAGAAAGCATGAATTTTGCTCATTTACCCTTCCTATTTGCTCTGACATAAAGTCTTATAACTTTTAACTTGAACCCTTTTCAACATTAATTTTGATATTGACCATGTCATCAGCATATTTATAATCCATCGTGTGAGTTAAGAGACTATATACTGTGCTTTGCAACAGATTTGTTTTCAATTCATACTTGAACATATAATACAGTCGACCCTCGTTATGTCGACATCGGATAAGTCGAATTTCCGCTTAAGTCGAAGTGGAAGTTTGGTCCCGTCCTCCCCAATGGATTTAAAAAAAGCTTAAACAAAATAATTTCGAAATGAATATGGCAATCGAAATTTAGTAGGAAAAGGATAGAAATTGCTCGTGTTGAGCAATTTCTTTCCTTTTCCTACTTTATTTCAATTTTAAGCGCACTTGATTAGCAACAAATAGGTCAAATGATGTTCATACAAAAACCGGTCAAAATCGGCTTACTCGAACTCCGGATATGTCGAGGTATTTTGACGGCCCCTCTGACTTCGACACAACGAGTGTCGACTGTACTTATATATTTCTAGCGTACTAATATGAATAAAATAATTACCATATCATAGCTAGCTTAAAATAAATAGATATAATATCCCGACAGGATTTTTTGAAAGTTTTTCGTATGTAAAGTTATATCTAACTCATGTCATGCTGATGTCGATATATTCTGTGAGGGCTTTGGCATGCTGTCTAGAATAAAATCAGCCTGCTTATATGTGCTGTCTGATCGTATTCTACACTACCTACTTTTCTTATAATTCAGCATGAAAAGGTTAGGAAAAGAACAAATCATGCACAGAAATAGTACAATCCAAACTAATACATTCAAAGGTGAGCTACACCAAGTCATTCTACCATACCAAAATTATGTGATAATGTACCTTGTACATCCAAAACTGTTGTAGGAAAAATCATAGCCATATATGGTTAAAATTTTCAACTTAAACTTCAAATACAATATCTGAAGCATTGTTATCAAATTCAGACATTAGTTTGCAATCACCTAGCAAGCAAGCATTAGTTCAAAACTAAATATGCCTATACATTTGTATACTATTGATGAGGCCTACTATTGGTGTCTTTCTCTTCAGATTAGAATTGAAAAGAGCTTAACCCTTTCCCAAACAAGACCTGGTTTTGACGTTCCTAGTAGAAAAGGCTTGGGAAAACATTGAGACAAAAGAAGAAACTGCTGATAACCAGCCGTTTCTCCTTTTGCCTCAATATTTTCTTGGCCATATCACCAATTTTAATCTTAATTAACATCCATTTTGTCGTCTGCAGCAGCTTTTGAATTGGGCCTGCCTAAAATTTTGTTTGGGAAAAGGTTAATTGTAAAATTCTTCAGTTCTTAAGTTATAATGTGGCAGCTGGCACACTTAATCATGCATTCCTGGAATTTCTCACATCAGTACAAATACAACATCCGTTCATCATCTGACAATTACAAATATAGTTAATTAATCAATTTGTGAGAGGCAAATGACAAGTAAAATATTGGCAAATATGGTGATTGAACTAATGCATCTAGCAAAATAGTCTCCATGAATAATTTCTGATGTGACATACTAAGCGATTGAAGTTTTGCTTTGAGTTGAAAAGGAATCTTTTGAATGAGACATACATTGTTTTTTTTATCAATAAAAGTAGTCACTGAACTCTATATTACATTAATGTAGCAAACAAACAATTAACTTGCAAAACAAATTGTAAATCATACACTTATCTATTACCTAGTGTACCTGTCAAAATAGATTAAAGGTAATCCATTGTAAAGAGAGAATCATCTTTTTGTCATAAATTCAAGGTAGTCCACAGCTTATCAGATTCGCATGACGTCGGAATTATTCGGGCGCAATCGATAACATTGGGTGGTGGACCTTTCTACAGCCAAATATTTTCGACTGCGCCCGAATACGTAATGACTTAGCCCGAAAAAATCCAATGTTTTATGAATCTCAAAATGGCAACATTACGGGTATTCTACCTTAAAATAAAGTGAGTAACAATTAACGAGGGATTATGGAAATCAGATCTCAATTCTTTGAATCATAAACAATTAGATTGGTGTGGTGTCTTCAGTCAGAAATTTTAGAATCCCTCATCAGCAGCAATAATATAGGTAATATCCTTACTACTACTACATAAAATTTCAGACTAGTACAAATTCCAAGGGAATTCAGGTGCCAAATTATTCCAACTGTCAAAATAATATTTCGCTATGATAAGGGTATAAGGTAAAGGGTACAGAGTGCTGTGGAAAAAGGAAACAAGAGTGCCATGGTCACAATTTACACCGCCCCAGAGACTAAGTTTTAAGGGGGCATAACTCAGGCAAAAATCAATGAACCATAAAATCCTTCCTTCATGCAAATAGATCTACCAATTGAGGTGATAATATTGGCCAAGTTTCAAAAAGATCCAACCAGAAACTTAGGAGGAGTTGCGCTCACGAGAAAAGTGGACGGACAGACGGACGGATGGACACACAGACAGACGGAGAAGATGACGCCAATATACGACCGCCAGCATATAAAAATAGTAGTATAATCCTAACCCAAATGAATGCATATACTTACAATATTTTGTTGTTTGTTCACTGTTGAACCTTTCTCATTCAGATTTTCCTGCAATGGTAACATAGAAAGATCTATAACTATTACATTTGAATAACAGAAAGCTGTATTAAATATTCATACAATCATTCATAAATCATTTACAAGAGGACCATGATGGTCCTATATCGCTCACCTGAACCAAAATGATATGAGCAACACTTTTGTTCAATTCAATTAATATTTATGACTTTAAGACTGAGAACGAACTTATGGTCAATAGCGTTGTGAAAATCCAGCTTATACGAGATCTTATGGTGCCCAACTGCGTCCAAGTTTTGTCTTGATTGATAAATAATTGTAGATTCTAGAGTATAAACAATGTCGAAAGCAGCCGAAAAAGCAGGTTTTTTTTTTTCAAATTCAAGGGCACATAACTCTTGACTTCCTGATCAGATCAGTCTGAAAATCGAACTCATCTGAGATCTTAATGGTCCAGAACATTGTGTACAAGTTTTGTCTTTATTAATTACTAATTGTAGAGTCTAGAGTGTAAAAAAGGTCGAAAACAGCCGAAAATGGCAATTCTATCAAATTCAAGGGCACATAACTCTCCACTTTCTGATCAGATCAGACTGAAAATCAAACTCATCCGAGATCTTATGATCCCCAACATTGTGTCCAAATTTTGTCTTGATTGATAAATAATTGTAGATTCTAGAGTGCAAACAAGGTCAAAAACAGCCGAAAATGGCAATTTTATCAAATTCAAGGGCACATAACTCTCGTCTTTCTGGTAACATCAGACTGAAAATCAAACTCATCCAAGATCTTATGGTCTCCAACATTGTGTCCAAAATTTGTCTTGATTAGTCAATAATTGTAGATTCTAGAGTGTAAACAAGGTCGAAAACAGTCAAAAACGGCAACTTTGTCAAGTTCAAGGGCACATAACTCTGGACTTTCTGATTAGATCAGACTGAAAATCAGACTCATCCAAAATCTTATGATCCCAAACATTGTGTCCAAATTTTGTCTTGATTGATTGATAATTGTAGATTCTAGAGTGTTAACAAGGTCGAAAACAGTCAAAAACGGCAATTTTGTCAAGTTCAAGGGCACATAACTCTCGACTTTCTAATCAGATCAGACTGAAAATCAAACTCATCCAAGATCTTATGGTCCCCAACATTGTGTCCAAATTTTGTCTTGATTGATCAATAATTGTAGATTCTAGAGTGTAAACAAGGTTGAAAACAGTCAAAAACGGCAACTTTATCAAGTTCAAGGGCTCATAACTCTGGACTTTCTGATTAGATCAGACTGAAAATCAAGCTCATCCAAGATCTTATGATCCCAAAGATTGTGTCCAAATTTTGTCTTGATTGATTGATAATTGTAGATTCTAGAGTGTTAACAAGGTCGAAAACAGTCAAAAGCGGCAATTTTGTCAAGTTCAAGGGCACATAACTCTCGACTTTCTGATCAGATCAGACTGAAAATCAAACTCATCCAAGATCTTATGGTCCCCAACATTGTGTCCAAATTTTGTCTTGATTGATTCATAATTGTAGATTCTAGAGTGTTAACAAGGTCGAAAACTGCCAAAAATGGCAATTTTGTCAAATTCAAGGGCACATAACTCTCGTCTTTCTGGTCAGATCAGACTGAAAATTGAACTCATCCGAGATCTTATGGTCTCCAACATTATGTTCAAGTTTTGTCTTGATTGATCAATAATTGTAGATGCTAGAGTGTTAACAAAGTCAAAACTAGCTATTTTTTACGTTCAAGGGCAAATAACTCCAGACTTCCAAGTCCGATCAGGCCCATAATCGAACTCATCCGAGAACTTATGCCCATACTTGCTTTGACCAAGTTTGATTAAGATTGGCCAACTTTTGTGGATGCTAGAGTGTTAACACCAAATTGTTGACAGACGGACAGACGGACGGACGGACAGACGGACGGACGGATGGACGGACGACGGACACAAAGCGACCACAATAGCTCACCTTGAGCACTTCGTGCTCAGGTGAGCTAATAACAAATCGTCGGTGTAAATGCAAAACCTTGTATGTCGTTTCATGCGATTTACAAAGTACAAACTTGTGTGCCCAATTTGGACATTTCTCGCAGGTTTTGAGATATTTTACTGATTAGTATTCATGACTCATTATTTGTGACCAATATGTCCAAATTTCAAGTAAAACATTTCAGTTTGGGAAAAGTTATTACACTTTTTCCCTCCCCTTTAAAATTTTCATAAAACGAGATACAAGGTTTTGCATTTACAACAACGAAATGTGATTTGACTATAATACATTCAAAACTAAACAAGAATCATTACAGTTGCTTTGAATACTGTAGTTGTAAAATAGTTTTCATATCGCAACACACAATGTGTACATTCTAAATATATGATTTCAAATCCAAACCCTATGTTGTGGGTACTCATCCTGATAAGACGATTCTAATTAGTACCCACAACATAGGGTTTGGTGAACAATAAATGAAATACTACATATTACACTCCCCCCTCCCCCCCACTTAACCCTTTCCGAAACAAGACCATGCTTTGATGTGCACAATAGAAAAGGATTGAGAAAATATTGAGGCAAAAGAAGAAAATGCTGATAATCAGCATTTTCTCCTTTTGCCTCAATATTTTCAATGCTATATAGTACACAAATCCAAATCCAATCTTTACAAACATCCATTTTGTTGTCAGCTTCATCTTAGAATTTGGATAAGTCTAAAATTTTGCTGTTTGGTAAAGGTTAAAAAGCCCCTCTTCACTGGTGGTGAATTCGGCCAAAGCCTGGGACGTTTTTTCACGAACATTATATTCCTTCGGTGCTGTTATAAAATATCGTAACTACGGCTTTATCGAAGCCGTAATTACAATATTTTATAACAACACCGACGGTTTGTCAATACATATCGGTAAACCCTATGTTTAGAACAAATTCATTGTTATTAAAAAACTATCCAATCAGATCTTTAAACTCACATTTAAGCGCAAAATATCTGTACCTTGTTGTAGCGAAAAACGTCCCTCGATTTAGCCGAGTTCACCACCAGTGTCTTATCTATAGCTATAACGTACCGTAGATCCACTGCGAACCAAGTCCTCCTTTTTTGATGGTAAAATACCGTGAAATGATGCATGCCGCTTGATGTTGTTTGATGATGATGATGATGATTTTGATGATTCCCTGACGACCGGAGTAACCACGACATAGGGCTTAATAGAATCTACTCTAGAAAATATTGAGGCAAAAGAAGAAAATGCTGATAACCAGCATTTTCTCCTTTTGCCTCAATATTTTCAATGCTATATTGTACACAAATCCAATGTTTATACACAACCATTTTGTTGTCAGCTTCATCTTAGAATTTGGATAAGTCTAAAATTTTGCTGTTTGGTAAAGGTTAAAAAGCCCCTCTTCACTGGTGGTGAACTCGGCCAAAGCCTGGGACGTTTTTTCGCGATCATTGTATTCCGTCGATGTTGTTATAAAATATATAAAGCGGTAGTTACAATATTTTATAACAACACCAACGGTTTGTCAATACATATCGGTAAACCCGGTCTATTTTAGAACAAATTCATTGTTATTAGAAAAACTATCCAGTCAGATCTTTAAACTCACATTTAAGCGCAAAATATCTGTACCTTGTTGTAGCGAAAAACGTCCCTCGATTTAGCCGAGTTCACCACCAGTGTCTTATCTATAGCTATAACGTACCGTAGATCCACTGCGAACCAAGTCCTCCTTTTTCGATGGTAGAATACCGTGAAATGATGCATGACGCTTGATGTTGTTTGATGATGATGATGATGATTTTGACGATTCCCTGATGACTGGACTGTGATCGGACTTGTGTGACGGGGACGGGGGACGCTGATCTGTCGCTTTTATAAGAATTCCTCGGTGATCAGATGACGTTCTGAAATACAGACATCGACATGCTGTATTTACAATGTAATTAGATATTTCAAAGACATAATTTCAAATGTATAATACAATCCAGAGCAACAGATAAGAGAAAGCGAAGACATTCCAAAAAAAAATTCAAATCAAAACCTTATGTTGTGGGTTCTCATTGAAATCGTCATGGCAAAACGATTCCAATGACTACCCAAAACATATGGTTTGGCAAAAATGTAATGAAATATTGCATTTTAATATAAATTGCCTCATAAATTTAATTTCCATTGAATTCCCTTTTCTTGCAACAAAATATACTAAGATTTCTGAAAAACTGTTCAACATATTGTTGGTGCTATGACAAAATTGCGTAATAGAAATTTTGCTCGAAAACCATTTTTTTCAGGAGAGCCAAAAACGTTTTTTCCGCTTTTTACCGCTTTAAAAAATGTGCAGACAAAATTGCGTAACTCAATAACTACATGAACAATTCAGCTTCTTTAAGGTAAAATAAGGTAATTGAACATAACTTACGGTTCATTTATTGGTCAAAGTAGAAGAAATACAGAGGAGAATGCCATTTCTCAGCCTTTTATTACTCTCGTGTAAAAAATTTGTCTACGTACAACGCATTTTTGTCAGCTAAATCGAGTTACGTAATTTTGTCACATGATAATTGAAATGGTTCTAATAGGTGTAGAGAAACGCCGTTTTGACAGAATATGCGCTCCTACATACTAAGTAGAAAGCATTTATAAACGAATTTGTTACGCAATTTTGTCATAGCACAGACGATATGATAAGTTCCACCTGTGTAACATTCTGCTGCCTTCAAATTGTTTCCCTTAAAGTGACATTTCACATTTATTTCATTTTTCAAAAGTATGTCTTGATGCAAAGATTGTTTATTCTAATGCATAGAAATGCTATCAGTTTTTATACGCTCGTCGAAGATGGGATGTATTATGGGATCACCCGTGACGTCCGGCGTCCGGGCGTCCGGCGGCGTCCACTTCTTTGTCCGGAGCATAACTCTGTCACCTTAAGTCCGATTGACTTTAAACTTGGCAGTTATATTCTTCTTATCATTACGAGTGCAGTGCACAAGAACCATAACTCTACTTGGCTTATTTTTTGAGTTATTGCCCTTTGTTGTTTTTCATACTTGAATCTTGTCCGGAGTATATCTCTAAAAGAATAATAGCTAGGATCATGAAACTTCATGGGTGTATAGATCTCACAAAGGGGGAGTGCAGTAAACAAGAACCATAACTCTACCTGGCTAATTTTTTGAGTTATTGCCCTTTGTTGATTTTCATACTTGAATCTTGTCCGGAGTATATCTCTAAAAGTATAATAGCTAGGATCATGAAACTTCATGGGTGTATAGATCTCACAAAGGGGGAGTGCAGTAAACAAGAACCATAACTCTACCTGGCTTATTTTTTGAGTTATTGCCCTTTGTTGTTTTTCATACTTGAATCTTGTCCGGAGTATATCTCTAAAAGTATAATAGCTAGGATCATGAAACTTCATGGGTGTATAGATCTCATAAAAGGGGAGTGCAGTGTAAAAGAACCATAATTCTAGCTGGTCTTTTTTTTAGTTATTGCCCTTTGTCATTTTTCATACTTCATTTTTGTCCAGGGCATATCTCGAAAAGTGTAATATCTAGGACCATGAAACTTTTACCAATCTGCTCCCCCTGTCGACATAAAGCAGTGTTACGGGCGTATCTTGTGACAGTTTGACACCTTGTTTGAAGTTGTTATTTACAAGCGAAAAATAGGCAATTAAAGTTGAGACAAAAATGACAAATTCTATATAAATCTGAACTGTTGTCCACAACAATTTGTCTAATTTTAGCACAATTATATATATTTCTCGTAAACAGTTCATTATTTTGGCTTCAAATTTTCAGAATTTTCATAAGAAAACACGCTCTTTCAGATAAAATAAAAGTAAAATTTGTGTACAAATGATTGTGAAATGCCACTTTAAGTTAAGGCCCTCCCTTTCTATGATACAACAGACTATAGCAACAATATACAAAAGGTCACTAGATTAGAAATATTTTGTGATATTCTAAAAAAGATATCTAGAACAAGAAATGTAGGAGGAGACGAAAAAAAAGACAAAACAAGCATTCTGAAGTATTGCAAAACAATACCAAGTCCCCTACCGGCTTTATATATGTGTCTAGAAAAAGAAGCCCAAAAAATTTCAAATTCCAGCATCCGTATCTTCCTCTAAAATCACTGGACCGGAACGAAACTTAAGCTTGTTCTGTAACTTATCAATGCGGGTCTATATACCAAAAATCAGCTCAATAGCTGCAAGCATTAAGAAAAACAGTCTGGAAAACTGTGATTTCCAAGAAATTTTCTAAGTCCAGCATCTGTATCTTTCCCAAAAATCACTGGAGCAAAACGAAACTCAAACTCTTTCTGTATCTCATCAATATGTGTTCATATACCGAAAATCAGCTCAATACCTGCAAGCGTTTAGAAAAAAGTCTGGAAAACTGTAATTTCCCAGTAATTTTCTAAGTCCAGCATCCATATCTTCCTCAAAAATCACTGGACCAGAACGAAACTCAAACTTGTTCTGTAACTCATCAATGCGGGTCTACATACCAAAAATCAGCTCAATAGCTGCCAGCATTGAGAAAAAAAGTCTGGAAAACTGTAATTTCCAAGAAATTTTCTAAGTCCAGCATCCATATCTTCCCCAAAAATCACTGGACCGGAACGAAACTCAAACTTGTTCTGTAAATCATCAATGCGGGTCTACATACCAGAAATCAGCGCAATAGCTGCCAGCATAAAGAAAAAAAGTCTGGAAAACTGTAATTTCCCAGTAATTTTCTAAGTCAAGCATCCATATCTTCCTCAAAAATCACTGGACCGGAACAAAACTCAAACTTGTTCTGTAACTCATCAATGCGGGTCTACATACCAAAAATCAGCTCAATAGCTACCCCTGTTTAGAAAAAAAGTCTGGAAAACTAATTCACTGGACTGACGGACAGACAGCCGGACAGACAGACAGACAGACAGACTGACTGACGGACAGAGTGCAAACCTAAAGTCCCCTTCGGCTTCACCGGTAGGGGACTAAAAACGTAGCCAAAATATACAATTGCCTCTGGTAGCTTACAAAAAATATCTTTTAAATATTGAAAATAAAACCTTTTTCTATTTCAATTGAAACATGTTAAAAATATATAAGTGGTTTTGATGTTCCTGTGCAATACAAAACTTGAAAATGATAACAGGAAAGAAGGAAATGGTGACAGTCACAGTTTTCTTAATTTCTATAAATCTTATCAAGCTGCCATATATAAATTTTATGTTTTTAAACATTTTATGTTTTTTAAACATTTATTTTTGCTTAGCAATTGTGTTAATTTGAATAATTGGTATATTTAAGACAGAAAATTAAGTACATGTATTGTTGGCGCAAGATCGTATAGCACATGTTTACATTTTGTTCAAATGCAAACAAAACAGTGTTGTATAAATTCTTTACAACTAGTGACATAGACATGTTGAAAATTTAGGTACAGTGATAGAGCGGTCTGTTCACTGTTTTCTACGTTTTATCGAAAAATGTTTTGTTTACATTTGAACAAAGGGTAAACATGTGCCATACGATCTTGCGCCATCAATAGATGTTTATTTTCATGACAAACATTCAGCATTGCCTGGCAAATTTAACTCAAAACCCAAACACTGTAATTGCCTTAACCAATAGAATAACAGATTTAATATAGCCATTCCGCTCAAACAAACACTTCTTTTGCCAACACCATAGTCGTCACACTGTGCTATATTTACCAAGTATTAGATACATGCATAGGTCACACATTCCCCTCAGTTTAATGGTTATATTTTGTCCAGTCTATTTAGACTGAGATGCTTACTTAACATTAGATTTCCTGGGCTGAAAACATTTCAATGTCAAATGTAAAGAACTTATCATAATCTCTAAATTGAGAATTTTAAATATAAAGCTTTATATTAGCATGTCAATAACAGAAAATTTTATTCATATCAAAGTAGATCCAATTTGTATCGCATAATTATTTGAGCCATGATCTGGAAAAAAGGCCCTTACGGCTTTTGAGCCCAACATGGTTCTTAATCAACCTGCATATATACACACAGTCTGATCAAGAACCATGTTATTCTCCAATAACTTCTTTGTGACTTGTAGCAACTGTAACTTAGCAGTATGGATCGAGGTTAGACTGTACCTATGCACAGACTGGTCTTGAAACATGGCTGCTATATGGGACATTTTTCCAGACCCTGGCTCATTTGAAATATTTATCTAAATAATTTCAACTGGTTCTTACTTGTACTGAAAAAAAAACATACTAACAGCAAAATTTTAAGGAAAGTGTGCAATAAGATAAACTTTATACAGTCAATTTTTACAGAACATATCATCTGCCATATGGAGAGGGAGCATTAAAACATAATTGTTTTAGTCCAGCACACAAAGACAGAATCTTACCTTCTATGAGTCCTATAACTAGGTCGAGTCACTTGTTGACTATCGTCGGAATGCGCGCCGGAGCTATCACTGTGTACGGGCGCCGGAACAACAACGTCGCTACAATCACTATCTCCGCTCGCTTTTCGCGGCATTTCATCTGGTTCTCCAGACTTTCTCTTGATTTTATTGGTCCTCAAAGACTCCTCTTGTGATTTTGAGAAAGTTTGCAGTTTTTGTAAGAGTTTAGCTACTATTCCTCCTGTGTTTGGGTTATTTGTGTTTGAATTTTTTCGGTCCATGTCTAAATGTCTAGCTGCGGAAGAACCGCTAGTCACGATATCACTTTCCGAACATGTAGAATTTGTCCGTCTTCTCTCGGAACTGGTCGGTGAGAATCTCTCAGTTGGACTTCTGTTACAGTCTTGTGACGATCGAGATGAGAGGTTCTCTAGACTGGAATATTTCCCCTCCCGTCTGGGTATGGGTGGTGGGAGGTCACTAGCACTGGCATCCGCCTGACTCTGGGTTAATGTAGCCGTAGATGATGCATTACTTCCAGCACTTTGATTAACTCGGCCAGAAAATCTCTGTTCCAGCAGGTCAGCTATTGGCATGCGTCGTCTGTCACTGGTCGTGACGGATGATCGAGAGTCAGATATATCACTGTGGGCAGGGCTAGAAGGTCGACTCCCCGACCCATGTCTCCGACGTCCATCTATCACAGGCACACCTTGACTCCCCGCCGTCGGGCTGATCTTCACATTACTCCCACGTTTAGAATCTCCTCGCACAAATGACCCTCCGTCACTGTCCTCCCTTGCACTGTCTCGATCTTTACTCCGCCGTACATGCACAGAGGGGCTGTCTCTACCATTCTGTGTTTTATCACTCAGTATCACAGGTACACTAGACACAGATGACGAACTGTCTGAGACATCCCCTCGCTGTTCATTTTTGTAATCTTTACTACGTCGTCGTCGGTGACCTTTACCACTCTCTTTAGAATCACTAACATCAGCGTCAAGATTTTTACTCATCGCGACGAGTAATGAACTCTGACTGTCTACAGTGAACGTAGACGACATATTTTGCTGTGAATCACTTATATTCTCCTGTTTATTACGCTCATCAAAACTAAATCCTTGCGATTCTTGTGATGAAAGTTTCTGAGCTCTCTGCACAGGGCTGCTTGGTGTTTGTTTTGGCTTTAAATTGTTCAAGTCTTCACTCACTTTATTCTGATCTTTACTCCTAGTCCTACGATGTGTGTGAAGTTTAGGCTGCGTCATAATACCCTCCGCTTCAATTTCCATTTTTGACGCAGGACGTTCGATTTGTCCACTTTTCTCACTAGAATCTTTCTTGTCCATTCTTTCACTTTTGCTAGGATGAGGTGACTTGGTTTTACGCTGACTTTTCCGTGAATCTTTCCGATGTGGTTGTCTGCGTTCGCTGCTGGTAGATTCTCGATCACTATCGTATGAACGATTACTATCACTACTGGATGATCGACGTCTGCTGCCCTTAGATAATGCCGCCATTACGATGTCTGATGTGTTGGATTCACCAAGGTCTGATACTGCCTTCACATAGATTCTGCAAGGAAATAAACAGTATATCGTCAGTGGGGAGTAAAACCTCGTAACTCCAGCTTATTCAAGCAGTAGTTACGAGGTTTTGACTCCCCACCAACGATATTTTAGTAAGTCAAAAGAGTTCTGTAGAAATGTCAAAGAATATCCAACAATTTTTTTTCACACTATGTCACAAAACCTCTTGTTCTTGTTATAATTCTAACCCTTTCCAAAATGGGAACAAGAGGGCCATGATGGCCCTAGGTCGCTCACCTGAAAATTGTTGCCTTGTTGAAATTAAACACTTAGACCTGAATAGCAGCAAAATAAATGTTTCAATAAAGCCCTTTCTCATGTGTTTTTCAAATGAATGTAACAAATATTCAGCCTTTTTTAAAAGTATTTCTCTTTTGTCCTTTTTCTGATACTGCTGCACTAATAGGCAATAGTTTAAATATTAACAAAATTCTTCTAACAAATTTGAAAGCCCTTCACCAAAGGATCATTCATGTGAACTTTCAAGAATACTGGCCAACTGGTTAGGCAGAAAAAGATTTAATTTTTAGAAGATTTGGCTTATACTTTCCCCTTTTCTCATGCCGCGGCAGCCAGAGTCTTTGATGGAATCAAATTCTTTTAACAACTATGAAAGCCCTTCACCTAAGGATCATTCATGTGAAGTTTCAAGAATATTGGCCAACTGGTTAGGCAGGAGATGATTTTTAAAAGATTTGGCTATTTTCCCCTTTTCTCATGCCACGGCAGCCAGAGTCTTTGATGGAATCAAATTCTTTTAACAACTTTGAAAGCCCGCCACCTAATGATCTTTCATGTGAAGTTTCAAGAATATTGGCCAACTGGTTAGACAGAAGAAGATTTTTAAAAGATTTGGCTATTTTCCCCTTTTCTCATGCCGCGGCAGCCAGAGTCTTTGATGGAATCAAATTCTTTTAACAACTTTGAAAGCCCTTTATCCAAGGATCATTTATGTGAAGTTTCAAGAATATTAGCCAACTGGTTAGGCAGGAGATGATTTTTAAAAGATTTGGCTATTTTCCCCTTTTCTCATGCCGCGGCAGCCAGTCTTTGATGGAATCAAATTCTTTTAACAACTTTGAAAGCCCTTCATCCAAGGACAATTCATGTGAAGTTTCAAGAATATTGGCCAACTGGTTAGGCAGGAGATGATTTTTAAAAGATTTTGCTATTTTCCCCTTTTCTCATGCCGCGGCAGCCAGAGTCTTTGATAGAATCAAATTCTTTTAACAACTTTGAAAGCCCTTCACCCAAGGATCATTCCTGCCAAGTTTCAAAAAGATTGGCCCACTGGTTTGGGAGGAGAAGATCTTTAAAGAAATTGTGGACAGACGGCCGGACGGACGGACGGACAACCGGACGGACGGACGACGGACAACGACCGATCACAATACCTCACCTTGAGCACTTTGTGCTCAGGTGAGCTAAAAATTTGGGGTGATCCAATTAGAAAGCAGTTGAAGACTACAATATGGATGTTGAAAAAGATGTGTGCATAAAACAACACAGATAATATTGAGGTAGAAGGAGAAAATGTTGATCTGCTCTTGTTTTATAATCCCTTCTTTTAACCTTTTCCAAACAAGAACTGGTTTTGACGTTCCTAATAGAAACTGCTTGAGAAAACATTGAGACAAAAGAAGAAACTGCTGATAACCAGCAGTTTCTCCTTTTGTCTCAATATTTTCTCTGCGATATTGTACACAAGTCCTATCTTTATTCTCATATAATTTGTCATCTGCAAGTGCTTTCAAATTGGACCACCCTAAAACTTAGTTGTTTGGGAAAGGTTAATTCTGCATGATAAGAGTTACTACCAACTTACTTGTAAGTTAATGTAGGGTCCAGCCCTTCTATTAAAGCTTTCTGTTTGGTCCCTGCTATCATGGCCTTTGGTTTGTCATTCACAAACACACGGTAACCTGTAACAGATAGCGAGACATTTTAACCCTTTCCCAAATAACAAAATTTCAGAGTGGTCCAATTTGAAAGCGGCTGCAGATGACAACATTGATGCTGATAAAGAAATGATTTGTGTACAATAAGGTCTGGAAAATATTGAGGCAAAGGAGAAAATGCTGGTCCTCAGCATTTCTTCTTTTGCTTCAATTTTTTCCAAGGCTTATTCTATCAGGGACATCAAAATAAGGTTTTGTTTGGGAATGGGTTAATTATGAAATGATAACAAGTTTAGAGGTCTTTATTAGCCAAATAAAAACCGATGTGCGATGGACTACATGTGTAGGTAAAAACCAAGGCGCACAGCCCCAAGGTATTTGCCTTAACATGTAGTTCAGAGCACAGAGGTTTTTATTTGGCAAAAAAAGACCTCTAAACTTGTTAATATCTCCAGTATAAAACTCTAAATAACAAAACGCACATTCTAAATGTGTTATTTGTGGAATTTATGTCATAATCTACTTTTCGGCGTAGGAAACGCATTGGCAATTAAGTGACGCCATTGATGACATCATTTGACGAGTTTTTATTCGTTAAATAAAACCCGCTGCAGTTCTTCTCTCGCTTTATAGGGATTTAACGGAAACGTATAATTCACAGATAAAACAATTTGGTAAACCTAGCATTTTTTACAAAACATGGATAGGGTACAATTATATGTACTACATTAACATAATATTATGTGTGTAACTAAGAAAAGATGCTTAATTGACTTCTCCAACCTTGGTATACAGAAAAAGTTCAGTCACAAGAAAAACATGTGCAACAAATGAAAGCCCTATCAATGCATAAAGGAATAAAAAATTCATAACTCAAGTTCTTGCTGGGAAACATACAACTATATTCCCTGTACTATCAATGCCCATGGGTGGCATAAGAATTAAGAATATCCAGATATTTACCTAACAATGGTTTATTCATTTCCCTCCCTTCTCCATCCAATATTCTTGATGGCTACCATTTCATCACGAGAGCGTTTTTACCCCTGTTTTCCAGCTGAAGTCCCCTTGGTAGGGTAGGGAAGCTAGTTATCTAAGATCTAAATCTGATGCAATATATCATCATTACTTTTCAACAAAAACCTTGTAACTGCAGCTTAAAACAAGCTGCAGTTACGAGGTTTTTGTTGAAAAGCAGCCATACATGTATTTACCTAACAATGGTTTATTCATTTCTCGTCCTTCTCCATCCAATATTTTTGATGGCTGCCATCTCAACACGAGAGCGTTTTTACCCCTGTTTTCCAGCCTGAGTCCCCTGGGTGGGGTAGGGAAGCCAGGGTGGGGAACCGTCTTGAAGTAAGTCTCTTCTTCCTCTGATGGGTATGGAGATAGAGAATGGGGGACAACTCCTGGTGGTAAAATGCAAAATTATTATTTTTAACAATCTTTCAACACTTCCATCGTTGGTTTTAATTCTTTACTAAACAACAACATTTTAGACAAGTCACAATTTAAAGGGGTTGTAACCCCTTGTATTTAACCCATAACGAAACAGTAAAATTTGACATTGGTAAAAATTCAATGATGTTGCAAACAGAAATTTCAAGAGAACAACAATTTTACAATTTTTTTTTTGTCTTTTGGAGTAGAGAAAACCTTGTGAGGAAAAAAGAAATCACTTATCACACATACTTTCTTCATTTTCCACAGTGTTTTCCAAGGCCCTTATCTTGCAGGGTGCCAAAAAAATGTCAATGTGTGGGAATGAGCTAAAATTTGAATTTGATTATATCTAATATGTAAAACATACAAGCATAATCTCAATTTCCCATAATCAAATGATTACAAAAAAATCTGAAACACACTGTAATGTGAAGCAGATGGGACCGCTGCATTTTCCAGTTCAAATTGAATTGTGCTTTCATTTAAATAATCCAAATGATTGATACTGTTTTCAATAATTAACCTAAACACCTTTCATCGCAAATTGTTTTCAGTCTTTTCTGGCTCTTTTTTAATTGCTTTCCAGTCATTAGTAATATGATTACAATGTGCACTTATCAATGTGCTATAAAAAGCCTTTTCAATGCTTTCTCGAAAAAAAAAGAGACAAAGATATGTAACAATAACACAACAAACATGCATAGAAATGAATACAGGGATATGCACAGACAAACATATACAACACACAATAATACTTCATTCACAAACAACATTCATAACATAGTCAATATGTGTGTAAATTGTAATGATGAACAGGGTTTAATCAACTCATAAACTGGGTTTAAGATCCAAGCTTCCATACATGCATAAAACAAGAACTAAATGAAAACTATAATACAACAAGAACTAAAGAAACTAAAGGGGTGAAAAAGCAAAGGTTGAAAATAATGAAGACCCAGAGATAAGAGGCAGAAATATTGTTATTGTATGTATACAAACCTTTATTTTTCTTCAAATTCCAACAATTTGTTACCACTAATTAGAATAATCTCATCTAGACGATTCTAATGAGAATCCATTGCACTGACTTTAGATGACAACAACAATATCTGAGAAACAGCTATGCAATTCAATACAGCAATTTTTCAAAAACAAGACCTTTTCTTTTGTTTAAATCTTGACCTTCACATTGGTTTCAGAAGGACAGTCTTGTCAAATGAAATACAAATACAAGAAATATGAAAGCTGTATCATTTTCAGTTATAGAGTTAAAGATATCGAAAATGTTTTTTGACACACAGAGATAAAAACAGGGCTAAAACTATAAGCCCTGGTCTGTCAATGCAAGGCGAAAATGTGTGTTCCCTATAAAATTGTAGCATCCCCTCTTATCTGCAAGTCCTCCAAAGTAAGAAGCAAAGTCTATTCAGGTGATCTAAAAAGCTGAAGTAAAAGAAAATGCATAAGTAAGCATAAGTCAACTAAATCTAAAGGATGCAATATCAACTAATATTTTTGCATACTCAAACAATATCTTCATAGGTGAAAATAATGAAATGCAGTATGCATCATTTTCATTTCTGTCTTGCTTATTCCTGAATAACAATCATGATAATAAATACTGTGTGATTGTCTTTAAACCATTCCAACTTATTGGTGCTTTTTTACACCAACATGATAAAGGCTATGAAAAACATTGTGGAAAATAAAGAAATTGCTTGTGACAAGCAGCTGCTTCATTACCAACATTGTTTTCATCCAAAATATACCCAAAATAATTTTGTTGTCTTGTAATGGGTTAACAGAATGAGTATGGAAAAAGAAATTATGAAGGCTTGTTTTATAAACCAGCCCTGAACTTGTCATCAAGAAATGAAATGTTCCACTGTAGCATTAATTAGTTAGTATATACATAGCTGTATTTACATATTTTATATACATATCATTTTATAAGCATTGGAAACTAAATCTATGCAAGCCAAAGTGAAAAAAACTAATCTGTAACTTAACAAATTTAATACCGGTAAATGTCAAAAAAGTTCTGTTAGGAAGTATGATACTAATATAAGTGCATACTGAATCCAAAATGCATTTCCAACAATTTTACATGTACACAATAATAATCCGCTTTAGCCCAATGGATTTCAAGATGAGGTCAATCTTCACTGTATGCTAAAGTCTATTTAGCATATTCCATCCATCATTAGGTACTAACTAGAAAGACCTGAAGGTCTTGAGTCGCTCCACAGGCCTGAATTTCTTGTGGTTTACTATTAAAAAAATTGACAAATTCATCTAAATGCTTAAACTGATATATTTTTAAATTCTTGTGATTCTTAGAGCAGAAACAAAGTAAAGAGAAGCAATTATGTGGTCAAAGCGAAAAGAAGGTAAATGATTGACTAATATTTTGGAGATTTTTAGAGTGATGATAAAGTTGAAAACTGTCATTATGCCAAATTCAAAGGCACATAATTCAATATGTGAGTTAATAATTGTGGTAGACTAAGGGAAGTAACTTTTGATATGAGCAATTTAAAGTTCAGTAAGAGTTGTTTTTCTTTATGATAATCAGTTCAAGAAGTTGCGATTGTGCAGGTCATGAAAATAAAGACATTCTGATTTAAAAATATGATTTTGACTTGATAATTTATGTCTTGAACACCACAATAATCAAGCTGAATATTAAACTTGTGCAAGATCTTATGGTCTGTCCAAATTTTGTCAGTATTAATCAATTATTTGGCCACAAAAGTGAAAAAAGTTTTGAAAACTGAAATTTTGTCAATTTCTAGGGCACATAACTCAGTTTGTAGCGATGCAATCATCCTGAAAATTACACAAAAGCAAGATCTTGTTGTCAACAAGATTCTCTCCAAATATCATCTTGATTGGTTAACAATTATGGTTGTTAGAGTGAAAACAAAGTAGAAAATGGAAATTTTGTCAAATTCAAGGGCACATAACTCATGATGTAAAATTCCGATCAAGCTGACAATTAAACCCAGGCAGGATATCATGCTTATTTATATTCTGTCCAAGTTTTGTCTTGATTGGTTAATATTTGTAGATTTTAGAGTAAAAACTAGAATATCACTGAAAGTGATCATACCCCCCAAAAGCGCTGTGTTTGTGCATTTTGAGATGTACATTTCCTATGAACTGTGAAATGATCAAGTGAGAAAAAGAGCAAACAAAAAAACAGACTGACCAACACATGGTAATGTTGTAAACATTGCTTATTTTCAAAATAGGACCATAATTCAGTCAAAAATCAATGAACCATGACCAAAATTTAATATGCACATATATGAGAGCCAGTAAGCATACTTGTAAAGTTTTTATGATATCCATCCATTAGTTACCAAGAAATTGAGCGGACAAGAAAATTCACTCAAGGGCCGTAACTCCGTCAAAAATCAATGGACCGCAACGAAAATTTAGTATGAACATCTCAACTTAGTAATAAGTTCTCATGTGATGTTTGAACAAAATTGGTCCAGTAGTTTATGAGAAATAGAGTGGACAAAAAATTGAAAAACTGATCAACACACCTTGATTTTGCGTTAAATGGCAATTTTCAGCAAAGGGCCATAACTCATTAAACAAGAGTGCCTGAAAGGCACTGATATCGCTCACCTGAGTTCTTCCTGTATTTGATTGTGTACAATATAAATTTTGTTGTAAACAAATATATATGTCAGTATTATGTCAAATTAAATTATTGTAAACTAGAATATCACTGAAAGTGATCATACCCCCCATTGATTTTTCACACGATTTCTCCTAGTCTGATAAGCCCCGCCCTGCCACGCCAACAATTTTTGACAAATAAAAAATTCATGAACAAGTTTTGAAAAGGGTCACCCAAGGGACATTCCTTTCAAGTTTGGTAATAATTAGCCCAGTGGTTAAGGAGGAGAAGA
Organism: Fragum sueziense; assembly: GCA_963680895.1. Classification (NCBI taxonomy): domain Eukaryota; kingdom Metazoa; phylum Mollusca; class Bivalvia; order Cardiida; family Cardiidae; genus Fragum; species Fragum sueziense. The sequence goes on from OY804595.1 coordinate 47,459,218, forward strand.
TTTTTGAATAATTATCTTACGATTTCTCGAAGTCTGATAAGCCCCGCCCTGCCACGCCCACAATTTTTGACGAATCAAAAATTCATGAGCATGTGTTGAAAACAGTCACTCAAGGGACATTTTTGCCAAGCTTGATTCTAATTGGCCTGATAATTGATTTTTAAAGATTTTTCACATGATTTCTCTAAGTCCGATAAGCCCCGCCCTGCCACGCCCACAATTTTTGACGAATCAAAAATTCACGAACAACTTTTGAAAAGGGTCACCCAATAAACACATCTGCCAAGTTTGGAAAGAATTGGCCAAGTGGTTGAGGAGGAGAAGACTTTTGAAGAATTACCTAAAGATTTCTTTTAGTCTGATAAGCCCCGCCCTGCCACGCCCACAATTTTTGACAAATCAAAAATTCACGAACAAGTTTTGAAAAGGGTCACCCAATAAACATTCCTTTCAAGTTTGGTAAGAATCAGCCCAATGGTTAAGGAGAAGAAGATTTTTGAATAACTATCTTACGATTTCTCGAAGTCTGATAAGCCCCGCCCTGGCCCGCCCACAATTTTCACCAAATCAAAAATTCATGAGCATGTGTTGAAAACAGTCACTCAAGGGACATTTTTGCCAAGCTTGATTCAAATTGGCCTGATAATTGATTTTTAAAGATTTTTCACATGATTAATCTCTAAGTTCGATAAGCCCCGCCCTGCCACGCCCACAATTTTTGACGAATCAAAAATTCACGAACAAGTTTTGAAAAGGGTCACTCAAGGAACATTTCTGCCAAGTTTGGAAATAATTGGCCTAGTGGTTGAGGAGGAGAAGATTTTTGAAGAATTCCCTAATGATTTCTTTAAGTCTGATAAGCCCCGCCCTGCCACGCCCACAATTTTTGACGAATCAAAAATTCACGAACAAGTTTTGAAAAGGGTCACTCAGGGAACATTTCTGCCAAGTTTGGAAATAATTGGCCCAATGGTTGAGCAGGAGAAGATTTTTTAAGAATTTCCTAATGATTTCTTTAAGTCTGATAAGCCCCGCCCTGCCATGCCCACAATTTTTGACGAATCAGAAATTCACGAACAAATTTTGAAAAGGGTCAACCAAGGAACATTTCTGCCAAGTTTGGAAAGAATTGGCCCAATGGTTGAGCAGGAGAAGATTTTTGAAGAATTTCCTAATGATTTCTTTAAGTCTGATAAGCCCCGCCCTGCCACGCCCACATTTTTTGACGAATCAAAAATTCACGAACAAGTTTTGAAAAGGGTCACCTAAGGAACATTTCTGCCAAGTTTGGAAAGAATTGGCCCAGTGGTTGAGGAGGAGAAGATGTTTAAAGCAATTGTTGACGACTTCCGACGACGGACGACCGACGCACGACGCACGCCGGACACAGGGTGATCACAAAAGCTCACCTTGAGCATGTTGCTCAGGTGAGCTAAAAATCAATGAAACATCACCAGAATTTAATATGCACATATTTGAGAGCTACTAAGCAAATCTGTAAAGTTTTTTTTGGAATCCGTTCATTGATTTTCAAGAAATTGAGCGGACAAGAAAATTCACTCAAGGGCCATAACTCAGTCAACAAGAGCTTCGCAGAGCGGCGCATATACGCCCGAGAGGGGCTTGTCAGTAAAATTGGCAATTTTTTCAATTCAAGGGCAGATAATTCAAACATGAAAATTTATCAAAATATTGTTTGCACAACAAGAGACCAAAGAGATTCATTTTGGCTAGTTTGATTAAAATTTAATTCTGGTTGAAACTGTAGAAGTAGCACACAGGAGAAAATGGGCATTTTTGAAAAAATGGGCATTTTTCCTTAAATTCAAGGGCAGATAATTCAAGAACGAAAACAGTTATCTAAATTCCGTAAGCGATGTGCACAACTAGACACCATGGAGATTCATTGTAGCAAGTTTGATCAAATTCTGATCAAAACTGTAGGAGGAGTTGCGCACACAAGAAAATGGGCATTTTTTTAATTCAAGGGCAGATAATTCAAGAACGAAAAGAGTTATCTGAATTCCGTAAGCGAGGTGCACAACTAGACACCATGGAGATTCATTGTGGCAAGTTTGATCAAATTCCGATGAAAACTGTAGGAGGAGTTGCGCACACAAGAAATTGCTAACGGACGGACAGACAGACGGACGGACGGACGGACAGACGGACAGACGGACAGACGGACGAGCGGGGCCATAACATAATACGACCCTTCGGGCGTATAAAAATCAATGGACCATGACCAAAATATGATATGCACATTTCCACTTGGTAATGAGTTCACATGTGATGTTTGAACAAAATTGGTCCTGTAGTTTATGAGAAATAGAGCAGACAAAAAATTGAAAAACCGATTAACACAAGTTGATTTCGCGTAAAATGGCAATTTTCAGCAAAGGGCCATAACTCATTCAAAAATCAATGAAACATCACCAGATTTTGATATGCACATATTTGAGAGCCAGTAAGCATAACTGTAAATTCTTTTTGAAATCTGTCCATTAGTTTCCGAGAAATTGAGCGGACAAGAAAATTTACTCAAGGGCCGTAACTCCGTCAAAAATCAATGGACCGTGACAAAAATTTAATATGCACATCTCCACTTGGTAATGAGTTCACATGTGAAGTTTGAATTAAATTGGACCAGCAGTTTAGGAGAAATAGAGCGGACAAAAACCCAACAGACGGACCAACAGACCAACAGACAGACAGACAGACGGACAAGCTGACTCCTATATACCCCCCAAATTGAATTTGGGGGGTATAATGAGTACCATCAACAAAGGATAGCTTAAATAACAACAAGAAATTGAGTGGACAAGAAAATTCACTCAAGGGCCGTAACTCCGTCAAAAATCAATGGACCGTGAAAATGTTTTTAGTATGCACATCTCAACTTAGTAATGAGTTCACATGTGATGTTTGAACAAAATTGGTCCAATAGTTTATGAGAAATAGAGTGGACAAAAAATTGAAAAACTGATCAACACACATTAATTTTGCGTTAAATGGCAATTTTCAGCAAAGGGCCATAACTTAGTAAAAAATCAATGAATCATCACCAGAATTTAATATGCAGATATTTGAGAGCTACTAAGCATAACTGTAAAGTCTTTTTGAAATCCGTCCATTAGTTTCCGAGAAATTGAGCGGACAAGAAAATTCACTAAAGGGCCGTAACTCTGTCAAAAATCAATGGACCGTGACAAAAATTTAGTATGCACATTTTAACTTAGTAATGAGTTCACATGTGATGTTTGAACAAAATTGGTCCAATAGTTTATGAGAAATAGAGTGGACAAAAAATTGAAAAACTGATCAACACACGTTGATTTTGCATTAAATGGCAATTTTCAGCAAAGGGCCATAACTCAGTCAAAAATCAATGAATCATCACCAGAATTTGATATGCACATATTTGAGAGCTACTAAGCATAACTGTAAAGTTTTTATGAAATCCGTCCATTAATTTCCGAGAAATTGAGCGGACAAGAAAATTCACTCAAGGGCTGTAACTCCGTCAAAAATCAATGGACCGTGACAAAAATTTTATATGCACATCTCCACTTGGTATTGAGTTTACATGTGAAGTTTGAATTAAATTGGACTAGCGGTTTAGGAGAAATAGAGCGGACAAAAAAGCTACAGACCGACCGACCGACCGACCGACCGACAGACAGACAGACAGACAGACAGACAGACCAACGGACAAGCTGACTCCTATATACCCCCCAAATTGAATTTGGGGGGTATAATGAATCATCACCAAAATTTGATATGCACATATTTGAGAGCTACTAAGCATAACTGTAAAGTTTTTTTTTGAAATCCGTCCATTAGTATCTGAGAAATTGAGCGGACAAGAAAATTCACTCAAGGGCTGTAACTCTGTCAAAAATCAATGAACCGTGAAAAAAATTTAGTATGCACATCTCAACTTAGTAATGAGTTCACATGTGATGTTTGAACAAAATTGGTCTAACAGTTTATGAGAAATAGAGTGGACAAAAAATTGAAAAACCGATCAACACACATTGATTTTGCGTAAAATGGCAATTTTCAGCAAAGGGCCATAACTCAGTCAAAAATCAATGAATCATCACCAAAATTTAATATGCACATATTTGAGAGCTACTAAGCATAACTGTAAAGTTTTTTTGAAATCCGTCTTTTATTTTCCGAGAAATTGAACGGACAAGAAAATTCACTCAAGGGCCGTAACTCCGTCAAAAATCAATGGACCGTGAATTTTTTTTTAGTATGCACATTTCAACTTAGTAATGAGTTCACATGTGAAGTTTGAACAAAATTGGTCCAATAGTTTATGAGAAATAGAGTGGACAAAAAATTGAAAAACCGATCAACACACATTGATTTTGCGTTTAATGGCAATTTTCAGCAAAGGGCCATAACTCAGTCAAAAATCAATGAATCATCACCAAAATTTGATATGCACATATTTGAGAGCTACTAAGCATAACTGAAAAAGTTTTTTTGAAATCCGTCCATTAGTATCTGAGAAATTGAGCGGACAAGAAAATTCACTCAAGGGCTGTAACTCCGTCAAAAATCAATGAATCGTGAATTTTTTTTAGTATGCACATTTCAACTTAGTAATGAGTTCACATGTGATGTTTGAACAAAATTGGTCTAATAGTTTATGAGAAATAGAGTGGACAAAAAATTGAAAAAAACGATCAACACGCATTGATTTTGCGTAAAATGGCAATTTTCAGCAAAGGGCCATAACTCAGTCAAAAATCAATGAATCATCACCAAAATTTGATATGCACATTTTTGAGAGCTACTAAGCATAACCGTAAAGTTTTTTTGAAATCCGTCTTTTAATTTCCGAGAAATTGAGCGGACAAGAAAATTCACTCAAGGGCCGTAACTCCGTCAAAAATCAATGGACCGTGAAAATTTTTTTAGTATGCACATCTCAACTTAGTAATGAGTTCACATGTGAAGTTTGAACAAAATTGGTCCTGTAGTTTATGAGAAATAGAGCGGACAAAAAATTGAAAAACCGATTAACACACGTTGATTTCGCGTAAAATGGCAATTTTCAGAAAAGGGCCATTACTCATTCAAAAATCAATGAAACATCACCAGAATTTGATATGCACATATTTGAGAGCCAGTAAGCATAACTGTAAATTCTTTTTGAAATCTGTCCATTAGTTTCCGAGAAATTGAGCGGACAAGAAAATTCACTCAAGGGCCGTAACTCAGTCAAAAATCAATGGACCGTGACAAAAATTTAATATGCACATCTCCACTTGGTAATGAGTTCACACGTGAAGTTTTAATTAAATTGGGCCAGCAGTTTAGGAGAAATAGAGCGGACAAAAAAGCTACAGACCGACAGACCAACAGACCAACAGACCAACGGACCAACGGACCAACGGACAAGCTGACTCCTATATACCCCCCAAATTGAATTTGGGGGGTATAATAAGGTCAAAACCAGCTTTTTCTGATGTTCAAGGGCAGATAACTCAAGTTATTCTGGTTCAATCTAAACTCTTTGTAGGAATCTGAGAGAGGGTCACCCAAGGATCATTCCTATGAAGTTTGGTGGAAATCCATCCAGTAGTTTCTGAGGAGAAGATTTTTAAAGAAAAAGTTTACGGACGCACGGACGGACGGACGCACGACGGACACATCGCCATGACAATAGCCCGCTGGCCTGAAAGGCCAGTGGAGCTAAAAACTTTCAGCAACTTCACAGCTGACACAGAGAGTGGTATGATTTTCCAGATTTAAACAGCTTACAAAAAATACAGGTAACATGGACAATTTCCATTTACACAAGAAGCAGCAAAGTTGCAAAACATATTTAGTACAGTATGTAATGATGGCTGGAACATAGAGCCCACCTGATGTCTGGAGATATTTACATGTTTATTTCTTTGTGTGTATATTTAACAAGAGTGGTCCGCGGACAACGTAGCTCGCCTATACGGGAGCTTGTCACAAAAACAGCTAATTTTTTAAAAGTAGGTCAAACTCCAAGGTCAAGGGTCACAGGGGTTCTGAAATCCATTGTCCGAGTTGCCCAGGTTCTCCCAAAGAGGTTACTGACAAGTAGAATTTGCCAACATTTTGCTCTTTATTGTTCATACGGACAACTGACATTTGTCAAACAAACAAATACGAACAAGTAGCCAAATTAAAGATTTCAGAACCCCTGGGTCATTGTCCAAAATGAATGGTCTTGGCAGGAGGTATCCATGTGTGAAATATCAAGGCTCTATCAATAATAGTGCATGAGATATAGGCCAGGTTAAAGTTTTTCAAAAGTAGGTCAAACTCCAAGGTGAAGGTCACTAGGTCAAAGGTCATGGTCCCAAATAAAAGGTCTTGTCGAGATGTATCCATGTATGAAATATAAAGGCTGTATCTCTAATATTGCCTGAGATATAGACCAGGTTAAAGTTTTTCAAGTGAAGACGCGACAGGACACGACGCGACGCAGACACTGGGGCTGTGACATTAGCTCCCCGGATATAAAGTCCCGGCTCGCTAAAAAGGGAGATATTGTTTCAATAACTTAAAAGATATTACTCTGATAAATTTTCATTGATATTGATGTTATATGTTTATTGTTCTGCAAAATTCAAAATGAGTATAGCAAATACATGTATATCTTCCAGGTCAAAATGACAACATGTAAACATGCCCTTATTTTTTCCTCAAGACTCCAGTTAAGCATAATAAGTAGTAGAGTAAAATCTATAGAGTGACAATACATATCTAAATTATATAACTGGTCCAACACCTATAAATATCAGAGCTCTAGGCCATGGCTATTTGAGTCTTTTAAATACTCATATATAAACATAAATTTGGGCAAATTCTTTTAGCAAAACCAGAATTCAAAACAGCCAATTGTAGCCTTTTTACAGATGAAACAATAGAATATTTTATTGATTATGGTGAATTTGTATTCAGGATTGATTCTGGACAAGTTGAAATAAGCTATAATTTATTTTTTGTTACAATCGAAAATGTCATAACTACAGCTTTAACTAGAATATCACTGAAAGTGATCATACCCCCCAAAAGCGCTGTGTTTGTGCATTTTGAGATGTACATTTCCTATGAACTGTGAAATGATCAAGTGAGAAAAAGAGCAAACAAAAAAAAAAAAGACTGACCAACACATGGTAATGTTGTAAACATTGCTTATTTTCAACATAGGACCATAATTCAGTCAAAAATCAATGAACCATAATCAAAATTTGATATGCACATATATGAGAGGCAGGAAGCATACTTGTAAAGTTTTTATGAAATCCATCAATTAGTTACCGAGAAATTGAGCGGACAAGAAAATTCACTCAAGGGCCGTAACTCCGTCAAAATTCAATGGACCGTAACAAAAATTTAGTATGCACATCTCAACTTAGTAATAAATTCACATGTGATGTTTGAACAAAATTGGTCCAGTAGTTTATGAGAAATAGAGTGGACAAAAAATTGAAAAACCGATCAACACACCTTGATTTTGCGCTAAATGGCAATTTTCAGCAAAGGGCCATAACTCAGTCAAAAAACAATGAAACATCACCAGAATTTAATATGCACATATTTGAGAGCTACTAAGCAAATCCGTAAAGTTTTTTTTGGAATCTGTAAATTAATTTTCAAGAAATTGAGCCGACAAGAAAATTCACTCAAGGGCCATAACTCAGTCAAAAATCAATGGACCATGACCAAAATATGATATGCACATTTCCACTTAGTAATGAGTTCACATGTGAAGTTTGAACAAAATTGATCTAGTAGTTTATGAGAAATAGAGCGGACAAAAAATTGAAAAACCGATCAACACATGTTGATTTCGCGTAAAATGGCAATTTTCAGCAAAGGGCCATAACTCATTCAAAAATCAATGAAACATTACCGAAATTTGATATGCACATACATGTATTTGAGAGCCAGTAAGCATAACTGGGAATTCTTTTTGAATTCTGTCCATTAGTTTCCGAGAAATTGAACGGACAAGAAAATTCACTCAAGGGCCGTAACTCTGTCAAAAATCAATGGACCGTAACAAAAATTTAGTATGCACATCTCAACTTAGTATTAAGTTCACAGTTAATGTTTGAACAAAATTGGTCCAATAGTTTATGAGAAATAGAGTGGACAAAAAATTGAAAACTGATCAACACACCTTGATTTTGCGTTAAATGGCAATTTTCAGCAAAGGGCCATAACTCAGTCAAAAATCAATGAATCATCACCCAAATTTGATATGCACATATTTGAGAGCTACTAAGCATAACTGTAAAGTTTTTTTGAAATCCGTCCATTAGTTTCCAAAAAATTGAGTGGACAAGAAAATTCACTCAAGGGCCGTAACTCCGTCAAAAATCAATAAACTGTGAAAAATTTTTTAGTATGCACATTTCAACTTAGTAATGAGTTCACATGTGAAGTTTGAACAAAATTGGTCCAACAGTTTATGAGAAATAGAGTGGACAAAAAATTGAAAAAGCGTTAAATGGCAATTTTCAGCAAAGGGCCATAACTCAGTCAAAAATCAATGAATCATCACCAAAATTTGATATGCACATATTTGAGAGCTACTAAGCATAACTGTAAAGCTTTTTTGAAATCCGTTTATTAGTTTCCAAGAAATTGAGTGGAAAAGAAAATTCACTCAAGGGCCGTAACTCCGTCAAAAATCAATGAACCGTGAAAAAAATTTAGTATGCACATCTCAACTTAGTAATAAGTTCACATGTGATGTTTGAACAAAATTGGTCTAATAGTTTATGAGAAATAGAGTGGACAAAAAATTGAAAAACAGATCAACACACATTGATTTTGCGTAAAATGGCAATTTTCAGCAAAGGGCCATAACTCAGTCAAAAATCAATGAATCATCACCAAAATTTGATATGCACATATTTGAGAGCTACTAAGCATAACTGTAAAGTTTTTTTGAAATCCGTCCTTTAGTTTCTGAGAAATTGAGCAGACAAGAAAATTCACTCAAGGGCCGTAACTCCATCAAAAATCAATGGACCGTAAACATTTTTTTAGTATGCACATTTCAACTTAGTAATGAGTTCACATGTGAAGTTTGAACAAAATTGGTCTAATAGTTTATGAGAAATAGAGTGGACAAAAAATTGAAAAACCGATCAACACACATTGATTTTGCGTTAAATGGCAATTTTCAGCAAAGGGCCATAACTCAGTCAAAAATCAATGAATCATCACCAAAATTTGATATGCACATATTTGAGAGCTACTAAGCATAACTGTGAAGTTTTTTTGAAATCCGTCCATTAGTATCTGAGAAATTGAGCGGACAAGAAAATTCACTCAAGGGCTGTAACTCCGTCAAAAATCAATGAACCGTGACAAAAATTTCACATGCACATCTGCACTTAGTAATGAGTTCACATGTGAAGTTTGAATAAAATTGGACTTGTGGTTTAGGAGAAATAGAGCGGACAAAAAATTGAAAAACCGATCAACACACATTGATTTTGCGTTAAATGGCAATTTTCAGCAAAGGGCCATAACTCAGTCAAAAATCAATGAATCATCACCAAAATTTGATATGCACATATTTGAGAGCTACTAAGCATAACTGTAAAGTTTTTTTGAAATCCGTCCATTAGTATCTGAGAAATTGAGCGGACAAGAAAATTCACTCAAGGGCTGTAACTCCGTCAAAAATCAATGAACCGTGACAAAAATTTCATATGCACATCTGCACTTGGTAATGAGTTCACATGTGAAGTTTGAATAAAATTGGACTTGTGGTTTAGGAGAAATAGAGTGGACAAAAAACCAACAGACGGACCAACAGACCAACAGACCAACAGACAGACAGACAGACAGACAGACAGACAGACAGACAGACAGACAGACGGACAAGCTGACTCCTATATACCCCCCAAATTGAATTTGGGGGGTATAATGAATCATCACCAGAATTTGATATGCACATATTTGAGAGCTACTTAGCATAACTGTAAAGTCTTTTTGAAATCCGTCCATTAGTTTCCGAGAAATTGAGCGGACAAGAAAATTCACTAAAGGGCCGTAACTCTGTCAAAAATCAATGGACCGTGACAAAAATTTAGTATGCACATTTTAACTTAGTAATGAGTTCACATGTGATGTTTGAACAAAATTGGTCCAATAGTTTATGAGAAATAGAGTGGACAAAAAATTGAAAAACTGATCAACACACGTTGATTTTGCGTTAAATGGCAATTTTCAGCAAAGGGCCATAACTCAGTCAAAAATCAATGAATCATCACCAGAATTTGATATGCACATATTTGAGAGCTACTAAGCATAACTGTAAAGTTTTTATGAAATCTGTCCATTAATTTCCGAGAAATTGAGCGGACAAGAAAATTCACTCAAGGGCTGTAACTCCGTCAAAAATCAATGGACCGTGACAAAAATTTTATATGCACATCTCCACTTGGTAATGAGTTTACATGTGAAGTTTGAATTAAATTGGACTAGCGGTTTAGGAGAAATAGAGCCGACAAAAAAGCTACAGACCGACCGACCGGCAGACAGACAGACAGACAGACAGACAGACAGACCAACGGACAAGCTGACTCCTATATACCCCCCAAATTGAATTTGGGGGGTATAATAAGCTTAAGTTACTACATTGCCAAATGATATCATCAACTTTTATTTTTGCAACCAGTCTTTAAATATGATATTAGTAACATGTGAGTAGAAACCCTGCTATGGACTGTTTCTTTAGTATAATATATGCATATTACACATATCGTCGGTGTAAATGCAAAACCTCGTATGTCGATTGGTGCGATTTTCAAAGTACAAATTTGTGTGCACTTTGTAGATGATTCTCGCAGGTTTTGAGATATTTTGACTGATCATTGTTATTGACACATTATTTGTGATTAATATGTCCAAGTTTCAAGTAAGACATTTCAGTTTGGGAAAAGTTACTACACATTTTTCCCTCCCCTTTAAAATTTTCCAAAACCGAGATACAAGGTTTTGCATTAACAACGACAATATCTTCCCTTGCCTTGGCCTAGAGCTCTAACTGTAGCATGCTATATAACTGGGTAGTAAGGTTACAACAGCGTGTAGATAGACAGTAGAGCCTGGATCTCTTACCCCAATGAGAATCATTTAGAGAATCATAGTCCGAGATTTCTATCTCGTCAAAATCTCCCTTCACCAACAATTCCTCCAGATCTTCTGTTAAATAATCACATACAAGAGTCTAAACAAGAGTCCTAAAACTACAGACAAAAAAAAAAATAAAATAAACAATAATGATGCAGCATTTCAACAAAAACCTTGAAACTTCAGCTTAAAACAAGCTGCAGTTACTAGGTTTCTGTTGAAAAGCAACAATAATTCATTGTTTATTTTCAAAACACGAAAAAAAAAATGGATTCATTTATACCACCACAAAATAAGGTTGAAAAAATTGCAGATGTCAAACAAAAAATTAAAGTTAACCAATCAAAAAATTCATTCAGTCCGAAACTGCAATTTTCATTTTTGACATTCTTCATCACTGAAATCTTTGTCTTTTTTTTTTTTTTTTTCCTTTTTCCTTTTTTAAACAAATAAGGATTTCTGTGAAATTAAATTTGGTCAAATCTCCTGAATTTATCTTATTTATTTATCTTTTTTAATTTTATCTTAACCATATCTAAAGAATTAGCAGATATTGTGAGCTACATATACAATTATGCTTTCAAATATATTTTTTTAACAATTTTGAACATTGTAGTCTAGATCTACTTAGTCCCAACTAATACCATTGAAAGTGTATGAAAAAGATGAATACAAAACGCCATTGTATCACTAAAAGCAGTATGTATATCGGACGAGAATTCACCTGGCAGAGCATTACATTCGTTTAGCATGGGCTGCTCTGCCAGGTCGATTATCGTCCGCTATAACATAGAGCATAGACTAGAACCCACCTGGTTTGCCAGCATTAGAGTTGATATCTAGACTGGATTCTGGTCTGGGTGTTGGAGCTGTTAAACCCTGTAGGGAGCCCCCAGTGTTTTGTAAACCCCCGAGGGAGCCCCCTGTACTTTGTAATCCCTTTATGGAGCCCCCTGTACTCTGTAGAACTAGACTGGAAACCGTATTCAAGGCTTGTTGTAACTGGCTGACCTGGAATTTCATAACAGAACACAGCTTTAGTTTGACATTCTATTACTGCTGATTTGTTCAATTATTATTGATCCAGGATGTGGAAAAACGTCCCTTAAAGGCAGAATAACACTTAACATCTTGCAAATTTTCCGAGAACTTCGTACAAAAAAATATATATATATTATTTAAATATGGTCTTTAAATTGCATATATACCAAATCTTAGCTTTCTACCTTGTGTATTGGCTTAGATGTCGACGGATTTAAAACCCCATGATTTGTTGTCCCGGGGATAATATTTACAATAATGGAACATATGGGGTTTTAAATCCGTCGACATCCTAGCCAATACACAAGATAGAAAGCTAAGATTTGGCATAGATGCAATTTAAAGGCCATATTTTCATAATACATATTTATTTTGTACGAAGTTCTCGGAAAATTTGCATGATTTTAAGTGCCATTCCCCCTTTAAGGCTTTTGAGGCCAACATGGTTCAAGATCAGCCTGCGTATAAACACAGTCTGATCAAGAACCATGTTGTTCTCTTATAACTTCTTCATGACCTGCAGCAAGTGTAAGAGAGCAACAATGATACCAGTCAGACTGCACCTAGGCACAGGCTGATCTGGAAACAGGGCTGTCTCAAATGCTATAAGGGACGTTTTTCCAGATCCCTCCTCAATTCTATATGTTGATGTCCAGCTGACCAGAATAGCCCCTCTTTTCTATGAAGTCACACTAAAAAGCAGCCAAAATAATAAAAGTGTTTGCTTCGAAGTTATGTCAACAACTGGCACTTCAAAAGTGTAAGATGATATTAGAGAAATGTCAAAATAACTTATGACCATGCACCATCTGGGACATACAAGTCAATTTTCTTTGTTCAAATCTAAGAGATGCTGACAAAATGTTTTGATTTATAGATTTACTTTTTGTTTATCAACAATTCTCTCAATAATTTTACCCTTTCCCTTACAACATCTAGTTTTGAACTACAAAATAGAAAATGGCTTGGGAAAACATTGAGACTTTCCTTTGTCTCAATATTTTTGTGATCCAATGTACAATAATCCTAATTCAATCAACTACCTTTATTTGTCTGCAGCCGCTTTCAAAGGGGAATTGCCTTAATTTTTTCCATTTTAAAAGAGGGTTGACAATGTTATATACCTGAGACTGTAATGTGGCACAAGTTTTCTCTAATTCTTGTTGTTTTCTTGTATCTAGCGTATACTGACTAGACACCGTCGTATTACCCATGGTATCACCCATTCTGTTCAACATCTCAGCACGAGCTAGCGTGTTCTGAATCTCCAGGCTAGAGTTGTACGAGTTGTACTCATGTTCTCGCTTTGTTTCTGCCGATACGAATGTCTGGGAGTGTAGCACTTCATTCTTCCAGCTTTGTAACGATTGCACCTAAAATTAGAAAGAGCTCTCAAAGTGGGACAAATAAACCTAGAAACGTCTTGTCAGAGTAAAGCAAGAGCCGTCACAGACAAGTTATGCTCCCCTAATAAGCATTTGTCACAAAAAAGGTATTAAGTCCCCTTTTCTCATGGCACATTACTTGCAAATAAGATTATAAATAGTGTATGGTCTAGAGCATCTGATTTAATACTAAAATACAGAATTCCTTTTAACCCTTTCCCAAATGACAAAATTTTAGGGTGGTCCACTTTGATTGCTGCTGCACATAAAAAATAGATGATATTCATGGTACAATTTGTGATTAATATAGCTCAGAAAACATTGAGGCAAAAGGAGAAACTGCTGGTTATCAGCAGTTTCTTCGTTTGTCTCAAAGTTTTTCCCAAGTCTTTTCTTTTAGGCAGGTCAAAACCAGGTCTTGTTTGGCAAAGGGTTAAATCTGACAATTAGATGTACAGAAAATTAGAGACATTTTTATACAGTGCAGAGGACAATATCCAGTGAATATTTACATTTTTTGGTCTTTGAACATGCGTGGTAGTAAATATTGTGGGAAATGAAGACATTGCTTTTCACTAGCAATTTATTCATTTCCCACAATATTTTCCATAGCTTTTTACTTTTTATGCATCAGAAGTCACTACATCATTCTTATTACATTGGAATGGTTTACAGTTAATTTTTACCTCTTTCCATAAATGTCTGATTGCCTCAAGCTGTAAAGTTCTCAACTGTTTCTCCTGTTCATACAGTTTTCTTTGTCTAAAAAACAAAACATGAAAATCACTAAATCTCTCCAGGACTGGTTCAAATGGAAAGTTGTTGAAAATAACGAAAAATATATCTTACTAAATGGGAGAAATTAAAAAGAAGAAATGAAAGTTATCTGCACTTTCTGGAATAGCAAAGAGTTAGGAAGTCCCGGGGTGTTCAACAAGCTGTTGCAGATGACAAATGGAATTCAATAAAGATTGGATTTTTGAACAATATAGCACAGAAAATATTGAGACAAAAGGAGAAAATGCTGATTATCAGCATTTTCTTCTTTTGCCTCAATGTTTTAACAAGCCTATACTTTAAGAGATGTAAAAACAGGTCTTGTTCGAGAAAGTTCGTAACTAAAGAAAAGAAAACAATGAAGCTTAACCACACAAGAAAGAAATCTCAATCTTACTTGTCAAGTTCAGACCGCAGTACTACTATGTGTTCCTCAGCCCTTCTAGCTCTAATTTCTCGTCTAACTCTCACTGCGTCAACATCGTATTCTCGTGTATAGTAGCCGCGCCAAAAACTCTGGATCTTAGTGGCTGCTAGCTTTACATCTAAAGTATGAGAATTCATGACAATTATCCTATATGATTGAATGAACATGAAACGAAAACAAACATGTGACTTTATATCTTTCATACATCAAAGCCTTTCAAAATCAATCCCTTTTTAAAACGGAAAAAAAAATACTTGTAAGACTATCCAAGTTCATCAGCTTTTTCTTCTTTTCCATCATCATTGAAAAAGATTGATGTAATGTGGTCAAGTTACTTTGAGACTTTTGCTTTTCTACACATCAGATTTTCATATATTCTGTAATGGGTTTTCCTTAAAACCTTTTTCGTGTAATATCCCTATTATCATTCTCATTGAAAAGAATAAGACATTTTCGGTAAATTCATAATTCAAGGTGACAAATATCATCATAATGCATGTTTACTACATATCCCATTAATAATCTTACCTTCAGCCAAGACTGCGTCACTTGTTGGTCTTGATATAAACCCAGAATCTCCTAAACTGTCATTATGCACATCTTTTTCATCATTTCTCACACCATTTAACCCATTACAAGAGGGCAAAATTTTAGACTGGTCCAAATTCAAAGATGCTGGAGACAATACCTTCATGTAAAAAATGATCTTTTTTTTTTACATTTTTTTGGTCTTTCTGTGTAGAAAACATTGCGAAAAATTATGAAATTGCTTGTCACAAGCAATTTCATAATTTTCCAACAATGTTTTCCAAAGCCTTTCTCTTATGGGACATACAAAAGCATGTGGGAATGGGTTAATCAAATTGTTTTGAAAATCTTACCTTCAGCCAAGACTGCATCACTTGTTGGTCTAGATATAAACCCAGAATCACCGAGACTGTCATTATGCACATCTTTTTTATCATTTCTCACACCATTTAACCTGTTCGTATGAATCACTTTTTCTGGTATACTTTTCACCGTTTTAGATTTAACACTTTCTGTCGTTGCTGACCGCCGCGTTGACGTGGAATACCTCCCAGGCACATATTCTGACTGGGTACGCGACACTGAACTTTTAGCCACCGGTATAGAAGTTCTACCACCTGAGTTAACTTGATGTGAACCAACGTCTGATCTTTCTTTGCGCTTATCTACGGTTTTCGTAGATTTAACATTTATGTCTCCGGTTTTGGATTTCTGTGAATTTTTTCTCGTTTTCTTTAAAGCAGCGTCTCTTATGATACTAAGTTCACTTGTTGGTATATTTTCAACATTTTCCTTTGGTGGATTAATCAAGTCATCTATTTGTGAAGCGTCTTGACTTGTGTCATAATCCATAGCTTGAGCCGTCGGTGGAACTTTTTTCTTGGCACCGACAGCTGGACCAGTTCCCGATATCTGTGGCTGGGAAACATTAAAGTCTGGTTTAAATAGTCCCTTATACATTTCCTGATTAAGTGGTTTGATTGGTCGTCTATCATACGCGTCATATTTATTATCACCGATCGCAGTGGCTGGACGATTATCTCCCCTGGTTACGATGTCGAGTATGTTTTGAGTGACGGGCCCTGACAACATGGACACAGAGGGCGCAGTCATTGGTCTGTTAGGAGTCGGTGATTTTTCTACAGGAAAATATGTGGATTCTGAATCCAATAGACTGGATGTGCTTCTTCTGTCATAGTCTGGAAGCAAAACAAGCATTAATTCAATTGTCTCGATTTTGGCTGGTTCTGTGAACCAACCTTGTCTGTATTATGGGCATCGTCATATTGAACGTGAAAGTCAACATAATTATGTAAATGACATCATCAAAACAAAACAGATGTATTAAAAGGTTATAATTCAAGAGAAACAAGAGCTGTCACTGTAAGATGACAATGCCCCCGACACCGCTTTGATCGTCATAAGGTCAAGGTCATCCAGGGGTCAAGGTCACCAAAGTATGTGCCTACAGAAAGGTAATGACCAAGGAATGTTGTGGTAAAGTATGAAATGAATATGTTAAGTAATAAGGAAGTTATGGCCAATGTTAAAGTTTTTGGACGGAATGACGGACGGACGGACAGACAGACAGACGGACGGACAGACGGACGGACAAGTCAAATTTATGATGCCTCCCTATCGTGGGCATAATAAAGATCTGTTTAACTGGGGCAAACAGCATCAATTCAATAGCTGATGAAATTTAAGAAAATATTTCTGAGGATGTAACTGAGATTAAGATGTCATCCGTTTTAAATATCTTTTGGGCAAAGTGGTATCTAAATAATTGCTTAGTCTGCTATCGGAGGAATCTTGAATAAACTTCGCCCTAACATGGCTACTTAATACATCCTAGAGATGTTGAGAGCTCGCTAACACCTGCGGAGTTCAGATAGTACATTAATTCTAAATCCATTCTCATATTTTTTAAAGTATATCAATGGGTTAAAAATGTATGATAGTAAATACAATGTAGATACCTTCAGACTGGACATCTTGCACAGAGAGGTCGTTCATTTGTTGGCCATGATGTTGACTGTGTCCTGAGCTCACTGATGTATCTGCAAATAAACAAGTAAAATAATATGTATTAACATATTAACATAATAGAAAACAATGTAAGGAACATTTCAAAAGCCTGGTGACACTCAACTAAGCATTAAGGCCAAGTCACATAATTATGATGCCGTATCCATATTGCGTCCACATCACATCCAAAAATTATACTGGATTAGTCCTAAGTTTAAGACCTGCTACGGCTGTGATGTGGACGCGGAATGGTGTATGTGACTAAGTCTTTAATATCACAGAAAAAAATTTGTTGCACAGGTAACCTTTTTTGGACATCTTCAAATGGGCATTTAGCTACATAATTATCATTTTGTTTATTTTAACCCTTTCCCAAACAACAAAATTTTAGGGTTGTCCAATTTGAAAGCTGATACAAAAAATAGAAATTACGTAAATGAAAGTAAGATTTTTTGTAAAATATGGCACAGAAAATGTTGAGGCTAAACAAGAAATTGCTGATTATCGGCAATTTCTTCTTTTGCCTCAATGTTTTCCTTAGCCTATTTTCTTTTGGACTTCAAAACCAGGTCTTGTTTGGGAAAGGGTTAAAGATATCCAGTTTTGTTATTCAGTTGATTGTCATCTGCATGTAAAGATATGAAGTTACCGGTAGGTCTTTTTCAGAAGCATTTTGCCAGATTAACTATCCCCCTCTAATGATTCTATGTCTGGCTTCAATATAAAACACAAGTTAATGGCACAAAGTATGTAATGGTAATTTATGAGACATCCCCATTTAGGACTCAATAGAAAATGGTCTACGGCACTTACATAAACCTTTTGCTGAACAATTAATGACTTTGACAACCTTAAAAGATATTTGATCATAAACTGTCGAAGGAAAAGAAGAAAATATGCTCATACAGTAACTAGCCTACAACATTGGTTCCACATTCATGGGCGAAGTTTCAGAGCATGTAAGGAGAGGTAACTAATAACTTGCGAGTAAAACTATTCTCCACATCGCAGAGCTTAAAATGCCAATTTATAACTACAAAATGCTCAGCAAAATGTAAAGTATCCACACACTTACGTAAAGTACAAGACAAAGTTTACAAAACAATCCAATCAATATGGCTTATCTTTTAAAAGTGTTTACGTAAACATAACAAACATTGATGAAACAATGCATATAAATTGCTGATTTACATTCAAACATCTTGTCTATGACAATCTAAACCCTTTCCCAAATGGCAATTTTTCAAAATTTTCATTTCAAAAGCTGCTGCAGACGACAAATGGACCTTTTTTGAGATAGAATTTGTGTACAGTATAGCACAGAAAATATTGAGACAAAAGGAGAAACTGCTGGTTATCAGCAGTTTCTTCTTTTGTTTCAATGTTTTCCCAAGCCTTTTCTATTAGGGACGTCAAAACCAGGTCTTGTTTGGGAAAGGGTTAAACAAACAACATCTGTCTGAAAGCATTTCAAGAAAGACTGCATTGTATTTAAGCACTGGAAAACATAGATAATATCCATTTGAATGAGAAAGCTTACGAAAATAGTAAAATATCAATTAATGATTTATTATCATAACACATTAAACACTATGACAGGTTTTGTTTGAAACTACCAAATGAAAATGAAAAGTAAACAAGTCTGTCAAAAATACTTTATCAAATGAAGAAGGAACTTTCACCTTTAGAGCTCATTCAATTGCTATCAATAAGGCAAATAGATAGGGCAAACGATACATACCACAAATCTATTGATCAATGTCACATGAGCTTAGGAAGCACATGTAGAATTTCACAGGTAGAAAGAATGATACAAGTTGAATGATTAAACCTTTCCCAAACAAGACCTGGTTTTGACGTCCCTAATAAAATGGCTTAGGAAAACCAGCAGTTTCTCCTTTTGCCTCAGTATTTCCTGTGATCTATTGTACACAAATTTTATCTTTATCAGCATATATTTTGTCATCTGCAGCAGCTTTTAAATTGGACCACTCTAAAATTTTATCATAAGGCAAATAGATGGGGCAAAACATACATACCACAAAATTAATCTTAGTATTATTGATCAATGTCACATGAGCTTAGGAAGCACATGTAGAATTTCACAGGTAGAAAGAATGATACAAGTGGAATGATTAATAGCAATTAAAAGCCTATTTGTTTTTTTCTCTGGATGTTTTAATTATTGATGAGGGCAGGCACCATATCTCTATCACATCAGTCACGATATAGTCTGCTGTCTAATTTACTGTACACACAGTTCAAGATGCCTCAAAGAAAATATTAAATTGAAAATTGAACAAGAATGAATCATGAACGGCTTGTTACTTTTTGTATATGAATAACGATCAAAGAGACCCAGGCTGATAATTTCAAAATGTTAAAAAATGATGTTACGGTACTTTTGACTTTGACATAAAAGAGTTTCAACTATGCAATATTCAATGACTTAAGGGGGAATGCTCCAGTTTTTCGGAACACTCGGTCATTACTGTAGTAAATTAAATGTTTCGTACCAATATGTTTCGCTACCATATTTTCAATAATATAACACATCATTACAATTTACCATTTTTGACAGTAAAAGTGTATTTATTATGCGAAACTGATTTCCTCAAGATGAAAACCGATTATTTAGAGCAAGACAGTCGTAAGTGTGTATGCAGTTACCACTGTTTTGCGTCATTTTATTCATGTGTAGCTGATAAAAATTTCTGTAATTCACTAATAAGTGCGATGACCTATACATTTTCTTTTTGAATTATTACCAGGACATGTTGCTTAATACAATGAGGGAATTTCATCAAATTCTATTATGTAGAACTTGAAATATTTCCAAAAATATGCAAATTTTGACATAAAACACTCCGGCTTCGTTGATCTAACCGAATACGTAAGCATGCTGTTTTATACATTTACGCGTTTATAATAGCACTTATTTTGAGTTTTCTGTTCTTATTAAATGTAAGACGTTACTTTAAATCCGTTTTCGGGACTAAACGATGAATATACAGCATTTTATTAACATTTTAGTGACCTTGGACAGGAGCAAGAAATTGTGCATTTTTTCGCTGTAGGGGTATGCGATACAAATGCCTATAAAATTCAAACAAGATCGCTGACCATCCATTTTTATTTTATTTTTCAATTGGTAATAACATGTAATTTCAACATGCAAAATATAAATAAATTCTATTATTGGGAAAAAAATTAGGAAACTGGAGCATTCCCCCTTAAGATTTTTTTATACTACCCCAGCACTTAGTGCTGCACTATTATTCCCTTCTCTTTGACTAAAGATAAATCATTACTCCATACAACTCACAATTAGATTGCCTCCAAGTTGTTTGATGCCTACAACTTTTTAGTCTGGGACAGGGTCCCTTTAAAGATTCATACAAACAGTTGGTAAAATGAAAAGACAATAAGAGTTTCATAGAGTGGTGCATACATGTCCAAAGGAGCTTGTCAGTGAAAAGGGGCATTAATTCAAGCAACCAAAGCAGAGATTTAAATGTAATAAGGACATCATAGAGATTGACTGTGCAAAGTCTGAAGTGAATCTGCTTGAAACTTTAGGAGTTGAGCAGAAAAAGAAAGTTGAGCGGAAAAAGAATTTCTAACAGCAAATGACTGATTGTCAAGAGACTTTTCTTTCTGTCATACAAAGAAAAGTACCAGAACAGAAAGGTACAGTACATCTTGGTTGTACTCATCCACCTTTCTCTTTGGTTCAAGTTCAACAAGATGAATAATAAATATCGTTAGTGGCAGACCAAAACCTCATAGCTACAGCTTGAAAAGGCTGGAATTACCAGATTTTTATACTTCATCAATGCTTTATTGTCGATAGAATTCGAAAATGTTGTATCTACAGCTTGATTATGCGGAAGTTATGAGATTTTTATGGCATTACTGCTGATATTTAGTTCATGTAGTACAATACAATCATTTACTTTATCCTTTCAAAACTGGGAAAAATTCAGAAGGCTCAAAACTAAAAGCTGCTGCAGACAAGAAATAAGTGTAACCAAATGCATATAATTTGTATACTAGAGCAAAGAAAGACTTGAGAGAAAAGAAGAAAATGCTGGTGCCAAAGTTTTCTAAAGTATGTTTCATTATCACATCCAGGAGATGTTACAGAAAGGATTTACCCTATTTTAAATCTGGGTCAATTGTTTCTATAGATGTCACGTTAACAAAATTAAACTTAAATTCTAGTATAGTAGTATAGTATAGTAAGCCAGCAAACAAACAACTTTAACTAGTGACCTTGACCTTTGATTCAACCTGGGTTTTTTTAAAGAAGGAATTTCTAGACGTAAAATCCAAGGACCCATCATACCATTTTAGGACCCATTTCTGTCTTACTTATGTCCCATGACATGTTTAGGACAAGAACCATGTATCACAAATTTTGCAAATCCTAGGAAATGCGTTTCTTACCTTAAACATTTCCTGGGATAATTTCAAGACAAAAAGGATGCCCTAAATACTTAGATGAAACTGGCTCCTGGATCTATAGGTTATTCTCATAGAAGAAGCCATAGGGTGATCCCATAGCATGCCTGTTTGCAACGAGGGTACAAAAAAAAAGAAGTCATTTATATTTCATATAAGGAAGGTAAACAACCCATCTTGTGTCATTCAACTCATTCAACTGAAATTTATACAGGCACAAAAGGTTTAACGCTTTCTCAAATGACTAAATTATAAAGTTGTTCAAATTCATAGCAAATGCAAATGGCAAAACATAATTGTACCACTAGTAATACTTTTTGTGTATTAGGACAGAAAAAATTGAGAGAGAGGTACAAAATGCTGATTATCAGCATTTTCTACTTCTCTCTCAAAGTTTTCCCAAGCACCTACTTAACCCTTTCCCAAACGACAAAATTTTAGGGTGCTCCAATTTGAAAGCTGCTGCTGACGACAAAATTAATATTGAAAACCATTGGATTTGTGTAAAATATTGCATTGAAAATATTGAGGCAAAAGGAGAAACTGCTGGTTATCAGCAGTTTCTTCTTTTGTCTCAATGTTTTCACAAGCCTTTTCAATTAGGGACGTCAAAACCAGGTCTTGTTTGGGAAAGGGTTAAAAGGGTATCAAATTAAGCAAATATTAGGGAAAAGGAAAAGGTTTAACTCACAATTACATCTAATCAATAGAGCTGAGTAACTCAAAGCAAGGGCAAACATGTCGGGATATGTTTCTACCCGGGCAGTAATTACTCTTAACCTAGATTATTTACGATTGTTTGCTTATAGGATGCAGGTAGTAATTGATATTGATTGACAAGAGAGTTTTGTGGACAGCATCGCTCTCCTATTCCAGATGGATTCAACAAAACATCCTAACAAATGATTTTGGACAGTAACATTCCTGACTAACTTAAATGTGAATCATTTGCCAAATTTGTCTTTTGTGCATTTTGTGCATCATGAATGCAAACCCATGTCAGGGCTTTTCTTCCTTTTATAATAGAGGCCGAAATTCGGTGGCTTCCCAATTAGAAAATGGCTACTTTTTCCCCAATTTCAAAGTAAGAATTTCCCAATTTTCAAAACTAAAATCCTCAAAATTTAAAATTGAATAGTTATCAATTGCCTACTGGCAATTCTTAATCACAAAGAAACAATGTGTGGTCTATAATTTATTAATTCTGGCTATAAAGTGTTGATTAAGAAAATTTATTTTTATTTGAACATTTATTCTCCTGTGTCTTCTTTTTCCCAATTTGACAAAAATCACACTAAAATTTCCCAAAATGACTGACCAGGGCCTCTTCCCAATTTCTGGAAGAAAAGCCCTGCATGTGCAATATTGCCTAACTAAAAACATCAAAACTGATTATGGAGATGGCAGATCTTCTATGAACAAACACAGACACATGCATTAATTAATGTTTTCCCTTTTGAACTTATTTTTCGTAATTATACAATGCACAGTACTTCCAGCATATTTGTAAAACAGAGCAAAAGATCAAGAAGACAAATGCATTTTTGCTTTGGAATTCACATTCAAAAACATATGTTGTGTATTCCAAAGAGTGTCCACAAAATGTGGTTCAATAAACAATGAATAATATCTTGCATATAGAAAAGACACTATCCCACTTAAATCTACAGACAGGCATGATCCAGTGAAGCTATATGCTTGCACAAGCATGTCAGCGTGTCATTGAATAAATAAAATGATTTTTTTTTTCAAAGATTATCTGATTTGACATGCAGATTCACAGTAAAACCCCTGACATGCATGTAATTAATTTTCTGGTTGCCATAACAAAGCTGTCGTCATAATAAAACATTGCTTCTAATTTTAGAGTATGTCACGACCATCAATGCACTGCACTCTGCTCTGCTAACATCTTATCCCCCCCCCACATCAAGGCATTGGAAAACCTTGTGGAAAATGAAGAAATTGCTTGTGACAAGCAATTTCTTCATTTCCCACAATGTTTTCTACCAAGAAAGACCAAAAAATGTTAAATTTTGTTCAATGGAAATTGTCGTTTGCAACACAATATGCGTTTGGACCAGTCTTAAATTTTGCTTTCTAGTAACGGGTCTTTACTTTTTTTATAAGCTGATTAAAGCATAGGCTAAAAAAGGCACACCTTTTGATTTGGACCAGTATATAGATTCCACCTCTGGGAAAAGGTTTACTGTCAATATAAATTTTTGTACCGTCTGGGAAAGGATTGAAATAGAAAATGTCTGACTACACACTTTAGTACTTTAATTATACAAGTTCTAAGTACTCAAAGTGCATGCTAATTCTGCTTTGAAAGGGAATTGATTTGACCTGAACTTCACAATGATGTAGACATTTTAATCAAGCATCTGATTAGGTCTTATTGTTGATTAGTGCATCTTTACCCATTTTTTTTTTTCCGAATGTGCAGCTATAAGTATTACGAAGATACCTAACTTAAAGGCCTTAAAGTATGGTCACATACAACTTCATACCCACATCACATCTAAAACAAGAGCTGTCATAAACAGGTTATGTTCCCGGAATGACTGTTTGTCACTAATTTCTACGTTAAGGCCCCTTTTTCCTTGACACAGCCTCAAATTGAGAAACAGAGATACAGGTCTCTAGGAAATATTAACCCTTTCCCAAACAACAAAATTTTAGGTTGATCCACTTCAAAAACTGCCGCAAATGACAAAATAGAAGTTATTAAAGATAGGATTTGTGTAAAACATGGCACAGAAAATATTGAGACAAAAGGAGAAACTGCTGGTTATCAGCAGTTTCTTCTTTTATTTCAATGTTTTCCCAAGCCATTTCTTCTAGAGACGTCAAAACCAGGTCTTGTTTGGGAAAGGGTTAAAGGGAGTTCATAAGTCATGTGAAGTTTCATTGAATTTGATCCAAGGGTTGCTGAGATCTCGCCGTGGATGGATGGACAGACGGATGGACAGAAAGACAGATGGACATCATGTCCAATGACATCATGTCCACTACAATATGTTCTTCGAAATTCTTTTCTCAGACAAGCTATGGCAGCTACCAAGCGGTAATTTTGTGTGTGACCGAGTCTTATATACCCATCATAAAGAGATTATTACAATAGCTGTAAAAAACAAATTTCGTATTTTTACTAGTCATTAACTTCATCAACTTTATCGGCATGATTAATGATAATGACTATAATAAGCATTCAAAAGCAAGAAAAAGCAATTATACAAATTGCTGACAAGGAAAAATTAAAGTAATCCTCTTAGGGAGGTCACCCTTTCTTTCTATTCATACCCATATCATATTAATGCCCTTTCTAAGAATTAAGTTCGAGAGTGGCTGAACAGAAACAAACTATGCCAAGCTTTTTTCATTTGCCAAATGAGCCTGTATACTCTTGCCTCAATATTTTCAATTAAAATTTGTTTACATCCAGCTTTCAATTTGGACTGTTCAATTGGGAAAAGGTTAAACAGTTAGAAAAGATAGATAACAAATGATTGTCAAACATGCCATGCCATATTAGATATTATTGATCGTAATCGAAAAATTGTAGAGAGAAAATCAAGAAAAGCTGCTTACTGGGTAAATACACTCAAAAGAGTCAGCGCAAAACTATTGTAAGTGCATAATAATTCTATATGCCGCTGCAATGGTTTTGTGCTGATCAATCCACAAATAAATCGTTAACCCTTTCCCAAACAAGACCTGCTTTTGACACCCATGATAGAATAGGCTTGAGAAAACATTGAGACAAAAGAAGAAACTGCTGATAACCAGCAGTTTCTCCTTTTGTCTCAATATTTTCTTTGCTATATTACACATAAATTTCATCTTCCACAGCATTTGTTTTGTCGTCTGCAGCAACTATTGAATTGGCCCACCCTAAATTTTTGTCGTTTGGGAAAGGGTTGATCAATTTTCATCGGAGATTGTGTTTGTTCAACTGTTGCTGTCTTATGTAACCCCTTTGTTGTGGGTTCTTTTGTTCAGGGACTCATCTTATATTAACCCTTTCCCACACGACAAAATTTTAGGGTGATCCACTTCAAAAACTGCTATAAGTGACAAAATGGAAGCTATTTAAGATACGATTTGTGTAAAATATGGCATAGAAAATATTGAGACAAAAGGAGAAACTGCTGGTTATCAGCAATTTCTTCTTTTGTTTCAATGTTTTCCCAAGCCTTTTCTACTAGAGACGTCAAAACCAGGTCTTGTTTGGGAAAGGGTTAAGGTACTCATGTTATGATAACTATGGGTGATTAGTTTGTAAGGAAGAATCTGTTACATACCATAGTAGATCAATATTTAGGTTAAACCCTTTGGGGAAAGGTCTGGATGACCTTGGGAAAGATTATTTAAGAAATGAAATTTAGAAATATGTGGAACACATTTCCCAATTTATTTATCTTTTCTTTTTTGTCTATTGATAGACTATGAGGTATAGTTTTTTACTAAAGCACGCTGTTCCATTTAATTCCTAGATATTTTTTTTCTCCATTTCTAAAACATGACAACATATTCATGAATCTCTCTCTGCAACAATCCCTTGTTTCAATGACATTCTACAAGTTTGAAGTTGCAACAATGTATGTTTTAGGGAGATATGGCCCAACAAAACAAGATGTGTTGGTGAAACACAAACGCTCCTGAAATGGCCATTTTTGTAAAATGTTAAGTTTTCATAGAGTAAAGGGTTGATAAGGGTTAACTGATGACATTGAGGAAGGTCAAATTGTATGGAACAGATAGATATCATTGAAAAGAAGTTGCATACCAAAGTTGAGCTTTGTATGTCAAATACTTTTGGAGAAAAAAAGAAAAAAGTTTTCGGACAGACGGACGGACAGACAGACAGACAGACACAAGTAAAACAATATGCTCCTGATCTCTCGATACAGGGGCATAAAAATCCAGGTAGACACATGCACTTTCTAACCCACTAACAGAGAAGCGAAATTGTGAAGGCTATGTCTTGCTCATAACGTGGCGGGCTCTTCAAAAAAAATTAAAATATTTACCTCCATGAACACTCCAGGCCCTGACTGGTTGTCTGTTTGTACTTGTCTGACTTGGTGAAGTCTCTGTCACATTAGATATGTCTCCACCTTTAAGAGATCAATGAGAACAAGTTGTTGGGCAATTAAGAACATGCGAAAAAGAATGAGATTTTGCGGGTATTGAATACAATTAAAACATTTGCAACAACAACCTGTGGATATACATTTTGACCATAATTAAAAGAATTTTACACCACAAGAAGTTACATTACTTTGAAATTCAGCCTCAATAAACAATAACTATAATGTTAAACTACCCTGTGGTGAGTTCTGTTGTGTAACTTTATGTTGTTCATGTAGTTGTTGTTGATGGACCTTCTGTTTCTACAATGTCTGACTTAATTTGGCTTCCACGGACAACTGATTCAGTAGTGAAATTCAACCTCTAATATACCATACTATATCGTAACACTACCTTGTAGTGAGTTCTGTTTGGCAGAAATGGTCCATTGTTGTTGTTCATGTAATTGTTGTTGGTGTACCTTCTGTTTGTACAATATCTGACTTGGCATCTCCCAGAATACCGGGGCTCTTATTAATTAACAAGTCTAATTCCCAGTATGGCTGTTAAATTACACAACAATCCATCTAATTGGTCAAAACATCTGTCTCGTCCAATCAGATGGATTGAAATGTAATTTTGTGGAAAATGTTAATTTGGAATTTCTGGACAGCTGATTAAGTAGTGAAATTCATCCTGAACAAACCATGATAAAAATGTTACACTACCTTGTGGCGAGTTCTGTTTGGCAGGAATATTCCACTGTTATGTAACTTTACGCTGTTCATGTAATTGTTGTTGGTGTACCTTCTGTTTGTACAATATCTGACTTAATTTGGCATCTCCCAGGATACCGGGGCTCTTATTCATTAACAAGTCTAATTCCCAGTATGGCTGTAAAATTACACAACAATCCATCTTATTGGCCGAGACACCTGTCTCGTCCAATCAGATGGATTGAAATGTAATTTTGGGAAAACATGAATTTGAAATGTCTGGACAGCTGATTAAGTAGTGAAATTCATCCTCAATGAGTCATGATAAAAATGTTACACTACCTTGTGGTGAGTGCTGTTTGGCAGGAATATTCCGCTGTTGCGTAACTTTACGCTGTTCATGCAATTGTTGTTGGTGAACTTTCTGTTTGTACAATATTGACTAAATTTGGCTACCATGGACAACTGATTCTGTAGTGAAATTCATCCTCAATGAACTATGATTCTAATGTTACAGTACCTTGAGGCGAGTTCTGTTTGGCAGGAATATTCCACTGTTGTGTAACTTTACGCTGTTCATGTAATTGTTGTTGGTGCACTTTCTGTTTGTACAATATCTGACTTAATTTGGCATCTTCAGCTGATTCCAACTGAAAGTAGAGAGAAAGTCTAGGTTCAATTTTATTACAAAAAAAGTTAGATTAACCAATAATTTATGACAACTTCAAGTATCACAAAACTTAACCCTTTCCCAAACAATACCTTGTTTTGCTGTCCCTAATAGAAAATGCTTGGGAAAACATTGAAACTAAAGAAGAAACTGCTGATAACCAGCAGTTTCTCCTTTTGTCTTAATATTTTCACAGCCAAATTTTACACAAATCCTCTCTTTACTTTCATCCTTTTTGTCTCTTGTGGCAGTTTTTGGAATGGATCACACTAAAATTTTGTCGTTTGGGGAAGGGTTAATAAAGGTTGTCCATGACCATGAGGGGTGACCTTGTCTTTTTCAGGAAACATAGGTCAAAGACCAACAAAATCAATTTTTGTTAGTACGAATACCAACAGTAGCAACCATTTCACCTTTATCTCTTTCCCAAAGAACAGAATCCAAGATGGGTAACAATTAAAAAGAGACAAATGTGTTGAAACAGCTAATATGAAACATAGGATTGACTAGCTAAGAAAACATTTAGGAAAAGGAGCAATATTAATTATCAACATTTCCTTTTTGCCATATTTTTCTGAAGGCTTCTCTGAGAAAAAAGTTGAAGCCAAAGCCTGTCAGGGAAAGGCTTAATTTTCCATTTTATTGAAAGTCATCAACATGGCTATCATTTTACATTATTTGTTATTTGATTTTTTTTTGCAAAATCACTCTCCCCTGATCAAAATTCCAATATTTGATCATTATCTTCAATCTAAAAGCTAGCTTGTATTTCTTAAAACGCAAATTAACATATTAAGAAAGCGTAATTGTGATATGGATACCATGAAATTAAAAGTCCTTAGTAACTAGATCTAATATGCTACATTTTGAAAATTGTCAATGGAATTTATTGAAATTGCACACATCGAAATCGCAATATATTTGCAATTCAATTAGTAAGTTAGCCACAAACAGTAAATCTTTCATTAAAATTCTATAAATGAGCAATAATTATGTAACAGGGGTTCTTACAGCATTCGAAACCAACATGGATCCAGATCATCCTGCATGTACACAGTATGATTAGGATCCGTATTGCCTATACAGTGGCGGATCCAGGATTTCTGTGAGAGGGGTTCGAATATAAAAATAGGGAGGGGGGTTCGTTTTCCTGTTATTACACAATTTCTGCATGAAAATGAAATAATCAGGCTACAAAGGGGAGTTTGTTTGAACCCCCTAACCCCCTCTGGATCCGCCACTGCTCTAATAACTTCTTCATGACCTGTAACAACTGTGACAGAACCAAGGGCGCATCTAGGGGTGGGGTCAGGGGGTCATGACCCCCCTTGGAATTGGCTGAAAATTGAATTTTGACTATATAACTTCTTATCAAAAGTCATCATTTAGGCTTTGACCCCCCTGGAAAAAAAATCCTGGATCTACCCTTGAGAACAATATGGATCCTGACTAGACTGCACTTGGGCAAAAACTGCTCTTGAGATGCAGCAATATAGAATGCTATAAAGGGCCTTTTTAATCTTGCTAAAATATTTAAACCCTTTCCCAGTCAATACTGGCCCCGGTTTCTCGAAAAAACTTAGTAAAAAAGTACATACTCATGAGAACATGCTCAACTTCAAAGGAATACTCTCCAACATTGAAGGGTATTGGATTGAAGTTCACATGGATTTCGTGCGATTTGAGCACGGTGCTCAGATTAGAGCATGAAAACCTACTTAATTATTTTCAAGAAACCAGGGCCTGGTTTTGACGTCCCAAATAGAATAGCCTTGGGAAAATATTGAGACAAAAGAAACAATGCTGTGAACAAGCATTTTCTCCTTTTGTCTCAACATTTTCCATATTACATTTTACACAAATCCTATGTTTATCAACATCCATTCTGTCGTCGGCAGCAGCTTTCAAATAGGAAGTCTAAATTTTCGCCATTTGGGAATGGGTTTAATTTCAAAAACTCAAAGTGAGGAACAGATCAGTCTTTAATTACCGATTTTTTGAGACGAAAAATATCCAATCTCAGATGAAAGTCCTGCATCTTTAATCCACTCAAGTCATTCATGCTTTCCATATAACGTTTCCATATATATCTAACACATAATCATCAAATCATGCAATTCATTGTACTACACATAAATCCAGTCTTGCTTATATGCACAATGTCATTTATTGCACATTTTGTTGAACAACTATAATTCCATAATCTAAAACCTTGGTTGGATTTTTTTTCTTTTTCATTTTAAGATTTTAACATATTGATGCCATCTAGCTTTTAGCTGCATACTTAAATAGGCATTCATAATAGATTTCACATCTCTCAAAGTTAAAATTGAATTGATACTAAGCAATTTTGATAAAGCTTCATATCCCTATTTAATAATTAAACAGTTTTTATGCTGAACAAAATATATATTTTTGATCACTTTCACACAACTTTTATCCACTTTCTTAAACAATTATAGCAATAAACTAAGTTTCAGCTATGAATTACAAATTCCGATTTCAGAAAGCTGTAATTACTCTCAGTTGAATAAACATTGAACTCTCTTGAATTACATCAATATACTTAATAATCTGCTATCAAGTTTCCATTAACAATATTGCCACCTTATTTAACCATTTTTTACTCTTTCAAAAAGACTCCATCATCTGACAAGGAAAATAACTTTGTTAAAGAAAATATTGGAAAAAGGAGTAATAGAATTGTCTTAAATTACATCATTGAATTACATTATTCATCATCACTTTTTCATACATGCTACCAAAAAATATTGTCACTATATTTGACCATTTCACAAAAGATTCCTGATTTTAACAAGAGCTGTCCGAAGACAGCGCGCTCGACTTTCTAAGTTGCTTAGTATAAAGGGGCATAACTCCAAATATAGTGGAGTCAGGGTCATGGGCCCTGGTAGTAAGGTAGAGGGTGTGATGGTGAATAAGTATTCCAAGTTTGGGTTGAATCCCTTTGATAGTATGAAAGTTATTGATGTTTGAAAAAACTTTAACCTTTGTTGCAATGCCAACCCCAACGCCAACGCCCGGGTGACAGTATAAGCTCTCATTTTCTTCGAAAAGTCGAGCTAAAAATTCTGAAAGTAAGATATGCAATGCATAGAGTTGAAGAAGAGAAAATTCCCTGCATCTTTTGCTCATTTTCCCTAAATGTTTAGGCTAATATATCATGTTTGTAATTGTAAAACCTCATATCTTCAGCTCGACTAAAGGCTTAGATACAAGATTTTGCAATAACACCAATGAGGTACCAATCAAATTTTCCGATAATTTATTAATGCAATCCTCTATGATACCTATCAATGTGAATGAGTCTAAAATTCCATATTCTGAATAAGAGTAAATAATCTGTTATCACTTTTCCATCAATATTTCTGCCTTATTTAACCACTTGTTAATATTGATATTCAATATGCAGAAAGCAACTAATACCCGACCCCCACCACAAAGAAACTATTGAGGCACAATAGCTTACAACTCGCACTAGGAGGCTATAAGCCTGATATCGTTCGTCGTTCATAAGCAAAATCATCGTAACTGCAGCTTGATTTAAGCTGCAGTTACAAGGTTTTTGTTGAAAAGCAGCGACATTTTTATCGCTCTTGATAAGATGCTAGGACATCAATCTTAACCATTTATTTCTAATGCAAACCCTATATTGTGGGTACTCATTTGAATTGTCTCAGAGACAATTCACATGAGTACCCACAATATAGGGTTTAAGTACAAAACAGCTGGTAAATTTTATTTTGACGAAACTGTGTGAAAAATCAATCGGTTATATCCGTAGCTCCGTTATTTTCATTTCTCACGTGGACGATAAACTTTTATCCAATAACAATGATGATATTAACAAGTT
This sequence comes from Fragum sueziense, assembly GCA_963680895.1. NCBI lineage: Eukaryota > Metazoa > Mollusca > Bivalvia > Cardiida > Cardiidae > Fragum > Fragum sueziense. The sequence continues at coordinate 47,491,361 of OY804595.1, forward strand.
CTTACACATCAAGACTCCCTAACGGTAAAGATTTAATCACTATTGGAATTTAACCCATCTTCTATTTGTCCATTGATAGACCCTTGACTGATTAGATCAACCTCTCACGGTCTGAAGCTCTAACTTACTTTTACAATAGCGAGTATTATTAATCATTCAAAAAAACAAAATTATACTTAGTTTTGACTCCCTAGTATAACGGAAAGGTTTTAATAAAACATGGAAGGTACGGAGGATAATGATAATTTCCAGCATTTTCTTAATTTCCTTCTTTATTTTCTATGCATCAGCACTTTCTTCCTTTCCCTCAAATTTTTTAATGCCATTTCATTAAAATTTTATCCTTTCTTTTAATTCACTTTGTCATCTGCAGCTCTAATAAATTGGGACCAAATTTGGTCCAAACTGTGTTGATGCCAGAACGATTTAAGCAATAACTCTCCTTTTTTCAAGAGAGCTTAATTAATTTAAAAATTATGTTGCAAAATGATTAAAATTTGCTTTCAAAAGCAATGTCTGCATGTCAGACTATGTAAGAAAAGGTTTGAAGCATTGTCGAATCTCCAATTGACGAGAAAACTACCTGAGAAAAGACCACATGTGCCGATAAAAACGCCACTTGAAATTGTCAATGTGTTGCAATTGTAATTTTCATGTAAATAAAACCCTGTCAGAAACTTGATAAGACTTGCCGATTTTCATTGACTCATTTAGATAACCTTGAACAAGAATAGACAATTTGATGAAAATAAATGCAATCATCGAATTCACTCTTATTTCAATAGCTTAACCCTTTATCAAATATTAAAATTCATACAAACATCAATACCTCGCAACTGTTGCATGAGCATTGATTGAAATGTAATACAGCCTGCATTGTAATAAGATCACAGACAATCTGTCGACTAATTAGTGTAAATAAATACTTTGTCATCCACAGCAACTTATTCAACTTTTTACCACATGACAAAATTTAGTATTAGCCAAGTTCCAAAGCAACAAAGTAGAGTCACGGTAGGTGTTCTCATTTCTTTTTATTTCAAAGAACAACCCTATGTTGTTGGTACTCTTTTAACCATCTTGAATCTTGTCCCAGGACATGGGGTTACACAAACAATGACAGATATTTTGAATTCTCAATGAAAAGACAACCTAGTTAAAGAAAAATATTTTTCGTAACAAAGCAAATTGAAACTTAATTCAATTTATTGTCTTGCAAGAATATAAGTTCAAGCATGTCTATTTATGACAGATTGGAGTGGATGGTAAGAAGCTTATAAGCAACAACCCTATTGATCCAGTATCATTGGGAATATACGAGTACTTGTGCAAAATGTCTGCCATAATAAGAGCTGTCTCAGAACAGCAAAGCTGATATGGTCACAGAAGCATGTGCAAAGTTTTAGAGTAATAGCATTAGTAGAAACAGATTTGACAAACTTGCACACGAAAACTTATCCAACGCAGAATGCCAAGCCGGCACTCAGGTGACTTTTTTGGAATAGCTGCCTATTCTGCGAATAGTTGAGCTAAAATGTCAAAGACCAACCCCTCTAACCATGAAACGAACATAAAACTTCTTGATTGTGTACCTCACATGCATGGCCAGTAATCGATCGAAAGGGAAGATTTTTCTTTGAAGACAGTGAAGGTAATAAGACTGACAGATATCTACAGATATAATCAGTCAATGAGAGAAAATAAACAGAGCAGCTGGGGGTTGTTTAATCACTTATTTAACGGAGTGTGTAATTGTCCTCAAGTAGGGAGACCTTGTAAAACATTCTACTATTTATGGGAGAATAGTTCCAAGGTCAAGGTGACATTTTCATGTCTCAGACTCTGTAAGCTCCAACGAACATTAGGCCAGCATGCTGTTATCAGTGTTATGTCATGGTAGTGTGTCCGTCCATACACTTATATTTTGAAGATCTTTTCAAAAATTACTGATTACATTTCAACAAAACACGGGAATGCGCAATGGACAACCCTCTCTCTGCTTCCTTCCAAGAATTTTGACTGAACAAGAAAGTATTGAGTTATAATCTGCCCTTGAATGTTGAAAACAGCAGTTTTTCTACTCTAAAAACTACAAATATTGATCAATCAGGAACAAAGTTCGAAAACATCATGGATATGTTGGATTAAGGTAGTCATCCCCTAAATGAGATTCATGCGACATAGAAATTTCTCATGGAACGTCGTTGACATTCAATATGTATCCATAACTAATCAGGCATCATAAACATTCAGCGGTGGAATGTTCAACCGCCGAATGTTTACGACATTGCCAGAATAATTGTAATGTCCAGTGAACACACCGTTCATCCAGATACAAAATACACGGATTGGTCTTCCAAACGCGGATGTAAACAATTTTATTTTGAACTGCGGGAAGAAAGAGTGAGTATTTATTATCTTTAATTACAACGAATATCGGCTGAGTTGATTTTTGTGTTACATACGATGAAAACGTACATAACTTTGCCAATGTTTACCTAAAATCCTGTCTCATAAAATCTGTTAGCAAGAGAAATATATGCTACTGAATCTGACTTTGTTGCACGAAAAGAGAAAAATCTTGGTAAGAATGTCTGTAAATCATTATTAAAGCACATAATTATTGTCAAATTGATGTTTCATGGAAGATCGGGGATCGCTTCAAGTGTTTTCTTTACAAGAACCCATAAAAATGTACAGAAAAAGAACAAGAACTATTTGAAATTGGGTACTCTCAGTTGCTATGGTGCAACATACCACGGTGCAAATTCTCCAGCAGGTAAAACAAACTCGGACCCATCGATACAACCGACACGGATAATAAAAAGCAAACTCCGGTCTTTTTTAAGGAAAATTGGCTGCATCCTTGTTAAAACCAATTTAATATCGTTTAGAGTCAATAGATGTTTGGTTGAAGACCAATTATGGCTTATTTTGGCTTACTAAAACTAAAAGGCTTGTGGATGAGCACTTTCGACGGTAAAGACATTAGTAAACCATGTTTACATGTTTTATAAAGAGATAGGCGAATATCAGCTGCATATTAACAGATAAGTTGTCCGTGTCTTTGTTTTCAATCTTTAAATTCTAGGATTAAAATCCTCATTATCATCTTGTTTCATTGCAGTTTGATAGTGAGCCCCAAAAGGTTTTCATCCTCGATATTCAAACACCAACTCTATTACGCTTGTCTGTCAATTATTACATGTAAACATACGGTATATGGGTGCATTTCTTTCATGAAGATATTGCCAAGAATATTTATCATGATTGTCTCTCTTACTCTTTAGTGTGGGTTGAAGTGAAAGTCTTTATGAAAGGCCCTCTACGACAGCATGTAAAACAAACTACATAGGCGTAGGAAGAGGGGTGCCAGTTGGGGGCCTGGCCCCCCCCCTAATAATTTAGAAAAGGGGTCTGTCCCCCCCCCCTATGGCCCTCATGAAGCTCCCTTGGAACTAGACCTTCGCGTAACTTTGATTGGTATTTCATATGCCCAGACTATGGACATAGAACAAGCTGTCTGTATCGTAGAAGGTCTGTATCATGTTTGGTAATACAATGATCGATTGTTGTTTCAAGGTCGCAAAACTTCAAGGAGCAGTAGTAACAACGAAAATACATAGCTCTGAAATAAACAAATGATAAAACGGCCACTTAACCCTTTCCCAAACTGTTAAAAGACCTGGTTTTGACGTGTCTATTAGAAACTCAATTGGAAAAGCATTGAGACAAAAGAAGAAAATGCTGATAATCAGCATTTATTTCCGTTTCTCTCACTATTTTCTATGCAATACAATGCACATTTTCTGCATTTGATATCATTTATTTTGTCGTCTGCAGCAGTTCTCAAAATGGACCGCCCTAAAATTTTGCCATTTGGGAAAATGTTAATTATGACTTTTTGCTCCCAACAAGCTCGTACATGTACACGTTCATAAAAATATCACAGTTGCGGATTTAAAAATATAGCAAGCGTTAAATCAAACAAGAGGGCCATTGGCCCTGAAGCGCTCACCTGATATAATAACTTTTTTTTGTAAACCAATTTTCAGGTTGATTGGACAAAGAATGTGACCTCTAGGGTGCACATAAGGTTTATCTAAGATTTGACCTCGTGACCTAGAATTGATCAAGACAATCATTCTGATCAATTTTCAGGTTGATTGGGCAAAAAATGTGGCCTCTAGAGTGCACAAAAGGTTTTACAAAGATTTTACCTCATGACCTAGTTTATGACCCCAGATGACCCAATTTCAATCTTGTCTGAAAATTGATCAAGACAATCATTCTGATCAATTTTCAGGGTGATTGGGTAAAAAATGTGGCCTCTAGAGTGCATACAAGGTTTTTCCAAGATTTGACCCCGTGACCTAGTTTTTGACTCTAGATGACCCAATTTCAAACTTGTCCGAGATTTCACCAAGACAATCATTCTGATCAATTTTCAGGTTGATTGGGCAACAAATGTGGCCTCTAGAGTGCACACAAGGTTTTTCTAAGATTTGACCCCATGACCTAGTTTTTGACCCCGTATGACCTAATTTCAAAATTGTACGAGATTTTATCAAGCCAATCATTCTGAGCAATTTTCAGGTTGATTGGGCAAAAAATGTGGCCTCTAGAGTGCACACAAGGTTTTTCTAAGATTTGACCCTGTGACCTAGTTTTAGACCCCAGATGACCCTATATCAAACTTGTGCGAGATTTTATCAAGTCAATCATTCTGAGCAATTTTCAGGTTGATTGGGCAAAAAATGTGGCCTCTATAGTGCACACAAGGTTTTTCTAAAGATTTGACCCTGTGACCTAGTTTTTGACCCCAGATGACCCAATTTCAAACTTGTCCGAGCTTTCATCAAGACAATCATTCTGAGCAAATTTCAGGTTGATTGGGCAAAAGATGGGGCCTCTAGAGTGCACACAAGGTTTTTCTAAGATTTGACCCCGTGACCTAGTTTTTGACCCCAGATGACCCAATTTCGAACTTGTCCGAGATTTTATCCAGACAATAATTCTGATCAATTTTCAGGTTGATTGGGCAAAAAATGTGGCCTCTATAGTGCACACAAGGTTTTTCTAAGATTTGACCCCGTGACCTAGTTTTTGACCCCAGATGACCCAATTTCAAACTTGTACAAGATTTCACCAAAGCAATAATTCTGATTAAATTTCAGGTTGATTGGGCAAAAAATGTGACCTCTATAGTGCACACAAGGTTTTTCTAAAATTTGACCCAGTGACCTAGTTTTTGACCCAAGATGACCCAATTTCGAACTTGTCCGAGATTTTATCAAGACAATTATTCTGAGCAAATTTTAAGTTGATTGGGCAAAAAATGTGGCCTCTAGAGTGCACACAAGGTTTTTCTAAGATTTGACCCCGTGACCTAGTTTTTGACCCCAGATGACCCAATTTCGAACTTGTCCGAGATTTCATCAAAACAATCATTCTGAGCAAATTTCAGGTTGATTGGGAAAAAAATGTGACCTCTATAGTGCACACAAGGTTTTTCTAAGATTTGACCCCGTGACCTAGTTTTTGACCCCAGATGACCCAATTTCAAACTTGTCCGAGATTTTATCAAGACAATCATTCTGAGCAAATTTCAGGTTGATTGGGCAAAAAATGTGGCCTCTAGAGTGCACACAAGGTTTTTCTAAGATTTGACCCCGTGACCTAGTTTTTGACCCCAGATGACCCAATTTCGAACTTGTCCGAGATTTCATCAAGACAATCATTCTGAGCAAATTTCAGGTTGATTGGGCAAAAAATGTGGCCTCTAGAGTGCACACAAGGCAAAGTTTGACGGACGACGGACGACGGACGACGGACACCGGACGCCGGACGACGGACGCCGGACACAGCCCTATCACAATAGCTCACCATGAGCACATTCGTGCTCAGGTGAGCTAAAAAATTAATTTCGTAAGTGCTTCGTAAACACTTATGATAAGCATTTAATTAATCGTGAACGGTGACTGATCATTTAGGTTAAACTTCATATTTAAAGTTTCTAATCAAGTAGATCTTTCTTCTTTTTTATTCAATTTTACGTCCCTTTTAAGATTATTTCAACCCGAATGAGACGGGACAGTCAGTAGGTGGTGCGAAAGCAGGAGAACCCCAAGAAAAATCACTTGGTACACCCGCAAGCAGAACTTGGCTTCTCTCATATGTGCCTCATATAGGTCTCAAACACACACAAGACACAGCGGTAACATGATCAAGTGATTGAGGGCGGTAATGAAATATCAGCGCTCTGAACTACTTCTTTGTGAAGGCTTTTGTATCTGGAATAAATAGAACAAAGATCATTCCAAAACACAGTTTGGTACAAAAGATAAAATTCTTAAGCGTGTGATGCAAAGTAAATAACCGACTATAAAAGTCAACGGGATGCGGTTATAGCACGTTTACTTTATAAATATCAAGCATTTGTCATTGTATTTTAATTAGAAAACGTCATTTTAAGTGTTTTGCAAAATTAAACCCGATTTTCGCATCCGAGTTTGTTTTACCCGAATTATGTGAATCATCCGTGGTGTGTGGTATCAACATCCGTGGTAAGTTGTACCTTGAAGCAAACTAGGCTTATTTTTAAACGTGGCTTTAGACACCCAAAATTTATTTTTCCAGTTTGATGAATAGTATAGATTTGTTCCATAGATGTCGAAAACCTATTTTAAAGAGATATTTGCTCGAAACCAGTTAAATAATTTCTGCAAATATAAAACAAAACGGAAAGTAGGCGAGAAAATAGTGATTTACGATTTAAAATCGCTTGTATCTATAGTTTACTCAAATCTTTTGTTATGAAACTGCAGCACCCTCAAGATAAACCATTTTGCATCAGCTCTGCACAAACACTTTTTATATTGCGGCAATTAAAAGGCTATATGTTGATGTTTTCTTACCTTGTGTATTCCCACGCTGTTGATTTTCAAATCCGCGTTTGGAAGACCAATCCGTGTATTTTGTATCTGGATGAACGGTGTGTTTAAGAGGTGGATTACTTTATTTATCAGACAAAATCTGGTAAAGTCCTCTGTGAGTGGGAGTAAGTGTGTCAAATCTTGAACTTCAAACCTCTGGAGATAAAACCAGAATCTATGGGGGAGTGCACATAATCTGCTTTATTACATTGCCGTCATCTGAAGTAGGTCTCTCTCCCAAAATCGATCACTGTTTATAACTGAGTCTGCAAACTCAAAACACCACCACCCCTGCCTCAATTTCTCAACTTTTTCCCTGACCTCAATGACTAAATCAATTGAATTCAGTTTCACAATCTTCATTTTCCTCTTTTATCTCAAAGCTTTCTCTAACAAGGTATTTCAAAACCATTTAACCCTTTCGGCGCCGAAGTCGCAAAAATGCGACCACCTGGCTCAGCGCCGAAGTCGCAAAAATGCGACTTTTAAAGGGGGGTCCAATACATTGTTATTATGCCTATGCAAATATTACAGTGTCACCGTTTCTTTGTTTAGAAATCAAAACAAAGCTGTCAAGAGCGAATTAAAGAAAAAATAGACAAAACTAATGAAATTTTACGAATATTAACCCTTATCATGCTAAGCGCGACCACAGGTCGCGCTGCCCTACCCCATTCACCACCGCTAAGCGCGACCTAGAGTCGCGCTACAGAGGTTCCCTAGATATGAGCCTCGTATTCACGAAGTGATGACGGTTTGTGCAACAGATGAGCTATATTTAGTAGGACACTCTCAGGGAAGGTCAATTCTGTAAAAATATCAGCCAATCAAAAGCCTTGGTCCTCATAATGACGCACTTAATATTCAAAAGTGAAATTGGGAAAACCCTAATCCAAAATGGCGGCTCTCAGAAGGCGAACATGTGGATGAAATTTTGCGTGAATTTTTTATGATAGTGACTTTTCAGCGGAAAGTGACTTTAGTAGTGATGGTTAGAAATATATTTGGAACAAAATATCGGAGATTTGGACTTTGTGTGTTAAATATCAATGGAATAATCGCCCCGATATCGGAACGTACCAACTGTCACTTTTAGTGGGTCGGGCTTGATTGACAGCCGATTTGTTATGACGCAATTTAAGTGGGTCAAAGTAAACCAACAACATGGAATTCTCGATTTTCCTTCACGGTATGTAGTATTCTTTCTAAAACATAGGGTTTATAGGGCTAAAATACCTCATAAATTCAATTTATAGTGTCGGAATGGGTGCACCCCACTTATATCCTGTGCACAGTGAATTAATTCAGTGGTACGGAGGTGTACTAGTCAAAATTAATTCAGCATGATAAGGGTTAAAGCTGTTTGAAAACAAGATACTTTGTGAACGATCTCGGCTAAAACGTATGACTTCCTCTCAAGGATAGCGACCATATATCTGCCAAGGAGTCCTCAATATTGTGTTTAATGGCAGGATATGTGAAGGACTAAACAATGGCTTTGATTCCGTTGAAATTTTAAGAAGGTAGGAGAAAGAAATCGCATCTAGCCAAGCATCAAAGACACCTGTCAAACATGTGCGAAATTGGTTATCCGAATACTATGCAAGTTAATATTTTATTTTTGTTATTCTATTCCCTTTCTCCAATTTATCAGACTGAAATATAGAAAATTAATGTTATTTGAGATAATAGAATGATATGTACATTTTAAAATAATAAAATAATAAGTTTGTGAAATGCCAAAATTTATTTGGCGCTGAGAACAACTTTCTGCTATTAATTCGGCGCCGAAAGGGTTAAGGAGTTAATTTGAACAGACTAAAGTCCAAATGGATATCTGAAGTCTTATGTTCACAGATAAAACATAATCCAACTGCAAATATTGAACTATTATCTTTAATAAGCCAGACAGATGAATGAAAATATCGAAATTAATCACAAAATTAATCAAAACTTGATGATATACTTTGACCTTAAATCATTCAGCTCTTAACCCTTTGCCAAACAAGCACTGGTTTTGACATCCCTGATAGAAAAGGCTTGAGAAAACATTGAAACAAAAGAAGAAACTGCTGATAACCAGCAGTTTCTCCTTTTGTCTCAATATTTTCTGTGCCATATTTTACACAAATCCTATATTTAATAACATCCATTTTGTCATTTGTGGCAGTTTTTGAAGAGGATCACCTTAAAATTTTGTCTTTTGGGAAAGGGTTAATTTAAGGAGAAAAGGTACACTTCTTTGATAATTGACATATCTGCAATCATAAAGTATGAAATATTATCCAATATCTTTGTCAATTTTTGTCTACTGCCAATCCAAAATGTTTTAGTTGTTGATTCCTTTTACATTGCTGGTCTCAGAGGGTCGCAAAACTAATTACAAGTGTATCATTTTATATGCACTCTCAGTGAATAATTATCTTATTTCCACTAAGACCCCCCCACACACACACAACAGCAACCGGAACTCGTCTTTTGATGACAATTATGGCCAATCACTGTTCTTTGCCATTGCACATGGGATGCTTTGCTCGGAATTGGATCAGATCCTTGATCTGCCATACAGAAAGCGGCTGATGATTAAATTTTGCTTTTTTTAGTACCAAATTGGAACCA